>JAHLJS010000006.1:41520192-42098257 GCA_038502445.1 Eremochloa ophiuroides
GAGGGTGCCGCTCTCCCGAGGTCTCCCGCGGAGGTTCGGGCGAATCGGACATTTGGGCGCCCGAGGGTGCCGCTCTCCCGAGGTCTCCGCGGAGGCTCGGGCGAATCGGAAATGTGGGCGCCGAAGGGGCTGTTCTCCCGAGCTCTCCCGGTGAGGCTCGGGCGAATCGGAAATTTGGGCGCCCGAAGGTGCCGCTCTCCCGAGCTCTCCTGGGGAGGCTCGGGCGAATCGGAGATTTGGTGCTAGCAGGGTTCCAGGGCGTCTGTTCAAGGCGGCGGTGTCTCTCCAGTGTGGCGGACGATGACAGGGCGGCGATGACCATATTTCGGCAAGACAGGGCTCGGCTATCTAGCGGCGGTGCCGAGGCAGACTTGGCGAACCTCGGCGGCATTTCTCCGCAGCGCGAGGCGACCGGGGGTTCTCGGAACGGATTTTAGGCGAGGCGGAACATGTCGGCGGCGATGTCGTCGCGACTGTGAGGTTCTGGCGGGGCTAAGGGGGTCTTCTAGGAGATGTTTACGCGTCCAGGGTCTATGGCGATGGTATACCAACTACCAATTTTGGCTACCGAGCTTTCCAAGGTGCTCGGTTGTGGCGGCGGCGTGTCTCCGACGGTGGCGGAAAGCGGCATCGCGGCTACGACCAAGTATTGGTTCAATCGAATGCGGTCTTGTCAAATTGGTGAGGCCAGAGAGGCATACAACACTCTGGTGGCGAACTTTAGCCATGGCATGACCTTCTTTTGGCGACGGCTCGCGGCGGCGCTCCGGTAAGGTCGCGGCGCACGCGGCCAGGGCGATTCAGGCTTCCTCTAGCGCTTAGATCCGCGTAGCTAGCTCAAGGGGGTCGTGGCGGTGCTCCACGATGCTCTAACCTATACGGGTGCTAGTCGGATTGCTCGGAACGGGTGATTCGGCGTCGGAACGCGTCGGTGGTGAGCGCGCTCCGCCGAGAACGCGTCGTGCTGCGTTCTCGGTCTAGCAAGCTTGTGGTCCAGGGGTTTCGGCCGGTCGAATGAGTGCATGGTGCAGGTGATCTTCCTGAGCCGGTAAGGGCTCGTGCCTGCGCGTCCCGAGGGTGGAACGCCATGGCAAAAGCAGGGCAAGGTTTGGACATGGCGTGCGGTGGCTCACCGTGGTGTCGGTGAAGCTAGGATGGCGGTGCAGTGGCGAGTCGGAGCCGTGCAGAGCGATCGCAGTGCCGTGCCGCTCCTCGTCCGCAGCTCGGGCTTCTCCTCCGTGTCCGGCTCCGGCGTGCTCCGCGGCGGCGGTGCTCCGGCAGCTTCTCCTCCTCTGCTCCGCCCTTCTCCTACGCTCTCTCTCTCGGTTTGGTGCGGTGTGCCGGTCTGTGCTGCGGTGGCGGCGAGGGGAAATGAGGGTAGGGCTTCGGGGTGCTCCAATTTATAGGCGAGCTTGGTAGGTTCCCATGGCGGACGGCCGCGATTGAGCTCGGTAGATCAGAGGGCTTCGGCCGCTCGACGCTAGGGCTTCAGGGTGCACGCGGGCTCGCTTGGCGGCCAAGGAAGGAGGGGACAGGGGGGGGACAGCGGGGTCAGGGCTCTGCCATGCTGTCGGCTGTGGGACCGGGGTCACGCCATTCGCGCGACACCCCCGGCAGGCGCGTCGCCTTCGTGAGGAAGAAGAACAGTGGGGGGGGGCGAGAGCGGCTGACAGGCGGGGTCGGGTTGGCAGCGAGCGCGAGCGTGTGTGTGCCGGTCGCGCGCGCGCTGCCGAGCCGCAACGTGGGCCGCGCGCGGTGAGGTGAGGAGAGGAAGGTCGGGCTGGCTTGGGCTGGCTTAGCGACCCGGCTGGCCGAATGGCTGGCCTAACTCTCTTTTTCCTTTTCTATTTTCATTTTAGTGTATATATACATATATTGCCCATTTTAAATATTGAGTAAATTCAAACATAAATTGCAATAAATCCCAAATGTGATGCATAGGCTATTATTCTATGTGAATGGAAATAAAAATGCAAACTACACTCCTTTATTTACCAAATTCATAATAAAACCTATATGCTTGCACAAGAAGAATGGGTTTTCACAATAAATAAATGAAAAATTTTAATTGGTTGGGATTTTTAGATTGTGTGGATTTTTAGGGTTGTTACAGCCTTCCCCGGCAACGGCGCCAAAAATGCTTGCTGACATCTACTAACGTCGCCCAATATAACTTTATAACCTTTAACACTAGAGACGAGATTAGAAGATGTATGGTATTTAATTAACTGATCATTAGCAACTAGCCACTTATCTATTACCAACATTCTTTAGCATGAACTGGGTTGTCAATCCTAATTATATATGCTATGAATAAATAAAGGTTTTACATATTATTCCATGTGACAAGGCAGAAATATAAATAAATATAAACTAAGAACAATTCTGCAAGCGGACAGATAATTATACCATTGTAGCATTTTACCTAGGAGTTCTACCAAGTTGTCGATTTATATTTATACCACTGGGAAGGACTAGGATAAAATACAATCTATTATATTGATAACAACCATATACAATGAATAAGTGAAATTACCAATGTCATATACTCTACTCATAACAGGTAGAGGTCACAAGATATTAAAGATAAATAGGGTGATAAGTATGATCAAGCATCATTAATAAAGATAAACATCAGAGCACTTTCTAGTCATAGTAATAGCTAGCCAATGGATAAACTAAGAAATTAATATCTAAGGTAATTCTATAACTACGTCAATGAATAACTCTAACTAGTGCAATTACATCTAGCAATCATTGTCAGATTAGTCCTGTATCATGATCACATGCAAAGGGCATCATCTAGGAAAGGTGTGAAACAGAGTCATCACCCAACTTTGCGACCGTGCCTGCTTGCCTACATACGGGGGGGTGGACTACAGAGGAATCAACGTAGCTGTCACCTACGCGAACTACCACACGACCCAGCACATCAGAGTACACTCACAGATAAACGAACTATCTAGACACCACGTCTACACATTATTCATCATCTACTCAATGATCGATTGGATAAATACTATACGAGCAATTACATGAATTCAATAAGATCAAACCAACTATACTAGACATATAATTAAAGTAGACAAGGACTAATGTAACCAAGAACATATGAACTATTAAGAACAATGTTTCCCTAATCATAATGAAAAATACAATAATAGAGAGAGAAGCAGAACTATACCGAACTCTGCGTTCCAGATGATCGCCGGGGCTCCAGATCCCGCCGAAGAACTAGATCTCCTCTACTCTCTAATCTAACTAGGCTAGAACTATGAACTAGAAGGCTCTTAATGAACTAGTAGGCTCTTGATGGCTTGAAGACTTGTTGCCTTCGAGGAATGATTGATTGATGCCTCCAAGGGGGTCTGCCCCTCTATTTATAGCCCGGTGGGATGAACGTGCGCCGTAGGATCAAATCGACTTAAACATAGGGCCGAGATGACTCCTTAGAGGCGGTGGAAGAAGACTCCAGAAGGCTGCGACGCAACCCTAGGGGGGCGCCACCGGCTCCACCCCAGGGCCGGTTGGCCCCACTTGGCCAGGGTTCGGGCCCCGGTTGCTCAGGTGTGTTCCAGATGCTTCTAGTGTTCTTGTGATGGTGTTTCCTTCGCGGTTATGTTTTGTGATAATTATGCACTTTAATCCCTCTTTTATGCTTTTCTGGAATAAGCCCTGGAAAATACAGAACATGCAAAACTCGTGGAAATTGTCAGTTAAAACCATAGACTAGTATGTTTTCATGTATGCTTTTGTGTCTAAAGTTCTAATAAAAGTTGACGTTATCGATCGTCAACAATGATTAGTATTGCTTTTCCGCAAAATCTTTAACTCTTGCAAAAGCCTTACCCTGACTCCCCTCAGCCTGCATTCCTGAGTCTCATTCCTTTTCTTTACTCGGGTAAGTCTTGCGGAGTACCCCATGTACTCAGAGTTTGTTAACCCCTGTTGCAGGTGACTTAAATGTACAGTTCTGCGTGGGATCATGCCGGTGAACGGATCGTGCTTGGATGAAGGTGTGTATATGATAAAACCCTTGGGCAGGGTATCTAGTTGTATACATCTCCTCCACTATGAAACTTAGGTTTGGGATAATGTAATCTAGCTTTGTAAACCTATATTAATGTAATACTTCCGCACTCTTTACTCTGATTTATCTCATTTGTGTAAACTGTTGTAATACTGTAAGGCTTACAATGAAGATCCTCGGGAAGTTAGGGTTTCCTAGGAGACCTGGCAGGCCACCTAGGTCAAGAGGAACTCGTGCAGACTGATCAGAGGTCCTAAAGGATGATGACAGTGCACATGGACCCTATGATTAAGGCGGTTCTGTCACAGAGTGGTATCAGAGCATCTCATTATAAAGTACTTGCAGTATCACTTTACAAAACTTCAAAATGTTTTGGATCGAATAAAATTAATGGGGTAGTTTGGTCTGAGTTACTTCTGAACTTTCCTCAGTCATTCTGTTGAACCTTTCCTTGATTATTCTATAGACCTATAGGGCGTGATAGGATCATGATTTCCTGATAAGCTGTGAAAATTTTAATCGAATCGATAGAAAACAATCTCACAGTGGGAAAAAAGCACCTCTCTCCTTGTGGTATAGGAAACGCGACCGGTAGTTCATTTTGGATTATTTTCACCTCCCCGATTGCTACACAATCGAAAATAATCAGACGTGTTTGGGTGGGATTCTCGATTATTTCCATCTCGATTCCGATTATAAGCGTTCCCAAACACGCCCATAGATAGGTCTTGAGTTTAGTAGTGGACTAGCACTTTAAGTATGCCCTATGTTGTGAAACGTTGAGTGCATGTCACTCTAGTAATTAATTTACTTGGAATAATACGTATATATCAGAGTATTCTGATTTGCATTGGAACGCTCGTGCATCCTGACATTATAATTATTAATAATCCCCCCATTATGGAGTATATCTGTATTTTCTAAAATAAATCTTACTTCAAAATATATTTTTGGTTAAAAATAAATTCCCAACTTTCTTCTAAGTAGATGGATCCACAAGACCATGCCACTGGAACTGACGAGTGTCTAGCTATGATTGGAACCCCTACAGTGTTGTGGCAATTACTGCAAGAAGTAGGCTACTCAGAACCACACAAATATCATTGGCCCCGTACTGTTCTCCTTGGCCGATCGTGTTACGCAGTGTCCCTACCGATCCTAACCAGAGCATTAACAATGGGTCAATTACAATATTACTTTTAAAAAATTTCCAAGGGTTTTATAAATTAAAAGTGTTTGAAGAAAACAAATTAAAATGATCCTTCTACCTTCTCTTATGCTTGCTGAAAGGTCTGGTGATGATTTCTGACAACTCAAGATGAAGACACCCAAGGGTCTCAGTTGTTCTTCAAAGGACCAGTGAAGAGTCAAATTTCTCCACGATGTTCTATAGAATGCTTCTCAACCTCTCACCAAATTAAAGTAAAGATAATAGGTAAAGTATTGTCCTATAGGTTATATACTAACTAACGCGGTGAAGGCGCATAGGACGAGCACCCATCATATCATCTACGAAGGTTTGAAATGTTTAAAATTTTCTGTTACATTCTAGTGCAGCTATTGTTATCATGGCTGTGCTATTCCTATAAATTTCCGTACGCATTGGGTTTTTTTTTTACCAATGCTTGTTAATCTTCGCTCCACAAGTTCTTAATCTTTGGAAACTTCTGGATGCACTTGAACATAATTCCATTGAATACAGAAACCATGCATCCGTTCTAGACTTTCCAATCTATGTCAGTGTCGTACCTTGATGTGACAGCTGCCACTTCCTTGAATTCAATATGTCGTTCAAACATTAATATAATTGTGTCCTATGGAGGCGCTATAACTAGTGACCACGATACTGCGACGGAACCCGGGGTCTCTTGTATGCCTGAGTCATGCGAGACACCTCGTGTAAACACCTTACTTGAACCACCATTTGTTACCCATCCGGGATTTTTATTGGTGACAACCACAAATGTCAGCTCACCATGGTCAGCAAGTATAACATGAGGGAATGCAAGGCTCAAAAAGGCTGACACGGCTTGAACTACGGTAAGCACTTTAGTTGGTCATATTTTACTTATTAAGAACCTATGTAACTAAGTTATGCTTAGCACCCCAGTGAGAGTATAATAGTTATCATCAATATTATTTCATCATCTCAAACCATCCATAGAACCATCTGTCTCGAAATGGATCTAGGCTACTTGTGTCCATGAGCACGGCTGATTTATCAGTTTGATCAAACTCTACAGAGTGTGTACACTTTCACCATGAGTCGTGAATTCCCATATGCCCAGGGCCCGTCGCCCCCTAACACTTCCAATGTGAGCGGACAGGGAACCACTACGAAGCCTTTCACTAGTCACCCTAACAAGTTAGTAGACGCAAGGTTTCAGCAAGGCGAATGGAGGCCCCCTTCAAGAATAGCACACCATGTGATCGCAGCCCAGCACACATCTTGACAGGCTCAGAACCCATTCTTGAACCTAGACCCCCTCTAGCACCTTTCGGTAACTACTAACAAGCTAGAGTTGATCTAGTTACTCATCTAAGATCAGAGCCATGTGATCCCCACGGTTGTACGATAAATCCTGGGTAGTTGCTTTAAGATTTAGATGCATACAGAGGGCAGACTAGAGCGACCGAAAAGGCCCAATGCACTAGCCCTCTTGTGTCCATGTTGCTTAAAAGTATCTTTCATCCATAGTTGCATAAACCATTAATCAATATTATAAATCTTTATAATTGGTGATAGCAAACTAAGAAACTATACCCATATGCAAAACCCCATAGGTAACAAGGATACAAGATATCAATAGTTATAGGTAAAATCCTTAGAGGTTTATCATATTAGACTCATGCATATGAAAGGTGATTAAATGGTTATTAGGTAACAAGGGAACTCATGTTACACTTGCCTCCAAAAGCTTTCCAAACTCTCCAACATCTGCTTCACGATCATCCTTGCATAGCTCCACTTCTAACGATCGGAACAACCAGCACAAGCTTCACATTCAAACCTAGAAACAGTACACCAAGCATTATAAAAATAAATTATAAAGGTTTTGAAAACATATAGCTTGTTCTATAATCGTCTAAGCGCGAAAACCAAACAAAACAAGAACCAAAATTAAATGATGTGAGAGTTGAAAGGTATATGTGGCAAGGATTTGATTGGATGAGCAAGGTTGAATTTGGACTAGAACATATCTAACATAACAAAAAGGTTGAATATGTATTATGGTGTGGTAGAGAAACTAGTGCATTGGAGAATAAGATTGAATTGATATATGTCGGTGGTTAGACTAGCGAGTTCTACACCGGCTAGTAAATTTAGATTTTGCGGTTGAGATCACGGATGGTGTGCAAGGAGGAACACAGGGTTTATACTGGTTCAAGCAATGAATGCCCTATGTCCAGTGTGAGATCGGGTCGTGTTGCCTTGCACCGGGGTTCTTGTAGTAGGGGATTACATGCTTGGTCGAGAGAGGGAAGGGCTCCCAAGTCTCTTGTGAGTATGAGTGTTTGAGAGTGTGTTCTTGTGTTTGTTGATTGTAGTGAGTGGGAGTTATGGTCGTGAGTGAATCTCCCTCGTGCTCGTCCTCTGCCCTCCCTTTTATAGTTGTTGACGGTAGTTATACCATGTTTTTACCCCATCAAAACCGTCAACAAGGCATTCTTTCTAGAAGGGAACCACCAAACACATAGTGACTTAGGTAAAAATAACTTGGTTCCACATGTACTTGTCATTATTTGGTTGCAGGCACTCAAAACAGGTATTTTTAGTGTTCAGAAGCTCCATATGTAAGTTGAGAAACCACCGAAGTGATCAAGGGGTCCCACCACCTCATACTCACTCTAAAGGAGGTGGAGAAGGCTCACAAGGAAGGAGGATGTCCCCACTCATCATGGGGGGGTCGCCCGAACCCCTTATGGGGCCCATCAGCCGTCCTGTTTTTACCAATCGACACAAGAAGAGGTCCCACACTCAAGGGGTGGTCCCACCTGCCAATGGTGGTTCGGCCGACCCCCATATTATGGCCTTCCGGGCCCAGTTTTCTCCCACCGACTTCAACATCCTTCTAGAAGACATGGGTTGGTCCCACCTGTCAATGTATGGGTTGGCCGAACCCCTCCTGGTGTCCATCTAGGTCGGTTGGCACTCCACCGACTCCCTGCACGCTTCCCATGTGGTGGTTGATCCAAGGCATCCATCCAAAGGCGGTTTGGATGTCGGTTTATCCAAGGGTGGAGGTGGAGAGGCACACGGATCGCTGACGTGGCAATAGAGTAGCCTCTACTCCACCTCCCCCTATAAATACCCCCCATAGGCCTTCACTTTAGAGCATGATTCCAAGGAGAAAACACTATGTAGTAGCTTTAGCTCTGCCATAGTGCTGTGCTAGATGGGAGAGAGTGAGGGAAGTCTTCAGGAGAAAGCCCCGGACCTGTCGGGAATCTTCTCCAAGGTGTACCTCAGCGAATGCGAATCTTCAAGTAAGTTTTACATCCGAGTCCTTCTAAGTATTTGATATTCTGGTCCTGCTATTTTAAGTATATACTTGCTTTACTTGCACATTGCTTTACTTAGTAAAGTGCTCTAGTCTCTTGCAAGGATTAGAGTAGTAAGTGTAGTGTAGACGTGGTGTCTAGGCTATATCTTATCAGTGTGGGCCGCTTGTCGCACGGATTGTTTGTGGTAGCCAGCAAGTGGTGACAGCCTTGTCTAGTCTTCGTATTCCACCACGTGTGTAAGACAAGTTATTAAAACGGCAGGGCATCAAGACAATAGTATAGCCGCCTCGGGAGGAGTTATATCTCCACCTGTTTTTCCTATCGCCTCTTGTAAAGGGAGGAGGTGGTAAACCTCTTTATACTTAGAACACCAAGACTAGATATCTTTGCTACATAAGAACCTCTCTACCCAGTTATCATAGATCCTTTGTCTCATCACTGGACAGTCTTGAACCTAGTTAGAACACTTCACGTTCCCCGTGGAAAATACGATACCTAGAATACTCCCGGTGAAGGCTACATTGACAACCGTACGCTTGCGGTATATCCGTTTGCCACTTCTGGCGTCAACAAGTTTTCTGCCGCCATTGCCGGGGAACGGTAGCTGTCTTAACTAGAATCGAGTTGTCCGAGTTATCCTTCTTTTACCTTTCTTTTCTTTTTATCCTTTCCATACCATGAACCAAACACCCATCTCTCATCTCGCCGCTCCAAAGGGTGCTTGTTTTGAACCACCACCATCATCCCATCCTATTCTTTCGCCTAGCTATGAGCTTCGCCCTAGTTTCATAGGTAAGGTTCAGGAACAATCATTTGCTGGGGAAGAAGATAAAAACCCCTACACTCACTTACGTGATCTTGAGTAATTGTGTTCATGTCTTCAAATTGAGGGCATGACACGAGATACCTTGAAATGGAAGCTATTCCCGTTCTCTTTGACGGGAGCAGCTAAACAATGGTATGCTCAACATGTAGAAAGTGCACATGGAGAGTGGGAAAGCCTTCAATCCAAATTCTGCTTAGCTTTCTTCCCTATCTCTCGTGTTGTTCATCTTCGAAGAGAGATCGTAGCCTTCAAGCAAAAGGAGAAGGAGACTCTAGGTGCGGCATGGGCCCGTTTCACAGACTTAACATCTTCTGGCCCTGATTTAGCTATAACCGAGCCGGTACTCTTGCAACATTTCTACCTCGGTCTTAGCCAAAACTCCGCACAATTCCTTGACATATCTTCTGGTGGAGCATTCCGTCGTTGTACCATTGGCGAAGGGAAGAAACTTCTTGCCGAAATTCTTGAAAACACTATCCACACCCAAGGGTATAATGAACCTCCTAAGGAAGAAAAGGAATTAGCCCCCAAGCAAAAAGAAATCTCGATAGCCGAATCACCAACAATGCTATCCAAAGATTCCGCCATTAACCCTGAACCTCAAATACCACAAACATCGAAGGAGGAAGAATTCCACCCTCCAAATCACTCCTTCGACTGCGAGGCTAAACTCTTATCAGACCTTACTAGTTTTGGGAATGTCTACAATTATACTATCCAAAAGAGACCTTCTAAGGAACTTCATTCAAAACCTCTCAAGAAAGGATCTATTCAAAAATCTCCCAAATTAGCATCATCTGACGCCTCGATGTCCCATGTGGCACATAGGAAAACATCTAGGATCTTGGATGAACCTCCAAAAGGAATGCTGACTGTGACCATAGAAGGAGAACTAAAATGCTTAGAAGAAAAATTTATACTCTCCCCTTCTATGCCCACATCCACCACGTCCTTTGAACCCATCTCTAAACTCATCCTTGATCCCAATGATTCCAATTGTGCCCTTCCTCCAACCTTTTATGATGATCCGGTCATTGACTCTGGAGATTCATTAAGACACCCAAGGCACGAGAGTCATCAGGCCCATAAATCTAACCAAGAAGAGAAACAACAACAGTTGGAGAATCCATCCACTGATGTAAGTCAAGAATGGTTAGAGGAGACCAAAGATTCTCATGAAATCACTAAGATGCCCACTCATGTAAGGAGAATATCTTGTCAAGTCATGGGCATTTATAGTGAAATTTGCTATGACTCAAGCCTTGGGATAAACATCATTCCTCATTTCCATGTTCAAAATTCATCAAAGGATCACTTGCTACAATCCTAAAAACACCTTAGGCTCCCAAATGGTCAAGTCCTTGATTGTTTAGGAGTCCTTCAAGGCATACCTGTAGTAATTGATGATCTAAAGATCTCCCTAGATTTTCACATCTTTGACCTTCCTGGACTTTTCTTTCATCTCACATTCATTGGAAGGCCAATCATGCGAATCTTGGAAGACATTGGAAATAAGAAGCTTGATCATAGAATAGGTGACGATTATCTACCTGTTTGGTCTTCACAGCCTCTTAACATAGGGGTAGAGTCCAAATCTGTTCTTGATCCAAGGGGTGAGCTTAAGATGATTTCACAAACAATCATGACATGTCCAAGTCTTGAGGAGGATTTGGAATGTCATGAGAATAAAATTGCTCACCCACTTCTTGAGATGGAGAATTTCATCAATAAGTATGGAAGTTATCCTTTGATCCTCTCGTCAAGTCCTTGCTCATTTGTCAAATCTCTTGACTCAATCTTTCTCTCTACCACTACCCAACAAGAGATCTACAACTCCTTCACTCTTCTTGTGTCCAAAATCTTTGCAAGAGAGGTCATAGATGCTTTTGTTTATCATAAGTTCTCCAAATCTCGTAGTGGTATAAATTCTTGCAGCTAGGCCCCCCACAAGTTGGCTTCAATTTAACATCATGGAACTTGTGTGCCTAACTTGAGTAGGGTAGTAGGACTTTTGGTTCTCTTGGTGTGTTGCCACCAACAGAACCCCTGCACTTGATGTTTTCTCTATTTCCATGACTTAGGACACACCTTAAACCAAGTGTGAGGGGGTCATTTGACCCCATCGAACACATTTGGGCATTGAAGGACATCCTAAGCAAAAAGTAACAGTGCAGGAACACATTATTAGAGGTAAGAATGCACAAGGAAGGAACCAAAGTCGCTAAAGCCTCCAAGGTGGGGTCGGCCGACCCCACCATAGACCCCTCAGCCCACCAGTCAACCTCTACTATGTTGAGCCATACATTTTGATTGGTTTGTCACTTTCCCTTCCGCTTGTTTACTGCATCCCTCTATTTTTTTCTTCAACCCTCTAAAACAAAATAAAACAAAAAAAATGCTTCTTGTCTTCACCACTCATTCTATCATCTCTAGTAAAATGAATCTTATTTATTCTATCATGCCTCCTTTTTCTATGTTAGCATGCCTTGGTTTGGGTGTACTGATCTCGTTCGAACGATCATACCTCCATAGTCTTTTTAAATTAAGCATGGTGCTTAGGTTAAAAGAGACTACTTTAATCAAACATGACATGGTGTTAAGTTTGATTATTAAATCAAAACATACTTGCATGGAACTTGGTTGTACTTTTGGACTAACCCCTGTAGCAAGAACCTCGACATCTCTATGGGTAAGTCATAAGATCATTCAGGGAGATAGATTGAGATCCTTATGGTCAAAAGTCAAGTTGTTTGGGTAAGGAGAACTTAAATGCAACTAAGGAGGACCACTGCTACAACTCATCATCTTTAAGGTAAGTGGCCACCTTCTTAGAGTTTTCCATTTACATGAACCTTTGAAGAAGAAGTTGACATGCTAGAATTCATCTCTGATAATGAATTGACATAATTAAAATCTACATGTCTTACTTTCTTTTCCAATTGTTTGTATAGCTTGATTACTAGATAGGTTCTGAATTAACTTGAATCCTTCCTTTCTTTACCTTGGGTCCCCAAAACCCCTAATTAGAAGTGGTCAGCCAAAATTCAGTGACCACTTGGGACCAAAAATTAGGCCAAGCCATATAACCTTTAGAAATGCATAATCTGGCTGCACTGGGCCATTCAAACCCAGGTTGGGCGACCCGCACTTGGCACAATTTGAAATTTTAGAAAATGGGACAATGTTCAGGAGCTCTTGTAGGCCACGTGTAATACCTCTGGTATTACGGAGTAATTAAAACTGCCATGTCATCATGATCATTTCAAATCATATGCATTTGCTTGTGTTTAGGGCTCCGAGATTGTTTGTTTGAATTGGTCAATGCATGTGTATTTATTTCCTTTATTGAAAAATCAAATTTGAAATGAATAAGAAAACCC
Organism: Eremochloa ophiuroides; assembly: GCA_038502445.1. NCBI lineage: Eukaryota > Viridiplantae > Streptophyta > Magnoliopsida > Poales > Poaceae > Eremochloa > Eremochloa ophiuroides. The sequence goes on from JAHLJS010000006.1 coordinate 41,532,935, forward strand.
TAATTTGGCCTCTATTGGCCCAAAACCCTAATTCAAAAACTATTGGGAATTTTATAAAAGTGTCTTAACAAAAGTTGTAGATCTTTTAAAATGGAACAACTTTTATTTTTGGAGATTTTAAAGTTCTTTAGTAAAAATTTGAATTAGACTCAAATTACTATGTTTAAATTCAAATTTCAAACTTTATTTTCAAAAATAATAGGAATTTGGCAAAACTTCCTAAATAGAAGTTGTAAAGCTCTGTGAGTAGAGCAATTTCTATTTTGGACATTTTTCAAGTTCTTGAGAAAAATAAAAAGTAATTTTAGAAATTGAATTTGAATTTCAAAAACCCCTTTTACCCCCTTTGCTGTGGTTTCAAAAATATTCAAAATTTCAAATTTCTTCCAAAAGGAAAGTTGTGCATCTTTTCTTTGTCTACAATTTTTATTTTGGGAATTTTCCTTGTACATTTCCACTTTTGGGAGAAATCTTTATATTTCAGTCAAGGTCACATAGTACCCTTCACTGTTCACCTCATCAGCCCACATCACCCACAGTGCAGAGCACACCGCCGCGGCGTGCCGGCCACGCCGGTGGCCGTCCGGCCACGCCCGTGCGTCAGCGGCGTGCGCACCATGCTCCTCACGTCATCCACAACCCTCGTTGCTCTTTTCCTTACCTATATAAGGGTCCCGAGACCTCTTTCTCCTCTGCCCTGTCGCCATGACCGCCGAGGAGTAATCTCCATTTGCCAGCTAAATTCGTCACCACCAAACTGCAGCTGTCCAATTCCTCTCGTTGCCTAGCCGTGCACCTCCTAGCGCTTCGGTAGGACCCTTTGTTCTGCTTTCTCGTCGTCCGTAACCCCGCTTGTGGTCGTTTTCCTCCTCGCGGCCGCTCGAGCTCCGCCGAGCTCGGCTCCTCGGAGCCGGGGTGATGTGGCGAGGTTTCTTCCCAACCTAACTTGCGTTTTGCCTCCTTGGTACTTCTACTTATCCGATGCTCTTGTTGGTTGCGTGGGCGGTGCTCAGTGTTCTCGGGAACGAGGTCCTCGTCGTCGGGTCAGCTTGCCATGTCCGCCGCCGCCGTCAACCCACAGTCGCGGGGCTTCCTCACCATCGTCCTTCGCTTGCAAGGCGCTCTGGTGAGCTCACTGGTTCTCTAGGTAGAGCGGTTTTGCTCGGGGGGGGAGTCTCCGGCGTGCTGGGGCGCCGTCGCGGCATGCCGCCGCGCGCGCGCGCGTATGCCCGGCCGGCGGGGTGCGAGGTGGAGGAAGATGGAGGCCGGGTGGGCCGAGCCGTCCTTTTGGGGCGGCCCAGTCCGGGTAAGGAGAGGGGGAGGGGAGTGCGGGTGAGGCGGGCTGGCTCGCCCTTGTTGGGCCGACCTGGGCCGCCTCCGTTTCTTATTTTCCCTGGGATTTTGTGGTTTTTCCTATTTGTATTATTTTGAATAGTACTGCTCTTTTCCATTTTTGTATGAATAATTAGGCTATGCCAAAAGTGATGAAAAATTTTATGAGTGCTCTGCTTGATGTGTAGATTATTATAAAAATGTTAAATGTTGATTTTGAGAAGCCTCTGTATATGCTAAAATTGTGCCAATAAATTAATAAATGCAAGATTGATGATTTTTAATTAATTCTAGGTTCATCCAAAAATTATGAAAATTATTTGGGTACTGTTTTAAATCAATATCTATCTGTTGGTAAATTTTGGTGCCAGTTTGAATTAGTTTAATTATATGTTTAATATAGACCTAATTAAAGGAAATTAATAAAGGATTTAATGCAATGTGGATCTTCAATAAATTGTAGTAATTTTTATCTAGTCCTAAAAATCATGAAATATTATATACTACTGTTTTAAGTTAAAATCTAGCTGTTTAAAAAGTTTGAACTCATTTGGGCTTAATTAAAATATTTAGCTAATTAATATAGAATTAAAATCAATGAATAAATAAATGAATTATAGGATTGTGTGTTTTGGGATTGTTTGTGATCCTAGGTCAAACACCATGATGACCTAGGGAACCTTTGATTGTATTGCTTGCATAGCTCATAGGTTTAAATTGTGCTCCTATCAGGGTTTTGTTTCTTATTGATTGTTGCATCAGCATTTCATGTGCATATCATTGATCATGCACCATTGCATTCGTATAGTGATTCGGTGGTCGGAGATATTTATTGATTGATCTCGGCGGAAGGAATATTCGTCAAGTGACGTCAAGTGGTTTTCTCGATTTTCTGGCGAGATTGTCAGACCTGCAACAAAGGCAAGCCCCGGTGCATTAACCCTTCTATTGCAAAAACCTTTATAACAACGAGTTTAAAATTGATGCATTAAGTTGATAGGAGTTGTGTGATAAAAACCATTGATGCATTCACATCCTTGACTACTGTTACCAAGATAACCTAATGACTTTTAAATGAATTGAGAAATGCTTAGTCATGCTTAGATAATAGATTTGCAAAAATGCTATTTTAAACTTGTGATCATGATAAGAAAGTATCAAGGGAAGGGTATATGTCCATGTATGGTGTTAGGGTACTTTGGCCAGGTACACTATCATCATAATGGATGGGTTTTCCGAGTGGTTGACCATCTGTTTGGGTTAGAGTCCCAACTGATCCTCGCCATCGGAAAAGGGATTTGAAAACCGGGCGGATTCCAGTGTATTTGGGTTAGAGTCCCAATGCATGGTCTCTGACGGAAAGCAGTAGGGACCGTTCGTTGTAGGCGTGCTGGATCGAGATGAACAGCCTAGCCACATACCAATGCGGAAAGCCTAGAATCCGGTGGCTCTATTGCTGGAACCGACAACCACGCACTGGGAGTGGAGAGATGGCGGGAGTAGCGTGTACCCACGTGGCCGGCGTGCCTGGAATGAGTGGTGTTACTGTGCTCCCGGGTGGCGCAGGACCGGTTCCGGGATAGAAAAGCTGTGATGACGGGTTGGTATATGTATGCCGGCGTGCTGCATATACAGTGTGGTTAGAATCCCCAGCTGGGTATTTACTGGATTCGAATCGACGTGCTCCTCGGTTAATGGAGACTCAATCCACTTCCCTACCCCGAAAAGTGGTTCGCAACATAGGTTGTTTTTTTTGGAAAGAAATGAATGTATGAAAAGAATGAGATTTGACTATGAGACTATTGATATAATTAATTTAATATTGAGAGAAGATGATGAAACTGATTAGATTGCTTTTATGCAAACTCTCTCTCATCTCCTGCTAGCCTTACCCATAACCTTGCATTCCAAGAGTCAAATATTTTTCTTTGGTCGGGTAAGTCTTGCGGAGTACCCCCGTACTCAGGGTTTGTTATAACCCCGTTGCAGGAACACAACAGGAGGAAGGAAGCGTGCTCGAGTGGAGTCAGACCCGTGGGCAGGGTCGTACTACAACGTTGTATACCTACCCTAATGCTACAGTGAAACCCTAATTGAATAATGGTTTGTAAATTATGTATTATGTAACTCTTCCGCACTTTTACTCTGATATATTTTGTTATGAAATGTTGTAACTCTGTAATGGCTTCGCAATGGTGATCTTGTCGGATAAGGGGCACTGATGTAGCTCCGGCAGAGCTGCCTTAATCATTTGGAACATGGGTCCATCTGTCAGTAGTCATTAGTGACTATGATTAGGTGCCTGTGGGCCATATTATTAAGGCGGTTCTGTTACAGGTGGTATCAGAGCGATCCATTGCCAAACCATTACAGTTTACTTTGAAAAACTTCAAAACGTTTTGGATCATCAAAAACTTAAACTAGTATTTTGGTCCAAACTGCTTATACCTTACCCTATCCATCTATTCTTACCTTATTCTATATTTTTACCTTAACCAATAGATTAAGTGAGAGTAGCAAGTGGGTAGCATATATTAAGCCCTATGTTAAAGATATATACTTACTTATTGTTCCTTTGCATGCTTTAAAACTCGTAAGAACGTTCATGCATCATGATAATAACATATGTTAATGAACTTTCCTCCTTAAATTGGTTATGGGTTAGAAGTGTCCTACCTACTCTTGCTAGCCCTTAGCATTTCTTCTAATTCACTCTTACCTTCTCTAAGTTGACTTGCACTGAGTAGCAGTGTTTGTCTTAAACTTTATTTGGGTTTGGAGCTTGGGATAGCTCCGCTTTGTGGTGTGTGTAGCCTTCTTTAGACTTCTATTTCTGTCTCTTACCTTTATTCAATCCTAAGTCTTCGTCTGCTTTTCTGCAGATGTCCTCTAATCCATCACCTACTCCACCAGGCATGGATGAAGCTCTTGCAGCCCTAGTCAATGCTGCCAATACCATGGTACAGAATAGTGAGAAGCAAAGAGAGACCACGTATGTGGATTTCACTGACACACATCCACCAGTGTTCACCAAGGCCGATGAACCATTGGAAGCTGATCACTGGCTCCGGGTTATGGAACAAAAGTTCAGCTTGATTCACTGCACCGAGGTGCAGAAGTCACTGTTTGCAGCTCAGCAGTTACGGGGACCTGCAGTTGCTTGGTATATGAACCATGTATCTGCACAACCCGAGAGTCATCAGCTCACTTGGGATGAGTTTCGTGAGGCCTTTCGTGCTCACTATATCCCTATGAGCGTGATGAAGATGAAGTTAGAAGAGTTCCTGGCTCTAAAACAGAAAGAGTCTACAGTGATGGAGTATCTGAATCAGTTCACTCATCTAGCACAGTATGCTCCTGAGTATACCAATACAGACCAGAAAAAGAGAGACTGTTTTATCCGAGGTCTAAGATATAAGATCCAGAGAAGCCTATCCAACCACCTCAACTGCACTTTTCAGGAGGCTGTCAATGGTGCAATAGCTTTTGAAGAAAGTGATCGTAAGCACCAAGAAGAGAAGAAACAGATGAAGGCTAGTTCGTCGGGCAGTCAGAAGCACCCGAGAATCATTTATCACCCTAGCCATCCTATTCATCCACCATATCCTCAACAGCAGGTAGTGATCCGCACTACTGCTACCTCTCACCCCATCAACCAACCATCCACCACTCAGCCGGATACCCCAGGTATTCGTATTCTTCCACCAAAAGCCAATCGTAGTCAACCCTGCTACAGCTGTGGCAAGCTTGGACATTGGTCCAATGAATGCCCATTGCCAAAATCTTCCCATCCGAACACGCAGCTGGTTCTGCAGCAGTCACAACAACCGCAACAGCAGCAAGCTCTGTGTCGTGGTCAACATCAGCGTGTCCAGAAAGTTAAGCCCATGAAGAAAGTTGGCCAAGTTAACTATACCCAAGTTGGTGACATTCCTGAGGGTGAACCTGTCATGTTGGGCAGATTTCCTGTTGCAAGTCATCCAGCAATTTTGCTCTTTGACTCGGGTGCCTCCCATTCTTTCATCAATCGCACCTTTGTCACCAGGCATGAAATTCCGATCGGGGAGATAAAAGAAAACTTCCTGATACAATCGCCTGGAGGGCGCATGTCTACTAAAGAAGTGGTATATTTAGTGCCCATAGAGCTTGGAGGGCACGTGTTTCCCACAACGATGATAGTATTGAAAGATCAAGACATTGATGTGATATTAGGCATGAATTGGATGTATCAGCACAAGGCTCTCATTGATGTGCTGAATCGGACAATCAGGGTCAACTTGCCTAATAGTCAGACTCAACTTCTCATCCAACTCCCACTTCCGATGAGAAAGGTAGAAAAGTCAGTGCAAAGGTTATGTGCTACATCAGTCACAGAAGTACAAGATATTCCGGTAGTCTGTGAATTTCCGGATGTGTTCCCTGATGATTTGCCTGGCTTACCGCCTGATCGTGATGTTGAGTTTGCCATTGAGCTAAAGCCTGGAACTGCACCAGTTTCTCGCAGAGCATATAGGATGCCACCCAAGGAATTGGCAGAGCTTAAGGTTCAGTTGCAAGACCTATTGGACAAGGGTTTCATCAGACCCAGTTCATCTCCTTGGGGTTGTCCTGCTATCTTTGTAAAGAAGAAAGATAAGTCACTTCGGCTCTGTGTCGATTACCGTCCACTTAATGAGGTAACCATCAAGAACAAATATCCTTTACCTCGCATTGATCTACTCTTTGATCAATTAGCTGGAGCAAAGGTCTTTTCCAAGATCGACCTGAGATCTGGTTATCATCAAATAAAGATTCGTCCCGAGGACATACCAAAAACAGCTTTCACAACCAGATATGGTCTTTATGAGTATCTTGTCATGTCATTTGGCCTAACAAATGCTCCTGCATATTTCATGTATCTGATGAACTCAGTTTTCATGCCAGAACTTGATAAGTTTGTGGTTGTATTCATTGATGATATCCTTGTGTATTCTAAAACCCCGGAAGAACATGCCAACCACCTCCGTGTTGTCTTGACTCGCCTGAGAGAACATCAGCTTTATGCAAAGTTCAGCAAGTGTGAGTTTTGGTTGGATCGAATTCCATTTCTCGGACACATCTTGTCAGCTGAAGGTGTATCAGTTGATCCGAGCAAAGTAGAAGAAATATTAAACTGGAAGCCACCAAGCACAGTACATCAAGTCCGCAGTTTCATGGGAATGGCGGGATACTACCGTCGTTTTATTCCGGATTTTTCAAGGATAGCCAAGCCTATCACTAACTTATTGAAGAATCGAGTCAAGTTTGTCTGGTCAGCAGAGTGTGAGTCAGCATTCCAAACTTTGAAGAAGTTGTTGACTACAGCACCAGTTCTAGCGCAACCTAACATTGAAAAGCCGTTTGATGTGTACTGCGATGCTTCTGGTACCGGTCTCGGTTGTGTCTTGATGCAAGATGGCCGAGTTATTGCTTATGCTTCAAGACAACTCAAGCGTCATGAAGAGAACTACCCCACTCATGATTTAGAATTAGCAGCAGTGGTACATGCCTTGAAAATCTGGCGTCATTATTTGCTTGGCAGTACCTGCAATGTCTACACTGATCATAAGAGTTTGAAGTACATTTTCACTCAAGAAGAATTGAATATGAGACAGCGTAGATGGCTTGAGTTGATCAAGGATTATGATATTGAAGTGCATTACCATCCTGGAAAGGCGAATGTAGTCGCCGATGCACTCAGTCGTAAGGTTCACTGCAACTGTATAACCGTGAAACCTTATGATAAGTCCTTGTGTTATGAGTTGGAAAAGCTTGGAATAGAAATGGTTCCACAAGGCAGTCTAGCAAACATCAGTATTGAAACGTCTATCCGTGATCAAATCATTGCAGCTCAAAAGAAGAGCAAAGGAATCAAGCACATCAAAGAGAAAGTTCAAGCTGGTAAAGCAGATTGCTTCAGAATTGATGATGAAGGTGTTGTATGGTTCAGGGATCGGTTAGTCGTTCCCAAGGTTGCTAAATTACGTCAGACCATTCTTGATGAAGCACATCTGAGTAGATTCTCTATTCACCCAGGCAGTAACAAGATGTACCAGGATTTGAGGCAGAAATTCTGGTGGACCAAAATGAAGATTGAGATTGCTCATTATGTTGCCAGATGTGACACTTGTCAGAAAGTAAAAGCTGTGCATATGAAGCCTGGCGGAGAGCTGCAACCATTGCCTGTTCCTGCATGGAAATGGGAAGATATCAGCATGGATTTTATCATTGGTTTGCCCAAGACGTCACGTGGTTTTGACTCAATTTGGGTCATTGTGGATCGTCTTACCAAGCAAGCTCACTTTGTGCCAGTCAAAACAAAGTATACAGCAGCAACCTATGCCAAATTATATATTGATGATTTGATGAGGCATCATGGGGTGCCAAAGACCATTGTTTCAGATCGAGGAACGCAGTTTGTGTCAAAGTTCTGGAGATCTTTTCATAAGTCTCTGGGAACGAAACTTCTGCACAGTACAGCCTACCATCCACAGACTGATGGACAGACGGAGAGAGTCAATCAAGTGCTCGAGGATATGCTAAGAGCGTGTGCACTTAATTACCCTGACAAGTGGGACGAGTGTTTAGCATTGGCTGAATTCTCATACAACAACAGCTACCAAGAAAGCATCAAGATGGCTCCGTTTGAAGCAGTATATGGTCGCAGGTGTCGAACTCCATTGAATTGGTCTGAACCTGGAGAAAGGTGGTTCTATGGAGTTGACTTAGTCAAAGAAGCCGAAGAAAAGGTTCGTATAATCCAAGAGAATTTGAAAGTGGCACAGTCACGACAGAAGAGTTATGCCGATCGAAGACGTCGACCTTTGGCATTCAAGATTGGAGATTTTGTGTACTTAAAGGTTTCGCCAATGAAAGGAGTCAACCGTTTTGGAGTCAAAGGCAAGCTAGCCCCACGCTATATCGGACCATTCCCAATCATAGATCATGTGGGAAAGGTAGCCTATAAGTTGCAGTTGCCTGAACATCTTGCAGGCGTGCACAATGTTTTCCATGTGTCACAACTCAAGAAGTGTCTCCGTGTGCCCGATCAAGTCATCGATGTCGAAGGAGTTGCACTCGAACCAGAATTGACTTATTCAGAGTATCCAATCCAAGTTTTGGACATAAAAGATCGTGTCACCCGAAGAACAACAACCAGGTGGTACAAGATCCACTGGAGTGGACACTCCGAAGAAGAAACTACCTGGGAATCCGAAGACTTTTTGGCAGAAAACTTCCCCGAGTTCCTTGCTACCTTGTAAACTTGCTAGCCATGTGTGTAATAGCTTTTGTTTGTGTTCAAGTGTGAGCTAGTTGCACTTGACACATTTTTCTTTTCCATTACTTTGTTTCCTTGACTTTTGTTATCTACCTAATCTCGGGACGAGATTTCTTTTAGGGGGGAAGGCTGTAATACCTCTGGTATTACGGAGTAATTAAAACTGCCATGTCATCATGATCATTTCAAATCATATGCATTTGCTTGTGTTTAGGGCTCCGAGATTGTTTGTTTGAATTGGTCAATGCATGTGTATTTATTTCCTTTATTGAAAAATCAAATTTGAAATGAATAAGAAAACCCTAATTTGGCCTCTATTGGCCCAAAACCCTAATTCAAAAACTATTGGGAATTTTATAAAAGTGTCTTAACAAAAGTTGTAGATCTTTTAAAATGGAACAACTTTTATTTTTGGAGATTTTAAAGTTCTTTAGTAAAAATTTGAATTAGACTCAAATTACTATGTTTAAATTCAAATTTCAAACTTTATTTTCAAAAATAATAGGAATTTGGCAAAACTTCCTAAATAGAAGTTGTAAAGCTCTGTGAGTAGAGCAATTTCTATTTTGGACATTTTTCAAGTTCTTGAGAAAAATAAAAAGTAATTTTAGAAATTGAATTTGAATTTCAAAAACCCCTTTTACCCCCTTTGCTGTGGTTTCAAAAATATTCAAAATTTCAAATTTCTTCCAAAAGGAAAGTTGTGCATCTTTTCTTTGTCTACAATTTTTATTTTGGGAATTTTCCTTGTACATTTCCACTTTTGGGAGAAATCTTTATATTTCAGTCAAGGTCACATAGTACCCTTCACTGTTCACCTCATCAGCCCACATCACCCACAGTGCAGAGCACACCGCCGCGGCGTGCCGGCCACGCCGGTGGCCGTCCGGCCACGCCCGTGCGTCAGCGGCGTGCGCACCATGCTCCTCACGTCATCCACAACCCTCGTTGCTCTTTTCCTTACCTATATAAGGGTCCCGAGACCTCTTTCTCCTCTGCCCTGTCGCCATGACCGCCGAGGAGTAATCTCCATTTGCCAGCTAAATTCGTCACCACCAAACTGCAGCTGTCCAATTCCTCTCGTTGCCTAGCCGTGCACCTCCTAGCGCTTCGGTAGGACCCTTTGTTCTGCTTTCTCGTCGTCCGTAACCCCGCTTGTGGTCGTTTTCCTCCTCGCGGCCGCTCGAGCTCCGCCGAGCTCGGCTCCTCGGAGCCGGGGTGATGTGGCGAGGTTTCTTCCCAACCTAACTTGCGTTTTGCCTCCTTGGTACTTCTACTTATCCGATGCTCTTGTTGGTTGCGTGGGCGGTGCTCAGTGTTCTCGGGAACGAGGTCCTCGTCGTCGGGTCAGCTTGCCATGTCCGCCGCCGCCGTCAACCCACAGTCGCGGGGCTTCCTCACCATCGTCCTTCGCTTGCAAGGCGCTCTGGTGAGCTCACTGGTTCTCTAGGTAGAGCGGTTTTGCTCGGGGGGGGAGTCTCCGGCGTGCTGGGGCGCCGTCGCGGCATGCCGCCGCGCGCGCGCGCGTATGCCCGGCCGGCGGGGTGCGAGGTGGAGGAAGATGGAGGCCGGGTGGGCCGAGCCGTCCTTTTGGGGCGGCCCAGTCCGGGTAAGGAGAGGGGGAGGGGAGTGCGGGTGAGGCGGGCTGGCTCGCCCTTGTTGGGCCGACCTGGGCCGCCTCCGTTTCTTATTTTCCCTGGGATTTTGTGGTTTTTCCTATTTGTATTATTTTGAATAGTACTGCTCTTTTCCATTTTTGTATGAATAATTAGGCTATGCCAAAAGTGATGAAAAATTTTATGAGTGCTCTGCTTGATGTGTAGATTATTATAAAAATGTTAAATGTTGATTTTGAGAAGCCTCTGTATATGCTAAAATTGTGCCAATAAATTAATAAATGCAAGATTGATGATTTTTAATTAATTCTAGGTTCATCCAAAAATTATGAAAATTATTTGGGTACTGTTTTAAATCAATATCTATCTGTTGGTAAATTTTGGTGCCAGTTTGAATTAGTTTAATTATATGTTTAATATAGACCTAATTAAAGGAAATTAATAAAGGATTTAATGCAATGTGGATCTTCAATAAATTGTAGTAATTTTTATCTAGTCCTAAAAATCATGAAATATTATATACTACTGTTTTAAGTTAAAATCTAGCTGTTTAAAAAGTTTGAACTCATTTGGGCTTAATTAAAATATTTAGCTAATTAATATAGAATTAAAATCAATGAATAAATAAATGAATTATAGGATTGTGTGTTTTGGGATTGTTTGTGATCCTAGGTCAAACACCATGATGACCTAGGGAACCTTTGATTGTATTGCTTGCATAGCTCATAGGTTTAAATTGTGCTCCTATCAGGGTTTTGTTTCTTATTGATTGTTGCATCAGCATTTCATGTGCATATCATTGATCATGCACCATTGCATTCGTATAGTGATTCGGTGGTCGGAGATATTTATTGATTGATCTCGGCGGAAGGAATATTCGTCAAGTGACGTCAAGTGGTTTTCTCGATTTTCTGGCGAGATTGTCAGACCTGCAACAAAGGCAAGCCCCGGTGCATTAACCCTTCTATTGCAAAAACCTTTATAACAACGAGTTTAAAATTGATGCATTAAGTTGATAGGAGTTGTGTGATAAAAACCATTGATGCATTCACATCCTTGACTACTGTTACCAAGATAACCTAATGACTTTTAAATGAATTGAGAAATGCTTAGTCATGCTTAGATAATAGATTTGCAAAAATGCTATTTTAAACTTGTGATCATGATAAGAAAGTATCAAGGGAAGGGTATATGTCCATGTATGGTGTTAGGGTACTTTGGCCAGGTACACTATCATCATAATGGATGGGTTTTCCGAGTGGTTGACCATCTGTTTGGGTTAGAGTCCCAACTGATCCTCGCCATCGGAAAAGGGATTTGAAAACCGGGCGGATTCCAGTGTATTTGGGTTAGAGTCCCAATGCATGGTCTCTGACGGAAAGCAGTAGGGACCGTTCGTTGTAGGCGTGCTGGATCGAGATGAACAGCCTAGCCACATACCAATGCGGAAAGCCTAGAATCCGGTGGCTCTATTGCTGGAACCGACAACCACGCACTGGGAGTGGAGAGATGGCGGGAGTAGCGTGTACCCACGTGGCCGGCGTGCCTGGAATGAGTGGTGTTACTGTGCTCCCGGGTGGCGCAGGACCGGTTCCGGGATAGAAAAGCTGTGATGACGGGTTGGTATATGTATGCCGGCGTGCTGCATATACAGTGTGGTTAGAATCCCCAGCTGGGTATTTACTGGATTCGAATCGACGTGCTCCTCGGTTAATGGAGACTCAATCCACTTCCCTACCCCGAAAAGTGGTTCGCAACATAGGTTGTTTTTTTTGGAAAGAAATGAATGTATGAAAAGAATGAGATTTGACTATGAGACTATTGATATAATTAATTTAATATTGAGAGAAGATGATGAAACTGATTAGATTGCTTTTATGCAAACTCTCTCTCATCTCCTGCTAGCCTTACCCATAACCTTGCATTCCAAGAGTCAAATATTTTTCTTTGGTCGGGTAAGTCTTGCGGAGTACCCCCGTACTCAGGGTTTGTTATAACCCCGTTGCAGGAACACAACCGGAGGAAGGAAGCGTGCTCGAGTGGAGTCAGACCCGTGGGCAGGGTCGTACTACAACGTTGTATACCTACCCTAATGCTACAGTGAAACCCTAATTGAATAATGGTTTGTAAATTATGTATTATGTAACTCTTCCGCACTTTTACTCTGATATATTTTGTTATGAAATGTTGTAACTCTGTAATGGCTTCGCAATGGTGATCCTGTCGGATAAGGGGCACTGATGTAGCTCCGGCAGAGCTGCCTTAATCATTTGGAACATGGGTCCATCTGTCAGTAGTCATTAGTGACTATGATTAGGTGCCTGTGGGCCATATTATTAAGGCGGTTCTGTTACACCACGTGACAAAAGTTTGGGGCAAATATATGGGTCAGCCGACCCATTACTTTTCATCCCCAAACTCTGTCACATTTAGGGAATCACTTGGCAAATGAGTGAGGAAGTGGCCACGGCCATACGACCCATTATTGGGGTCGGCCGAACCACCAATGGCAACCTAGTGCCACCTGTCGGCTCCAGAACGTTGTGCAAACGTTCCCTCAACGTTTTCTCGTGATTTCGAAAAGGAGAATGTTGGCACTCGTCTTGTTAACCCCTTCCTCTCCTTCTTCTTCCTTCCACCTCCATGATGACCTGCTTGAGGTTGAGCCCCACGGAGTATACCAGCCCCTACACGCCTTCGACACCCACCTTTCATGAGGAACCACATGGGCATTGGTGGTGGGCTCAACAAGGGAAGTTGCTTTGTTCCCCTGTTCACCTCAGAGGAGAAGAAGTAGTTGTGGGAGGAGCTGAACTTCATGAGGTGAAAGGATAATCCTCCATGTCAAAGAAGCCATCAAGGCTCTTCGAGGATGACTGTTTGTGAAGAAATTCTTGAAGAAGGACCTTAGTATGGTTTGCACTTAGAAACAAAAACAAAATGGGGTATGAGGACATCCTCCTTTGACCTCTTTCCCTAGATATCTCAAACCTCTTCACAAATATTCTAGGCACATAGCTAAGTTCATTCAATCTTTATCCTAGTAAGTTGTGCCTATGTTTAATAAAAATTTTGGTTCTACTGGTGTGTTGCCACTAGCAGGGCCCCTGCACTTGACATTTCCTTTGTCTCTCTAACCCAGTATGCAGCAAGCCAAGTGTGAGGGGAGGTTGGTGACCTCCCCAACGCACTCAGGAACACGAGACACGTCTGCTCGACAAAACCTGTCCCAAGAAGCCTTCAAATGCAGGTCGGGCGACGAGCACAAAACATGAAAACACAAGTGTGGGAGCACCTTCAAAGGTGAGGATTCAAATGGTGATCACCAGGGTGGCCAGAAGCTCCATGGTGGGGTCGGCTGACCCTACCTGAGACTGCTGGACCCACCAGTCAGCATCCACCCCGCGTCTACTTGCTTCCTGACTGGTTTGCCACTCCTACTCCCCTCTGTTCTTTCATTTTTACTTTTATCTTTTATTTGCTTAGATGAAATAAAAGAATAATATATATAAAAATAGAAACAAGAAGACTTGCATCCGAAAATAAAAAGTGACATGATTTATGACATTTAAAGGGTAGAAGCATCACAAAGTTTAATTCTTGCATATGCTTATACTTGTGGGTCACATATCTTGATAGGAATATCATATTGACTTAGTTATTGACAAATGTGATATAGTTCTCAGCTCATGATTCATACCTTTTCTATTCAAAGTGCTTAGAGATTTATTTTGAAAATGTCATAAAACCTTAGTGTCACTTACTCCTCAATAGTAACGAATTTCCTACCAAAGCCATATATGTTCATACCATGATTCAAAACCCCTTCTATATATGCTACTTGTACTTGTGTTGAGTTTGGTCAAACCTTGTTGACCCTAGTTGAGAATTATGTCATAGTCCCAAGATCAAGATCACACACACACCACATATCATGCTTGCTACTTCTACACTGGAAGTACGCAAAAATATGCCATCCACTTCCACCATATAGATGCTCCATGTTTTAAAGTTTAGAATATCTCTCTAAGTATGACTTAGTAGATGAGACACAAAGGCTATTCAAAAAAATGGACACATGAAAGTCCACTACCTTATTCAAAAAAAAGAGTGGACACATGAAGGTCCATTGCTTTGAAAAAAAGAAAGAAAAAAATGCTAGCCATGTCTCAAATAAAATAAAATAGAGAGAGATCTTATCAAATAAAGGAGCAATACATTCCATCATTTTCCACACACTTGGACATCTTGACCTAGGATTATGACAGTCTTCTCCTTGGATCCTTGTTTTGACTTTACAATAAATGCAATGCAAGTATGCTATCTTATCCCTACCTGAGCCCCACATAAGCTTGATAGATGTAGGATGAAACAAAAGAAGGCAATGTTATGATATACCTTGGTGAGGAATCATATACTTACTTAGTTATTTGAGAGTACTATTTGAGGAGTAAGAATGAACTATGTGCTTTCTTTTAAAACCATTATCAAAAACTCTAAGTACTAAGGATATGAAAATGGGAGGATGACTTTGCTTTGAGAACTATTCCATTTTTCAACATCTGAATGATATATGCTAGACAATACCACATAACCCACTTGTATGAGATATGTCTTGGGTAAAGCTGTGTTAGCTAATACCTTAAAAATGTCATAATCATATTTTATCATTCTCTCTCTAACCTTTGCTCGAGGACGAGCAAAGACTTACGTGTGGGGGATCTTGTTAACGGTAGTTATACCATGTTTTTACCCCATCAAAACCGTCAACAAGGCATTCTTTCTGGAAGGGAATCACCAAACACATAGTGACTTAGGCACAAATAACTTGGTTCCACATGTACTTGTCATTATTTGGTTGCAGCCACTCAGAACAGGTATTTTTAGTGTTCGAAAACTCCATATGTAAGTTGGGAAACCACCGAAGTGATCAAGGGGTCCCACCACCTCATACTCACTCTAAAGGAGGTGGAGAGGGCTCACAAGGAAGAAGGATGGCCCCACTCATCATGGGGGGTCGCCCGAACCCCTTATGGGGCCCACCAGCCATCCTGTTTTCACCAATCGACACAAGAAGAGGTCCCACACTCAAGGGGTGGTCCCACCTACCAATGGTGGTTCGGACGACCCCCATATTGTGGCCTTCCGGGCCCAGTTTTCTCCCACCGACTTCAACATCCTTCTAGAAGACATGGGTTGGTCCCACCTGTCATTGGATGGGTCGGCCGAACCCCTCCCGGTGTCCATCCAGGTCGGTTGGCACTCCACCGATTCCCTGCACGCTTCCCACATGGTGGTTGATCCAAGGCGTCCATCCAAAGGCGGTTTGGAGATCGGTTTATCCAAGGGTGGAGGTGGAGAGGCACACGGATCGCTGACGTGGCAATGGAGTAGCCTCTACTCCACCTCCCCCTATAAATACCCCCCATAGGCCTTCACTTTAGAGCATGATTCAAAGGAGAAAACACTATGTAGTAGCTTTAGCTCTGCCATAGTGTTGTGCTAGTTGGGAGAGAGTGAGGGAAGTCTTCAGGAGAAAGCCCCGGACCTGTCGGGAATCTTCTCCAAGGTGTACCTCAGCGGATGCGAATCTTCAAGTAAGTTTTACATCCGAGTCCTTCTAAGTATTTGATATTCTGGTCCTGATATTTTAAGTATATACTTGCTTTACTTAGTAAAGTGCTCTAGTCTCTTGCAAGGATTAGAGTAGTAAGTGTAGTGTAGACGTGGTGTCTAGGCTATATCTTATCAGTGTGGCCGCTTGTCGCACGGATTATTTGTGGTAGCCAGCAAGTGGTGACAGCCTTGTCTGGTCTTCGTATTCCACCACGTGTGTAAGACAAGTTATTAAAATGGCAGGGCATCAAGACAATAGTATAGCCGCCTCGGGAGGAGTTATATTTCCTCCTGTTTCGCCTATCGCCTCTTGTAAAGAGAGGAGGTGGTAAACCTCTTTATACTTAGAACACCAAGACTAGATATCTTTGCTACATAAGAACCCCTCTACCCAGTTATCATAGATCCTTTGTCTCATCACTGGACAGTCTTGAACCTAGTTAGAACACTTCACGTTCCCCGTGGAAAATATGATACCTGGAATACTCCCGGTGAAGGCTACATTGACTACCGTACGCTTGCGGTATATCCGTTTGCCACTTCTGGTGGCAACAATAGTTACAAGGGAGAGGCTAGAGTTACATGTGTTGCCCTGTGGTTACAGTGCTCGGCATGGCGGAGGCAGTGGTGACCGGTGGCTATCGTCAGCCACGCCCTCGTCTTGGCTCCTCGGCGGTATGGCATTAGTCATTCGACTGATCTTTCGCTGTTCCATTGGTGAGTTCCAAGGCGTTCCACAGTGCTGGACATTGTTCGCTGTGTGGCACTACGTCATGCCATCGCGTCCGACCCTGCACAGTGCAATGAGTAGATAGGTTGACCTTTGAGTATAAGCTCCCGGGGCTCGGGAGACCTTGGTGTCGTCGGGGGCACGATGGAACGGAGCGGGAGGAGTGTCCTTCCTCGGGCGTTTCCTTTTCCACATGCGGTACTTTCCAGGGGTAGGCGAGCCTGATCGTAAGGCTTGCCCATTCCCCCGGGTTGGCCGGAAGACTGTCGTTCCCCTTTTCTTGGTCTCGCACGTGCGGCCGGGGCATGGCAGTCACCGTCGTAGTTGGCGAATCTCCTCGCCAGCCCAGGGGGCCATACGGTTGACCGTCCCTGTAGCGGCGTGAGAGGAGTAGGACCGTTAGATCGCCTGCCAGAGAAGATGGGGCGGTTGGTACGGCGAACGTGCGCGTTCGGGGCGCAGTTGTGTCAAGGAGCCCACCCGATGGGACCATGCCTGTAGAGTGGTTAGGGAAGATCCCTTGCCCATCAAGTTTGCCCTGCTAATGTCGGCAGGGCCCGGGCGAACCCGAGGGGTGCGCCCGAGGGAGTTAGCCTGTAGCGGGGAGCTCGGGCGAATCAGAAGTCTATCGCCCGGGGTCTATTTTCCCAAGACCTGTCGCGGAGGCTCGAGTGAATCGAAGAATCTCTCCAAAGGGGTCCGCGTGCCTGGAGGAGGCGATGTGCTCCCACGCGGCTCTGTCTTAGGCCGTGCGGGGAGTTCTCGCATGGGCCGTTCCTGCGTGGGCCTTGGCTGGCGCCTTCTTGGGCTGGGCTTTATTTGGGAAGCATGATTTTGCGTTGAAGTTGGGTACCCCATAGTTGGGTACCCGATAGTAGCCCCCGAGCCTGTGGTGGAGTGAAGGCACTCCTCCAGAGGCTCAAGTTGATTTCTCCTGTCATGTTAGTAAGGTTGTTTATTTTATCCGGGGGGTGCGCGCGAGCGCACTCGCCAGGTGTAGCCCCCGAGGCCTTGGAGGGATGATGCATCCCTTCAAGGGCTTGAAATCGAGTTTGTAGAGTCTTGGGTGCCTTCTTGCTTGTTGGCGATTTGTCCCTTGGTAGGAGTTTTCTCGTGCTGGAGCCCCCGAGCCTCTGCCGCGGATAGATGGCCGATCCGGGAGCATCTTTTATCCTGCCAAGACACAAAGAGAGTTCCCAAGCCCCTTTTTCGTATCGGGGGTCGATCGGGCTCTTTTTGGTTCAACCTTCGCGCTCTTCTTTCGAGAAGAGGAAGGTTTGGTCATGCTCGACTTCCCACGGTGGGGGCGCGAGTCGGCATTTCTAGTGAGCTGCAAGCGGGTCAATCCAAGTGGAGGTCCGTGCCCCGTTCGTTAGGGGTCGGCTAGTGGCCTGAGCACACTCCAAAAGTTCCCCGAGGGCCTGATGCCTCCCCCAGAGGGGATCCCACATCATCGACTCGCTGCTAGGACTTGGACACAGCGTGGGGTGTCCCTTTTGACGCTCAGGCGTCAGGATACTGACCGTTTAGTGATCCACCCACTTCCTATCCCTCGCTCGGTATCCCTGGGGCAACTGTTCGAGCCACAGAGGGCCAGCCTTCGATCCCCTAGGAACGTAACGAGCGCCCGAGCCCGGGGTTCCTTCGTCGGGAAGGAGAGCGATCGTCGAAAATGAGGGGGTAAGTGTAATGATTTGACGCACCTTTTGAGGAGGAAGCCAGACGGACGCGACGGTTCAAGGCAGACAAGACGGTTGCGTGCATGAAGGCGGCGGCGAATATGGAGAGTTGTGGTGGGGTCCGCACAGTTAATGCGGCGGATTCACCGCATCCGCTTCGTCTTCGTGGCCTAAGTATATAAGGAAAGAACCATTTTATTTTCTTTTTACCTTAGCCATTTGCTGCCTTCGCTTTGCCTTAGCCTTTTTGCCTTCGTCTTCCAAAGCCCTTCGCAAGCTCCTCGCGCTCGCCATCGGCGTCCTTTTCTTCCTCTTGTGCCCTTTTCCTCTCGCAATGGATGCTCCAGCGCCTGCTGACGCTGCCGTCGCGCTCGAGGTGGAGCCTTGGCTCCCTTCTTCGGTGATGGATGTTGATGCTCACTAAAACATTTTAACCATCAACATTGATAAAATTGAGCAAGGAAATGGCACATAGAAGGTAGGAATTTGGTTTAATCTAACGGAGTTCCACTTGTACTTGAAGAATTTTGGTTGCAGGTGAAATACAGGTGAGAATGAAGCAAACAAAGGCACATCTAAGCAATACACATGACAAGAGCCACATCGGGCCCAAGTGACAGGGCGCCCGTCCCCCATCTTGGTGCCATCAGCACTCCGCCACATCATGGATCCGTGTCCCAACCTCCTAAACAGAGTTTGGCACGTTGATTCAACATCAATGGCTCAAATTAACCGCACCTGGATCCGGTAGCCCTGTTGGGTAGGGCGCCCGCCCTGTCCATTTGGCCTGCCACGTCCACAATCTGGCAGAGAGGCATCCAAGCACTTGTGGCCGTCCATTTGAAGTCGGTTTTCATCCAAGGAGATCAAAGGTGGTGTCAAGGATTCATGGACCCACTTGTCATCCTCGAAGGGACACAAACCACCTCTCCAACTGCCATCACGTGCTCAACCGACCTTGCAACCGTCATTGGGGAGGATCCTGGAGCGTTGGATGGCAAGGCGGTGCAAATCATCGGGCGCCCGCCCTACAAGTTAGGGCCACCGACCTTCGGCCACCTCTACAAGTACCCCAGGGGTCTCCAAGTGCTATAAATACCCCAGGAATGCTTCAGTTGTAATCAGCTTAGGAAGAATAGAGAGATTTGGAGTATAGTCCATCCTAGCTCATCTAGTGAGAGTCTCCTAGGAAGGCTAGTAGTGTGCGTGTGAGTGAGGAGAAGCTGAAGAGTTGGAGAGCTCTGTGAAGGTATCTCTCTTGGGCGCTTCCTCTGTAAGGTACTCTTTGTTTCGGTAATATAATTTTCTTTCTAGTACTTACATTTCCCGCATTACATTCAGTACTTACTTTTAGTATTTACTTTAAGTATTACTTTGAGTGCTCTAGTTGCGGTAGTACTAGGGGATTAATTATCAGTTTTCATACACTTAGTGCGGGATCTTCGCCGCATAGTCGGTGCTCTAATCTTAGCGCGAGGTTAGAGTAGTAGCCTGTAGTGTAAGTGTGGTGCTTGGACTAGAAGCTACCTTGGATTGCGGCCAGACCCACGGATAGTAGTGGTAGGTCTTAGGTGGTGACAGCCCTAAGGTCCTCTGGATTCCACCACGTTCGTTCTAGTAGTAGGTGTAGGGCTTTTCTGTTTGTGAGTAATCCCATGTCGCTTGGGACCGCGCATTCGCACCGAAGTGCTAAGTGGAGTTAGCCTACCGTGTTGCCTTGCATCCCACTCTTGAACTCATCACTGTCTACACCGTTGCTTGGCTCTATCTTAGACTAGATTATTTAGATTAGT
Source organism: Eremochloa ophiuroides (assembly GCA_038502445.1). NCBI lineage: Eukaryota > Viridiplantae > Streptophyta > Magnoliopsida > Poales > Poaceae > Eremochloa > Eremochloa ophiuroides. Next base: position 41,552,998 of record JAHLJS010000006.1, read on the forward strand.
TATCACTACACTAGTTCATTCTTATCATAAAACGTGATTGTTCTAGCTTTCCATTAGATATCTCTAGCCATTAGAAGCTTCCCTGTGGAAATAAATACGGTAGTTGGTTACTCCCAAGTGATGTTGTTGGCGCAAAAAGTGGTTCCCTAAGCCCAACACACCAGCGAAGCCGGAAACGACCCTTGAAGGCAGTAGAGCTCTCGCAGATCCAACTAGCTTCGAACCCGGTCTGAGAGTGTCAGTAACACCCAAGCGTGCCAGTCAATTTGACCTGCAATTGACAAGGAAACAATAGTAATCAGTAATCATAGGGCGGAACTAACCGGTGTGTCCAGGTAGTTCCAATTATGTGGCTCTGAGAGCCGATTCAATCGGAGATCGTCTAGAAAGCCGATTCCGTCATGTTATGAACCGATAGTATAATAATGAAGTAAAACGGCTATCAGGATACTCATATGAAGATAATAACATGCTAGCCGATCTAATTCAGTTAATGTGTGTAAAAGAAAATAGATCATGTGTACGGATCTGATCTGTACATCAAACAAGCAGAGATCGGCTAAAGCTGGTCTAGAAGGCTGGCGGCTTTAGTAAACCCTCTTCGCTAAGTTCACCAAGTCTGCGTTCACCTGGTCTAATGGCCAGCGGGCTTCGACAAACCCAGCAAACAAAGCTAGATCGTTTGATATCCAAATAGGTCTATATACACGATCTACTCGTGAAAGCATAACTGAATCGGCTCTTTAGCTGATGCAGGGTCCATGAAGCACGAACGAACGCTAGCGTAGCCATAAACGGACTTCAAATTAAAGCAAGTCTAATCTAGTGAAAAACTTGTTTGGGTTAAACCTGTTCCACCGGATGACGCTCAGTTTAACTTAAACAAGGACACAAAAATAAGACTTACGATAACTTCAGAACCACTTATGTCTCAACTAGAACCGAACGCACAACATGTAATGAACAAGATTGATAGGGAATTAGCCGATGTAAGCATAGAACCGATCATCATAGTGAAATAGGCATAAGAAAGCATAAACGTAAATCGAAGGCCAAATCTATCAATCTTTATCGGGCAGAGAGATGTTATATTGATAAATAAACAATAAACAACAAATAACATCTTGATAACTTAATGAATCTAACTAAATTGCCAAATTTAGCTAGAGCCGATAACTAATCCATGCGTGCAAACTATCTCAATCTATAGCCTGTCTACTGGATGACATTAACTAATAGATTAATTAAGCAAACAAACACGAATCAATAACTAATCCGCGCGTGAAAACCGTCCTAATCTGCATCTCGTCCACCGGATGACGGTTAACACAGATTGATCGGGTAAACCAGCATGAATCATCCTTGACTCACTATGCTTCTCGCGTCCACCGGATGACGCCAAAGAAACAGAGCTTAGCAAGGACCCTGGTCCGCCATGCTTCCACGTCCACCGAATGACGCTAAAAAGACATAGTTTAACAGGGGGTTGACGATACTTACAAGCAAGCCTGCGTCCACCGGATGACACCCAGCCCGGATGAAGTAACTCGCCGGACTCGACTGACCCTAGAGTTTGTTGGCCGGAGCCGAAAGTTGTGTTGTATTGATGTTGTTGTATGTTTTACAATGGCTGAGGGCTTATATTTATACCCTGAGCGTAGATAGAGTCCTAGTCGAATTACAACTCATCAATAGATAAGGAAACCAACAAACTATCCTATATCTAAGGTAACTTGGAGTCCCACCTTCCCTTTCATAACGGACTCCGATCGTGGTCGCATCTTGGCGGCGCAGACTCTGGATGACGTCACCAATACCGACGCTGCACGCCTCCTGTCACCTTCGCCCGATAACCGATTCACCGTGCAATCGGCTATTTTCCTTCCTTCCGCTGGACGGAATCTGCTTCCGAGATCGGCTATCTTCCTCCGGTATCGGCTATCTTCCTCTGGCATCGGCTATCGGCTCCCAGCCCAAAATTTGGTGTTAACACATGCCCCCAATTTTGGAATAAACTGGTTTATTCCGAAATTAGCGCTTGAGCCTTCAAATAGCCAAACCGCAGCTTCCCTCTCAGCACTTCAAACTTTCGCACCAAAACAAAACCCTAAACCGTCGCAACTTCCGCCACGGGCTTCAATCCGCCGCCGTCAGCTTCGATTCGCCGCTGCCAGCTTCGATTCGTCGCCGTCAAATCACCCCCGAGCTAATGGCGACTCCTTCTGAGGTCCCTGAGGTATCAATTTCATCGATCCGCCCCCTGATTCGTGAATCCCTCTTCAACCTCACTGAGTACGAGTTTCAAATCTAGGTGCTTAGGAATGATATTCTGATTCCACTGAAGGACATCCCCGATACCTACTATCTGGGCCAGATGGGTGATCCGATCCCCAAAGACTTCATCATTCAAGAAACCAACCGGTTTCCATTCCAAAGCTCCATGATGGGCGCCACTTCTTGGGCCAAATCTTTCAGAAACTGGCCAAGCGCACCTGCTGGGTGGAGGAACTGGTTCCGCCGCGTCACGGCGAAGAAGCGCACGGACTGGGAGATGCGCCATCTGAGCCAATGCCTTAACCTATCATTATCAGAGATGGCAAGGAATGAGCCTCTCCTGATCGCCGCCAGTCATTTTTGGTCCAACTCCTTAAATGCTTTTGTATTCGAAGATGGTCCAAAAACCATCACCCTGGGTGCTATCCATATGCTCACCAGGCTCCAGATTACTGGATCATATGACTTCTGGGATCTCTGCTACAGCGGCAAGAAAGACCCATACTTCCCAAAACTGGACACATACAAAGGGTGGAGTGGCTATATTCAACACCACCAGAAAAACTCCTCTTCTGTCAGCGAGAAAGAACACGTCGCATTCTTGACCATGTGGCTTGAGAGGTTCGTGTTTTGTGGTGCCACTGCCGGGCCAGCATATCCTTATCAGGTCTTAGCAGAGAAACTAGCTCAAGGGCACTCCATCCCCCTAGGCAAACTCTTGTTGGGTGCAGCATACAGGCTTATGAGCCGGGTATTCAGTTCCTTGATTATAGGTGAAGAAGTGCAATGCATAACAGGCCCTTGGTGGCTAGTACAATTATGGCTCAACCTGTATCTGCATAAGCTAGTAAGAACAAAACTCCAAGGCCTCAACTTTCCATCCACCGAGTATTCAGAGGAGGAGGACCCAAAAACCAGAGGCTGTCAAAGTTTTGGTGAAGCTGCCTCTGCCGTAGCCATCCCAACTTCAAAGGGCAACATGCTGGAAACATTATACAGGGGCTTGGGACCAAATGTTACTACTTGGTTCCCCTACGAGGATGAAGATAAATTTCCAGCGCCCTCCAGCTTCAAATTCAACAATGGGTGTTCTGATGACGAGGCTATCAGCATCTTGAATGCAATCATCAAACCCTGTGCCTTGCCAGTAGACTTCAAGCATCTTCGGAGCGCAAGCGGCAAGGCAACTAGCTATCCTTCTTATGAATTCTATCACCCAAACATAGCAGCAAGACAGCTAGGTTTCGGCCAATTGCCCCCTCGGCTCCCTTTTTTGAATACCTTGAAACCCAGGGAGAACATTACAGAGCACCTTCAGGCTGGCAGAATTTTTCAACTCGGAGCAAACCTGCCCACATTCTCGCCGAAGCCGTGGAATCAAATCTGCATCGCTCATCAGAGTTTTGATGATAGGTGGCAACAATGGCACGCTCACTTGTTCTGCCAAACTGTCCATGAAAAATGCAGAGCCCTAGACCCAAACTTCCAATCTCCCCGAGCAGTAAGTGTTCTCAGCCGATTCCAATAAAAACGGCTTTATTCAAACATGTTACTTAACAGATATTTCTCGCAGGACCCATCATCCAATCCACCAGAGCGAGTGGAATATTATCCTCCTTGTCCGACAGCGAGGCTAGGCTCCCGAGCACCGACGCTGAGACAACTAATGCTAGGCCCTGCTGTACTGACCTCCCCTTCTGCTTCAAAATGGCCAGCTGCATCTCAGCTTCAAAAGCAAGCTCCCAAGAAACGCGAATCAATAACTAATCCGTGCGTGAAAACCGTCCTAATCTGCATCTCGTCCACCGGATGACGGTTAACACAGATTGATCGGGTAAACCAGCGTGAATCATCCTTGACTCACTATGCTTCTCGCGTCCACCGGATGACGCCAAAGAAACAGAGCTTAGCAAGGACCCTGGTCCGCCATGCTTCCACGTCCACCGGATGACGCTAAAAAGACATAGTTTAATAGGGGGTTGACGATACTTACAAGCAAGCCTGCGTCCACCGGATGACACCCAGCCCGGATGAAGTAACTCGCCGAACTCGACTGACTCTAGAGTTTGTTGGCCGGAGCCGAAAGTTGTGTTGTATTGATGTTGTTGTATGTTTTACAATGGATGAGGGCTTATATTTATACCCTGAGCATAGATAGAATCCTAGTCGAATTACAACTCATCAATAGATAAGGAAACCAACAAACTATCCTATATCTAAGGTAACTTGGAGTCCCACCTTCCCTTTCATAAAGGACTCCAATCGTGATCGCATCTTGGCGGCGCAGACTTTGGATGACGTCACCAATACCGACGCTGCACGCCTCCTGTCACCTTCGCCCGATAACCGATTCACCGTGCAATCGGCTATTTTTCTTCCTTCCGCTGGACGGAATCTGCTTCCGAGATCGGCTATCTTCCTCCAGTATCGGCTATCTTCCTCTGGCATCGGCTATCGGCTCCCAGCCCAAAATTTGGTGTTAACAAATGTGCTGCATCAATACATTCTGTGCGCTTGCGGAATTCTGCAATAGTCATAGGAATTATCAACAAGCATTTCTAATGCTGTTATCAGGAATATCTATTCTTCGTAGTGAGCTTAGAAACACCAACAATGGAGGCATAGCTTCAGGACCTCACGACGTTGGGGCTCCTCCGCCGCCACACGGACCCGCAGCACCCGGAGTGGATCGCGCCACCGCGTGACCACTGGAGCCGCGGCCCCTCAAGGGGTACGTGGTGAGCTTCGTCGCCTTCCACGAGCGGGGGCTTAGGTCGCCGCCAAGCCGGTTCTGCCGAGCGCTCCTCTTCTCCAATGAGCTAGAGTTGCACAACCTCACCCCCAACTCCAACTCGCAGGCGGCGACCTTCGCCGCCGTCTGCGAGGGCTATCTTGGGGTGATGCCGCATTGGGACCTCTGGCGGTTTCTCTTCTGCATCGACGCGTACACGAAGTCGTTCGGCGTGGGGAACCCACGGAAGGCCGTCAGCGCTAGGGGATGCAACTTCACGCTCCGCTCCGCTGAGTACATCCCCTACAAGGCCCAGTCGTCGAACAAGGGGTGCCATGACGGCTGGTTTTACCTACGGAACAACGACGACGCCTTCCCCAAGTATACGGGGAAGGTGATATCCACCCCCATTCCACGATGGAAGTGGGGATGCCCGATGCGGGACGCCAGGCACCTGAGTCCCTACCTCGCCGCGTTGCAGACGCTGCGGGACAAGGGCTTGACGGCGGCCGGGGTGGTGGCGCACTTCCACGCGCGGATAGTGTTGCCCCTGATGGAGCACCGCCTCGCCCTGTACGAGATGGTGGAGGGAGCGTCGAGGGTGGGGACCTCGATGCAGAACCAAAGCCTTAGCTCCGAGGAGATCATTCGCTGTGTAAGGTTCACGGTAAGTGGTCACCCCACCCGGGACGAGCTGAAGAGGGTGGCGATGCACCCACGCCCAGGGTATATCTCGCTGGTGAGTATCTCTCATTCCTCTCCGTCGATTGTTCACCCTTCTTCCCCTTCTAATCCTTCTTCCCCTCTCGGCGTAGGGCTTCTCAAGGGAGGGAAGGCCCTCTCTACCCCTCGTCCCGGAGGATGCTATCCTTTGGGCCCAGAACCGCCTCCAGGGCGAGTGACAGAGGGCGGAGAAGGAGAGGAGGACCTCGAAGAGGAGGAAGCAAGCTCGGGAGACCCAAAGGCTCGCCCAGCGTCGCCGCCGCCAGCGGGAGGCCGGGGAGCCGGAAGAGGAGTCCTCCTCTTGGGATGAGGAAGATGATGATGATGACGATGATGACGACGATGCTGATGCTATGGCCATCCAGTATATGGTGGCCACAAAGCCCGCAGTGGGCGCCGACGAGCCGGGGAAGGCTCCTATGTCAACGCTTGCCGGCGAAAGTGCCGGGGGCCGTGTTCTGAGCCCCGAGCGGAGTTGACGGAGGCTGCGCCTAGAGGCGCGGTGTTGGTTGGTGAGGCCGTCGGGGCCAAGGATCCACCGACCGGTGGCCGCGAGGGCTGGTCGGAGGGGCCGGGAACGGGCTCAGGCCCGGCGCTCGAGACGGCTGAGGTCGCGCCCGAGATGGCCGAGGCCGCGCCCTCGACTGCAACCGGTGATGGGGCTCAAAGGCCCTTACTCCAGCGGACACTCACTCCGAAAGCATCGGTGGTCGCCGCGAAGGCCGAGGCCAGAGCGACCGGGGAGAGGATGCCACCCGCGACGGAGTTGGGCGATGCGGGGACGCCGGACCTCGAGCTGGGGTCCGCACGAACCAGGGCGTCCCCGTCGAAGGATGGCGGCGCTGAGGTGACCCCCGGCAGCCAGACGGATCCCCCGCCGCTAGGGGCATCTATAGGCGGCAACGACTCCGACGTCGAGGTGCTGTCCACCCCTCCGCCGGCGACGCAGCCCACGCCATCCGCCGGGCCTGCTGCTCCACCGAGCGTCGGGGCGGCGAAGAAGGCGGCGATCGCCAATACCATGTAAGTGATTTCTCGAATTGTTCTCTTACCGGTTTTCGTTCTTCGTTGTGCATGCTCATTTCTTCCCCGTCTCGCTCCAGGAAGCGCCCGGGGTCGTCCCTTCAAGTCTCGCACCGGAAGGTCCTAAAGGTGCAGGCCCGGAGCACCGCCGGAGAAGAGGGTCGCCTGTTGGCTGAAGAGGCTCCCTCGGCGGAGGCTCATCCGGTCGAGGGCTCGGTGGCGCCGGAGGTGGCCCCATCTTCTACGGCTGTCGTGGCCGCGGCCGCCGCCGAGGAGACCGCTCTGGCTCTGACTTCTGAGGAACCCATTGTCGCTCTCGGGGATGCTCCGACAGAGGCGACGGCCGCTCCGGCGCTGGAGCTGGCCGACACTGGTGCTGCCGCCATGGATGTCGATGCTCCGCTGTCGTCCGAGGCTGCGGCGCCGCCCCCATCCCCCGCAAGCTCCATGGCGCTGGTCATCCGGGTGCTGACGGGCTCCCACTTACCGTGGACCAGCCGGGCGAACCGCAAAGCCCTGCAGGTCTTCTCGTTGCGGGACGATGTCGAGGCCGCTCGTTGGGACGCCATCTAGGACCTCAAGTCCCAGTGGTCGGAGAGCCTGCGCCTCCTCGCGGACTCCATCGACACGGAGTTCCAGGAGTGACTCCAGGTGAGTGTACTTGTCTTACCTTCCTTGTCGCCTTTAGTGTTTCCGGCTAGCATTGCCGTTTGACTCGTCGGTTTGCTATTGCTTCTTTTTCCCTTAGGAGCTCATGACGACCTCCCGGGAGAAGTCTTGCTTCTTCCGATAGGGCCTTGGCCTCTAGAAGCAGCTGGAGCTGAAGAGCCAGGCCCTCGCCCGCTCCCAGGAAGAGATCACTGGCGCAACGGCTCGGCTAGCCGACCTAGTCCTCGACAGCGACATCTTGAAGGTCGAGATCACGGAGGCTCGGGGCCAAGTCGCTTGCCTGGAGGAATGCATCCAGCAGCTAGAGGCCGCCCTGGCCGAGGCAGCTGGGGAGCAGGACGCCGCGCGGACGCTTACCGCCGAGAAGGAGGCCGCCGTGGAGGTCCTGTCCTCGGACTTTAACCACTCCCAGACGGCCCTGAACCTAGCAGTGGGTGAGGTCGACGCCGTCCGAGAGGAGGCAAGGAAGGCTCGGGAGGAAGTCGAAGGTAAGTTTTACCTTTTTTACCTTTCGTTCCGATTGCCTATGGTTCTTTCACCGTAGCTTGTCGGTTTTGTCGTTGCAGTCTTGAAGGTGGAGGCCGTCAGCGCGCAAGGGACCATCGACGTCCTCAACGCTGCGCACGATGCCGAGGTCGCCGAGCATCAGGACCTGCAGAGGGTGGCACGCACGCTGTGTGACGCCCTCGGCACCGGTGGTGGTGAGCCCTCGGGGAGCTCGCTCAGGAGCCACCTGGAAGCCCTCCACGGAAGGGTGGGCGCCCAGCTCAAGGAAGCCCTCCTGACAGGCGTCCAGAAGACGCTGGCGGTGGCGAAGTCTCACTATGAGAAATTCGATACCGACGCCGTCAGCGAGGGTTTCATCGAGGCTTCTGATGATGAGCTCCTGGCGCTGATCAGCTCCATGGAGGTCCCTAGGACGGCGCTGGCGGCCCTCTTCAAAGAAGACGTGAAGCTCCCCCTGAACCTAGACTAGGAAAGCTGGCCATCGTGCCCAGAAAAGTTTTGTAAGAAACAAACATGCGGCCCTTCGAGGCCCTGATATTTATGTAAATATTCAGCGTATGTTCGTTTTTTAATTCGCGTGTTCGTTATAGCGTTTTTTCCTTAAGCGTTTTCCTCGCTGACCCTGAACCCGGGCCATCGAGCCTCAGGGGACCTTTTCAGGCGTCGTAGCTTTAGTGGCGTAGACTCGGCCGTGGTCCTAGGAATTTCGGTAGAGCGAGAGCTTTAGGGAAAGAGCTCGTTTGATATCACCCGAGCCTTCTCTCCTTACAAACGCTACTCTTATAAGTTCCTTTCTGAGCGCAAGTTACCTTCAGGTGAAGAGTGGCAAGTGGAGGCGCCGTATCCCAGGGGCGTAGGCGGTCTCGTGGCTCGGTCGGCTTTGCCCTCTGAGATTTCTTTTGCTCGTCTAAGGTTTATAAGGTTTTGCATTTGGTTTGGATGTGAAGCGAACTCGGGAGGTAAAAATTTCAATGGTTTTTGAAATTTTTGATTTTTTGAATTCGGTTAGTCTTGGAAGAGTCCAGGGGTTCCCCCCGTCCTAGCCCCCGAGAGAGGGTTGGCCCTATTGGGGATAGGGCCGAGCCTCGCTTTTGGTTGCACGGTTCACCCGTTCCCGAGGATTAACAATCATATTCTAGCACATATGCCTTTACTACTAACAAGTTCCACTTGTAACCCTAGCATTCATGTTTTACAGGTTTTATGGCATAACAAGTGGAAATACACATCAACATGGAGAAAGCGCAAAGTCAAAAGACGAATCCGACAAATGCGCAAACAAAGAATACTAAAGACGCCCACCTTCAAAGTGTAATTGGATCCATCCACAACCACGGGAGAGGCCCAGGCCCAGGGAGCAACTGACCACCCGAAGGCGGCGGCCAGATGGCGCTCCCCAGGGACCGACCGCCCCCAGGTGGGGCCTCTCGGGCCCATCTTCGGAGGCGGTGCCGATGGCGGTTTCACCTCCTTCCAAGTTTAGATGCGCCAAACCATCATAGTTCCACTATAAATAGATGGTGCTCCATCCCCTTCAACACACACATCATTTTGGAGTCATCTACCTCACACTTCTCACTTGTATCTTTAGAGTAGTATTAGTAGTTTGTGAGCAAGGCAACAGCTATCAAGGAGAGATTGTCTCCTTGGAAGAAAAAGGATCATCTTGGTATGAATACAATTCGGTCTTCTTCCATGAGCAAGTTCTTATCATACTTATATGATTATGCATATGAACTAGAGTCTAGTTATGATCTCACTATGTGCATAGTACATGAGCTAGAGCATAGTTTATGTATCATGTTCTTGACTTGTTCAACATTGTTCTTCATTGTTCATCGAATTAGTATGAATAGAGGAAGAACTAGGGATGAGGTGATGGTTCGTCGTGCTATCATGGTTTCTCTTAACCTAGCCTGTCAATCCGAAGGGTTGGGGCCCGCGGGGGTTAGGAGTTATTTCCAAGTATGCAAGCATGGAGCTTGGCTATGCGGAGATCGACGGATATGTCGGTATCCCACGGGCAGAGGGGTAGGTGGACAGGTGGTGACAGCCCTGTCCATCCCTAGCATTCCCCCACATTCGGATATTGAGTAGGAGTTCGTAAAGTCTCTATCGGCTGGCAGGCCAGCTGCGGGGATCTCCTTATCACCCCAGACTTAGTCCTGATACTAGAACTACTAATTAGATGATTTGCTAACAGTTCTTTGCATAATTATATATGACCAATGCCTACTCAGTTAGATATATTCTTTTATTCTTTATTTTCCTTTTATCCTTGAGGTTGATCCATATGTGTGTCCACTATCTTGAAATCATGTTTTATTCCTATTTACTCTATGCCTTCCATTGCACTCAATAAGTGATCATGTTTACACCACGTTTGATGCATATTGCCCTCCTACGGGAAATTATAAATACGACACCCTACTCACGGGTTGAAATGCTACAATGATAGTTTTGTGCGCTTGCAGAGTAATCTTATTCCTTACTGAGCTATCGATTGGCGTACCTAAGTACCGTTACTTAAGGATTGTAATTCTTGTTGCACCCCACGGCGCCGTGCCACAGTTTTGCATATCGTAAGTAATGACGGTTAGGAAGGCCAATCCGGCACTTATAACTGCTATTACCAGACTGCATTACTTAGGCCTGCGCCACTAAGGGCCAAGGATTACCTTTCTGAAGTAATGGTGGTTGGGAATGTCAACTTATGTTTCTAAGTATTATTATTAAGGACGGACCTTTAGTCTATCTTTAGTAGTAATGCTAAGAAACGCCAACAAGCATTTCTAGCGCCGTTGCCGGGGACTTTTAGTCTATCTTTTGTATTGACGTTAAGAAATGGCAACAAGCATTTCTGGCGCCGTTGCCGGGGAGCGCAAAAACATCTAAGCTGGCATAAACATCGATTACAAAATAAACATTGGTAGACGTAGTTTAAACAGGCTAACTTCGTTGTTTTCTTCCTCTTTTTATTGGAATGAAAACAGGATAGTGTATGAGCGGTTTTGCTCTGCCGAACAATTTCATCAGCAATCCAGAAGCACTCCTAAGGAAGAAAAGGCCTCGTACTGTTTCTTCTTCTGCTACTCCGTCAGTAGACGAATCGTTCATTCCCGCACCATCCGCTACTACCGTTATGGCCAAGACACTCCGTGACTACTCCATCCCCGTTGTTACCAATGTGCCCGTTGGGCCCACTGTCAACATCGGAAATGGAAATTTCGAGATCTGTACAGGCCTTATCTCGATGGTGCAGGCAAGCCAATTCTGTGGCTTGCCAAGCGAGGATGCAAACGCTCATTTGCAACACTTCCTTGAGCTGTGCGACACCATTGTCATCAAAGACGTCGCACAAGACAGTATCAAGCTTCGCTTGTTTCCTTTCTCCCTCACGGGGAAAGCGAAACAATGGTTCTATCAAAATAAGGAAGTCGTCAACATGTGGGACAAGTGTTCCGCAGCATTCCTCGCCAAGTTCTTCCCCATGAGCAAGACCAGCGCTCTAAGGGGAAAGATCTCAAACTTCCAGCAATCTTCCCTTGAATCTATCCCCGAAGCATGGGAAAGGCTTCAAGAGTACATCCGAGCCTGCCCTCATCATGGAATGGAAGATTGGCTCGTGCTCCAAAACTTTTATGAAGGTCTCACGGCTATGTCAAAGGGGCACGTAGATGCCGCAGCTGGAGGTGCATTCCTCTCTCTCACCATCACGGATGCAACTGCACTTATTGAGAAGATGGTGGCCAATCAGAGTTGGGGAGAAGGAAGAAAAGCACAAAAAGACACGCATACCGTGAAGGAGACGGACTTGTTAGCTGCAAAATTAGATTTGCTGATGCAAAAGCTGGACGATCGTGCCACCAACCCTACCATGAGCACTGTCCAGGCCATGGACTCACACATGACGTGTGAAGTCTGTGGGAACGTTGGCCACTCAGGGAATAACTGCCCCGAAACCCAAGAAGAGGCTTCATACGTCAACAACGGGTTTCGCCAACCTCAGCAAGGTAATAGCGGGTGGAACAACTAACACCGCTCGCAAGGTAATAATTTCAATTCAAATTACAATTCAAACCAACCTTCCTTAAAGGATCTCATTCTAGGACAAGCTAAAATCAATGAAAGTTTGACCAAAAAGCTATCCTTCAATGATAAAATGTTTGAAAATATAAATGCCAAGTTTGAAACTTTGTCTTCTTCTATTCAAAATCAAGCAAGTTTTAACAAAATGATAGAAACACAAATGGCACAAATAGCTGCTTATATTCCTGTCAACAATACGGGAAAAATCCCGGGGCAACCCGAGACTCTCCCGAGTTTATTCATGCAGCTACAGATCAATAAAGGAAGGAAAGTCTGGCCACCAGACTATAAACGTTGAGCCCTTGCCGAAGGTCATCGGTGGTTATCAAAATAAAAAAATAATATATATATACCTACATACATATATATGCATAATAATTATCTGAAGGGGCCCACACTAATATTCAATCTTGGGGAGGTGCCCCCAATCAGGTATTGTACCTTATCCTTTTGAAAAAAATAATAAATGAATATTTATATACACATTTATATAATAAATATATATATATTTCATAAACTTATTTTCTTGCATTCAAAAAGGGTTTCCCTCTTTTATAAAATTTAGTCCAAAATAAATTCTTCTCCAAAAAAATTCTATAAAAAAATAATTTTCTGAAAGAATTAATTTTGTTGAGTCTAATTATTATTTTTAGAATGATTTTGAAAATCAAAAAGTTTCAAATAAAACTTGTGGAAAATCAAAAAAACTGGAGCAAAATTTCGAATGGAGTCATTCGTAACCAGCTACACATTAGAAATAGCCGTTAGAGGGAGCTGTAAAAACGCTGGACCAAACTGGCCCTTTCAGGGGACCGGCCGGTCCCAGGGACGACCGCCCCCTGGCCAATGGCTCCGAGGCGTGTCCTTCTGCCACCAGCTAGTAGCCGTTGCAAGGAGCACTCCCCCGCCTACATTCAGCTCTATAAATACAAGGATCCCGGGTGGAGCTCCTCACCCCTCTCATTCTCACATTTTTCGTTCCCTCCATCACTCTCTTGCTCCACCATTCTCCAAGCATTTTTTCCACAAAGTTCAAGTGCAAGGAAATCCTGCACAAACTTCTTCCACTCCCATCACAAGTCAAGTTCTTGTGCCAAGCTCACCATGAGTCGGATTGGAGGTCGGATTTCCGGCATGTTCCGGAAAGGCCGTCGCTCTCGTGGGGAGTCTAGTCAAAGTACTCCCACACGTGAGGAGAGCCCGCTGCATGAAGAAGAGGAGGCACCAAGAGGTCACGCCATCGACAAGGCCGACGCTCCCTTCATCGACTTGGAGAGCGAGCAGGAGATGCAAGCATACAACCTCCTCAAGGGACATGAATTCCTGCATACACCGGCCTTCGACCCATACTTTCTCCAGCAGACAGGTATGAACACCGAATTTAATACCATTTTTGAAAATGTTGGTTAGGAGCCAAGTTGCCCCCGTGCAGGAACTTGGGTCTCGTCTTTTGACCATCCAAATCTTGGGCACTCTACGAGTTGTCGACTATGGTATTACGTTTCGCTGCTTTGGGAAAAAACATAGCCTTTACTGGAAAGATTTTGCTACACACTTGGGTTTTCATGAGCGATGCTCTGTTGATTTGGGTTTTACTCTTTTGGGATATCAGCGTCATACTTTTTGGCACTTGATAACCGAACAAAATGTGACTGGAAAATTCCAACCCAACATCAACACCATCCACCATCCTTCTCTAAGGCTTATGTATAAATGGATTGCTAATTCTTTCTTTCCTAGAGAGGACACTCACCATGCTTATGATATTGAGTTGAAGTTGCTTTATGCCGTGCTTAAAAAGATTAAAGTCGCTCCTGTCTATGACATTGTTAAGCACTGGTTAAATTCTTTTAAAACTTCCACACCAATTATGTGCACTTCACTCATCACACGTCTTGCTGCTAGTGTTGATCCTCATGGTGCTAACACTATTGTTTATCTCTCCATTCCGCGCATTATGATCATTGAGTATTATTTTACTCAAGCTCATACCATAAAACGTGATGACTCGGGAACAAACCTGGTATTTTATTATCCGGGATATATATACGAGATTCCGTTACCTAACCCGAATCTCACTTTATATAAATCCCTATCTCTCACCTTCGACCTTGTTGAAAAGGAAGAAGCACGCAGGAGTTCTGTTTCTCGCAGGATATCACGGAGGAATGAAGTATAGGAGGAAGAGCCTGCGCAGCCTGTGCAGCCTACACCACACCCGGCCATGCCTACCATGATACCAAGGATGGAATGGTACCCTGTCATATCTACACCTGGGTTCACCCCCGGGTATGGATATGGTATGAGACATGTTCCTCATTCTTATGCGGCTGAAGGGTCAGGGTGGCAACACTCGCAGGAGGCAGGGGGATCAAGGCAGCCCGAGCACGAGCATTCTCCAGATTCTGAAGGCATGCCACCTCCGATACGCCCACAGCCGGTCACACTAGAAGTCCTCAACACATGCATGGGAGGACTAGAACTGCAAAACAGACAAATCCAAGGTATGCTCAAAGCTCACATTCAAACCTCTACCCAATGGCATAAGCAATACCAGCAGCAGTTCATGAACCTCGAAAATGCGAACCGGCGGCGACACGAGGCACAGATGGCCTACCTTCGGTCCATGGGACAATTCCCGGGACCAAGGCCTTGAACTAGCTTGGGGAGGAAACCCCACAAGAGGTAACATTTATCTTTCGATTTCTTGCACTTTATTCTCGCACTTTTAAATTCTACAATTTTATTTTCTTATTAAAATAAAATAAAAAAATAATAATAATAAATAAAATATTCCACTCCCATATGTGCTAACATATGTTAGTTTCTCTTCTGTTGAAATGATGAATAGTTGCTCTGTCTAAAATTCATTTGTGCCTAAGTTATAACTTAGTATTCCTCAAGATTTAAGTTTGTTGGCTAAAAATATCTCATTCTGAGAACATGAAATCTTGTGGGCTGCAATTGCATGATCCTTTTCTAAGTTGTTGCGAGATTTGAGATGGTACAAATAGACTTTGCTATGACTTTGTTCTAAGAGAAACTTGACATCCGGAGATTTCTTTTCAAAAATTCAAAAAAATCAAAAGTTCCCTAATGATTATGAAATACCTAGCAAGGCCATATGACATGCTCTACTTTTACAAAAAACTTATTCATATGCTACTTACGGAGCTTTGAGTTCAGTCAAAATGTTGAGACGTAATGAGATTATGGTCATACACCCATGATTGAGATTCATGTACACCCACCAAATAAAGCCGACTCTCATCCTGAGAATTGCGCACAACATGCACCTTTCATCCACCAAATAAAAATGCCGACCCTCACTTTGAGAGCCGTGCATACAAAAAAAAATTTCACTCCTTGTTCTCCATCATGACGTCTCTCCATCCAAAAGTTTTCATATATCAAATCAAAATATGGGCTATGCTAAAAAAGCCAAAGGGCATGAGAAAACAAACAGTAAAGAAAATACAAATACCCGTTCAAAAATATATATATATATATATATATATATATATAATGATGACATTTCTATAGCCCATATTCCTCCAAAGAGTTTTGTTCCATCCAATAAAAGAGAGTCATGATGCATGGAGTGCCAAAAATATTAGAGATAGGTTTTCACCATTCCCCACACTTGTAACACCCTAGTGTTAGTTACTATTTTCACACTTGCATTTGCATGTCATCAAGCATAGATCATGTCATTTCATGCATCATTATCATTGCATTTTATTTGATTCCCTTTTATTGCTATATGTTTGTTTATATGTCCATAACATGCTAAATGTGTTGACATGCAAATGTGATGCTTGTTTACTGTTCTAAATGCTTTAGACATGTTTGGGATAACATTTGAAACAATGTTCATGTTGGTGAAATCCCCAAAATACCCCTCTAGCTCATAGTTGACTAGAGAGCCCTTTAAAAGCTATTCTGTTTGACCAAACAAGAAGGGCATTTTAGAGATTCTGCATGTCAGTGCACCCTTAATCAAAGTTGTGTAGAATTTTATAAGCAACAAACTTTATTTTTGGGTCAACTCATGAAAATGAGTGGAAGGAGGTCAAAAAGTTGAATTAGTGCAGATTTGGAGCTGTTTTGAAGTTTTCAAATTTTCCTAAGTCTAAACCGGTTTTCAGTTTCGGTGTACCCCTGTTCATCGACCTGTATCTCTCAATCTAGGCCGAACTAGAGTAAAGTGCCTTAATATGAAATGATCTACTCATATAGCTCTTCAATCCATATTAGTGAAGTTTTCGCTGAAACGCCCTGGATCGCGAGTTATAGATCGATCAAAATCGAGTTTCAGTCGGATCGCGGAGACTGAATCGGAGCCGATTCAGTTCGGCCGTCAGTCGTCGCCGCGCGACCGCGTCAGGCATCGGCCGCCAGGTGGCGCCGTACGCCGTCGTTGCCCTGCCGCGCGGTCGGCTTACAAAAGGCAACACTCCATCCTGTCTCCCGCACGCTCGCCCTCACTCTCCCCGCTCTCTCGTCCTCTGCTCGCCGTTTTTCCTCTCCGCCGTCGCCATTTCCGCCGCGCCACTGCCGCGGTGAAATCCGCCGCCACCGAGCCGTCTCCGACCGCTCCATCTCCGGCGTAGCTTCGGCTTGCTCTGCTCTTCGTCCCCGACCCGTTGCCGACCTCAGCCGACCTAAGGTATAGCTCCAGCGAGCTTCTCACCGTCCGCCATTGCCGGAGCGCCGCCGAGCTCTCGGGTCGCCGCGACGAGGGCGATGCCGGGGTCGGCTTCTCTTTCCATTGCTCGTCTAGGTGTCTCCGTTAGCCGTAGATCCATTCTAGGCCGTCGGTTAGGTCTATCTCGCCGTAGTTTCGCCGGAACCCGAGCTCGCCGTGAACCCGCTCGCCACCGTGCCGCCATGCGAGCGCGGTCAGTGAGCTCCCGTGCGCAATAGTTCGATTCGTCGCACGCATAGGTCCGCTAGGGTTCCAGGATCTCGGAACGGTGCTTAGCCGCGCGAGCAACGGCCGGAATCGGCCGGCGCAAGCTCGCCGGACCACCGTCGTCCGCCATTGCCGCCGTCGAGCTCGCTCCGGTGGGGTACGACCCTCGGCAGTTGGTCCATCGGGTTCGTCTCATTGCCACGAGTCGGTAGGTAGCCTCGGCGTCGCCGGAGACCTCGCCGTCGGCGAGCTCTCGCCGGTCCGCGCCGGCGGCTCTGCCCCTCTCTCTGGCGCGTGGGGTCGGGTCGACCCCGGGGCCCGCGAGTCAGCCGTTCGGGTGCGCCTCTGGTTCACTGGGCCGGGTGCACGTAGCAGTTCTATCGGGTTTGGGTTTTATGATTTATAAAATGAATTTCCAGAAAATGTGTAAAATCTTCCAAAATTCATATCTGGAGTTAGGAGTGTCCATTTGGGGTGAACCAAATTTTGTTATGTTTGTATTTCTGAGCTCTATCAGGAGAAAATATAAAATGTACTTTTGGAATACTTTTTCTGTGCAGTTATAATTAAATTGTTAATTGCTTGCAAACTTGATAAATGCATAAGTAATTGCAGGAATGTGCTAAAAATGTGATTCCACTTGCATTCATCTTGTTTAGGGAAGTAGAATCTATGAAAAATATGTTTGCTGGTGTTTCACTATCATTTATATGATGTCTAGTATAATGTGCCTTTTATGCTTTAATCTTGCAAAAATCACCATGCTTAATGTGTTAAGGTTATGGACATGAATATTTTTCCTGGACTATGTTATGTTGGAAACAAGCTAATAAACTTGGGAAATCTGTTGTTTGATACTTTTCATTGTGTTAAGTATTTTCCATTGTTTAAAAGGCTGGTTGCTTGTTATTTTTGTGTAGACTGTTATACTTGTCCAAATGACTTGAAATTTTGTCAGTAGGCTAATCTAGATGTGTAATAGCTACTGTAATTTTTATGGATTTTTTTGGTCACAGCAAACAGTAGGATCCAGTTATAGGCTAGGGTTTATTTAATTGTTTCTAAGCAAATATCTTTTGGTTGGGGAGTGTTTTTATGCGTTTCTGTGATGCTCAGCATTATCACCTATGTTAAACAGTAGAGCTGATCCTACTTTGAGCTTAGGGCAGCAAGGTTAATATTTTGTTTATATGATGTTGCTCGCGCTTGTTAATTATAAGTTGGTTGTGGTAGGTTAGTTGATGCATGTTAATTATTAAGTGCAGGTTGTAGACCTCTTACCCGGGACAAGAAATTGTTCTATGCTTTGCTTAAGAAGGGTGAGTATGAGTTGGTTGTCTAGGGAAGAAATATGCACGTACTCAGTAAATGAGTGTGGATTGTTAAACTGATTGCATATCATGAGTTAATTTGTGCATCTCTATCTTGCATTTCATGTGCATTCTCAGTTCTCATATATGCATATCATGCATACAGGATCACCGGGAGGCGTGACGCTGTTGCAGTTCGATCCACCGGAGGAGGGAGTTCCGTCGGAGATTGAAGTGCCAGAGGTTCCCGAAGGTCAGGAAGAAGAAGCTGAACTTCCAGAGTGCCCGGATCACCAACCTACTAACTTTGTGAAAGGCAAGCCCCGGAGCATCCCTAAGTCTCCACCTACTCTTTTTACAAATGCACTGGTCTTTATTAAATCGTATGATTGTGCACTTAAGTATAGGAGTTGAAATGATACCGTTGCTGCATTTATACCTTGTCCACTTATAGTTGATCCTGAAGTATTACTAGATAAGGGATGGGTTCGATCTTATGCTTAGCCATGCTTAGACCGGTAGAAGACGAGGGATTTCCTGTCCTTCGCGAGCATAGGTGGTTACTAATGATGATGGGGTTGGATTCCACATGATGGACTATATGTGCCACCATGCCACAGTGTCTAATGAGAGAATCAAGGCTAGGTAGCGGGGAGCCGCATGACATGGTTGAGGTCATGCCGTCTTCGGTGCTGCTTGTGGCCGACTAGGACTGAGGCCACCAGACATCAGTTGAGATTGAAAGACGTCGTCACATAGCTGGCCAGATAAGTCGTTCTGACCGCGAAGCCGAGTATTTCTTTCTGAGCCGGGAATTGGGCGTGATAAGGCAGACATATTCTGGAGGTAGGAAGGATGTGCGGAGACACCATCTTACCAAGGGCAGGTCAGGGACCTGATGCATCCTGGAAGTGGGTTTGTCTCTGAGAATATGGACCCCTCCAAGCCCGCGATACATATTATGTCTCACAAAGATTTAACGGTGGCCCAAGAAGCCAGTGGCTCGGCTGACAGGGTTTGTGATTGGCATATTTGCCAGCTGGTACAATCGATTCGAATCGCCATCTCTCCTGGTTAGTGAGAAACTGAACTGATCTTCTGGTGAGGTAGAGGCTAATAACTTGAACATAATGATTATGGTGAGATGAGGTTGATGTCTGTGGATATCGGAAATCATATGGTTTTATTGATTGCTACAATATTCAGTGAATGCTTAGTATAGTGGCTAATCTTAGTAAATAGCTTAACTGAAATCGAAGCTTATCACAATTAAAATGAATAAGTTGAGGCTCTACTGTAGTAATGCTTTTTGATGCAAAAATGATGCTACCCTCTGAGCTCCACCAAATAAGCCTTGCATATCCTTGAGAGTCTTTTTATTTACTCCCTGTCGGGTAAGTCTAGCTGAGTACAATTGAGTACTCAGGGTTTTATTCCCATTGTTGCAGATGGTGTAGTCTACTACGCGTATTGCAGGAATTGCTTCACCCCTGCGGGCGAAGAAGACTAGACCCGAGGGCAGGGTCATTATCTTTCCTTAGATGTTGTAAGAATGCTGTGAGAGGGTCATTTGATGGTACTCGTATTTGAACTCTGTGGTGTAAAACTATGTTGACTTCCGCTACTACTCTATTTGTGTAAAAGACTATGTTGTACTCTGATGTTTAAATTCGGTTGCGAACTTATGTGTCATGTGATCGGGTATTGCTGAATGAATGATCCTTGGGGTATGAAATGTTTGAAATTATTCGAGATTTCCGGACTACCGGGTTTATATTGGCTCAAGTGCGACTGGATTGCGGTTAAAATGCGATCGTTGTACTTGTGCTCGTGTAAATTGGTCGGTTCTGTGACAGCTGGTACCAGAGCATAATTCAGCATATACCGTCACTTGACTATTTAAAAATTAAAAGAGTTTTGAGTTTTATAAACTAATTGCCAACTGATAGTGTGTATAGGTGATTTAAACCAAGTGTTTGCAAAACTTATGAGTACCAATGACCAAGTCCTATAGCCCTATATATATGTGGTAATTAGGTGGCTTATGTAAGTACTGACTTGGGGGAAATTGCATCATATTTCTATTTGTGGTTCATTTGGTTTTATCGTGCGGATAATCATGAACTGTCGGTTTCTTATTGCTTCTTATGGGTCAATGTACCACGTCGCCTAAGGTAAGGTGAGATGTGAGTGTAAGATCGAACAACCATCGATCGATGGTGAGTGTATGGTTACTGAAGTGAGTACATGTGATCCATATGTGTACTTATGGAAGTAGGGTGGAGTAATTAATTTTGGGGTCGCAACTGTTCATGGGAACATTTCCGGCAAAAAGTGCTTCTTGTTGCCCTGCATACATTGGGATTTGGGCTGAAATGAATCTTCTGCAGGTACACTAACCACGCAAAACGTATAGCACGGTTAGCTACGTATATGAGAGCACGTGGTATGCCACCGACTATAACGTTAGTTAAAATATATTATGTGTGAGGTCGTTGGCACGTGCATGCATCATGATCATGAAATTAATTCAAGCTATTTGTACTATTTCCTTCCCTATGGTAAAATTTGTGCTACCCTATCTTATTCTAAATGCTGAAAGATGTTGTAGTGTACCAGATGGCAGCTGAAGGTGAGTCACAGAGTGGTCAGTTTCTGGAGCAGTTTGGCACGCCCACTGTGCTATGGAGGTTGTTGAAGTCTGTGGGATATGCAGAGCCACCACTGTATTTCTGGAAGCCAGCGAAAACCATGGTGCAGCCTTGATTTGATGTTTGGGTGACTATCCCTGTGCTTGAAAGGGGTTGGTCGTTTCCAGGAATAAAGGTGGAAGTTGACATGAGGACGCCATGGGATGGTGCGCAGCTTGCAACTTTCGAGGTGTTGACGGATATTTGCAGCCGGTTCAACAAGAGAGCTGATTTGGGGCCAGCAAATGTTTTTCCCAGGGTGGATGCTTCTCAGGGTGAGTGGGCTCAGTCTAGCCAAGTTTCTTTGGAGCGAGGCAGGGACGAGCGTGCTCATAGCACGGGTGCTTCTATGAGTGCTATGTTTGCTGTCCTGAGGATGCACTATTCCACTAGGGATGGTTGGATGAAGTGCGTTGACGCCCTGCATGATGCTGTGGAGAAGAAGTTAGAAGCTGAAGAGTGGGCACGTATGGCTCGTCGTAGCTCAGATGACTTGGTGGTAGCTCTCACTGCCTGTCGCAATGAGTTGTTACGATGCACTGGCGCCTTGTTGGCAGCTGATCGCCGTGTCGAGGTGCTTGAGAGGGAGAATGCAGATCTTCGCTGCCAGCTTGACAATCGCAATATGAGCTTGACACGTCAGCACAATGAGTTTCTGCAGGAGTTGCGTGCTAGTCAGCAGCAGGTTTGGGAGTTGCAGCAGGATGTTCATCGTCTGAACAACCGTGCTGATCCATTTCATCCTCCGGGTGCAGCGGAGTTTGCTCCTGAGATCTTCATTGCGGCTGATGATGGTGAAGCAAGTGAGGAAGAAGAGGAAGAAGACCCCGAGGAGATCGTGCCTATTGACGAGAGTGATGACCATGGTGGGAACGTGTCCGGCATGGACAGTGACCACAATGAATAGGCTCTTTCTAGTGATCTTGCCATGATCGGCACCCTTTTGTATTGGGAACACCTTTAATGTCATGTAATGGGTAGAACCTGAATTGTAATGAGAGAACCCTGTGTGTTCAGGGCTGGAACCATCAAACTTTTAATTAAGTAATGGTAACTTATGCAGTTTGGAAAAACCTTTTTGGTTGCGCCTTATTATTGTGCGGTTGTGTGATGATTATTGAATTATTGTGCCGTTTGTTGGTTATCAAAAATGATCATTGATATTTTTTGGGCATAATCTTTCGGTTATCTTTGGCATAACTGACACTTAACAATGGTTGTTGCGTGTTGCTACAGATGGCACCTCATACCTGTCGTCATGGGTCAACCAGTGGTGGTGGGAACGAACATGAAGATGAGGAGTTGCCGCCTCCTCCACCGCGTACCCAGGAACAGATGTTTGCTTAGTTCTTGCACACTCAGCAAGCGATTCTGCAGCAGATGGTTGCTAGTAACAACCACAATCGCAATCGAGGTGGACGCCGCGGAGACGATGAGGACCAATACAGTAACTATAAGGACTTCATGGACACTAAGCCTCCGGTATTCAAGCAGGCCGTAGAACCGCTGAAAGCTGATGAGTGGTTAAACACTATTGAACAGTCATTCTCTGTGCTGCGATTGACTGAAACCATGAAGACTAGCTTTGCTGCTATGTTACTGCAAGGCCAAGCTGGAATATGGTGGGCCAATCGCAAGACCGCCTACCCTGGTCGCTGATATCACCTGGGAGCAGTTCACCAGGGATTTCAGGGGACATTTCATTCCAGCAGGCTTGATCAAGATGAAAGTCAATGAATTCATGCAGCTTACTCAGGGTACCAAGACCCTCACTCAGTATCATCATGCCTTTAACAATCTGTCGAGGTATGCCCCGTGGATGGTAGATACAGATGAAAAGAAGATTGAAACCTTCAAGAGGGGTCTTAGTACCAAGCTTATGAAGACTCTGGCAAACAACGCTCGTACAACTTTTAACGAGTTCATCAGTGAAGCTTATATCCAAGAGAAACAGAATAACTTGCACACTGCTTCCAAGGGAGGCAAGAGGCCATTCGAAGGAAGCTCTTCTCAGTCAAGGACCCCAGCAACTAGTCGTGCGGTGGCAAATCGCCCTGCTTACCGTCCGGCTGTTCCTGGAGCAAAATTTAGACCCCCTCCAAAGAAGCAGCCAGCGCCACAACGCTACAAGAAAGGCTTCACAGTGCCTTTGAACAAGAACAATGCTCCTCCAAGCAACGCCGTTCAAGTGAGGACCAACCAAGGTCTGGGGCCATGCTTTAACTGCGGTCAACAGGGGCATCTTGCTCGCTATTGCCCTCATCCAAAGCAGGCTCGAGTGCATCACACCACTATTGAAGAAATTCCAGAAGGTGAACCAGTCACTATGGGTATGTTTTCAGTTAACCAGCACCCTGCCATTGTTTTGTTCGACTCTGGATCATCGCATTCTTTCATAAGTCAAGCATTTACACAAAGGCATGCCTTTCAGATCGTTGATTTGGGCTGTAATTTCCGGATAACCTCAACTGGGGCTGAAATATGCACACGTGAGGGTATCAAGCAGGCGAGTATTGAGATTAATGATAGGAGTTTTATCAGTCATCTCATTGTGTTGCCTGGGCTAGGTCTGGATGTAATTCTAGGGGTTAGCTGGATGAACAAATGGGGTGCGGTTTTGGACGTTGCTAACCGAACTTTGACGTTGAAGGCGCCCCAGGATGGGGGTACCTTTCAAGTTTCCTTACCTCGAAGAGGGGATCTTTTTAATCTCTCTTTCGCAGTTGAGGGCAAGACCGTCCAAGGTATTCCGGTAGTGTGTGAGTTTCCTGATGTCTTTCCTGATGATCTACCTGGACTTCCTTCTGATCGAGATGTGGAGTTTGCAATAGAACTTATTCCCGGTACGGCACCTATTTCTCGAAGGCCATATAGACTGCCTCCTCATGAATTAGCTGAACTCAAGAAACAACTCCAGGAGTTATTGGACAAAGGGTTCATTCGCCCTAGTTCTTCTCCGTGGGGTTGTCCTGCAATCTTTGTTAAGAAGAAGGATGAAACTTTACGTATGTGTGTGGACTATAGGCCACTTAATGCTGTGACAATTAAGAACAAGTATCCTCTACCTCGTATTGATATCTTGTTTGATCAATTGTCCAAGGCCAAGGTGTTCTCCAAGATTGATCTGAGATCTGGGTATCATCAAATTAAGATCAGACCACAAGATATTGCCAAGACGGCTTTCTCCACTCGGTATGGATTGTATGAGTATTTGGTTATGTCTTTTGGATTAACCAATGCTCCTGCACATTTCATGTATCTAATGAATTCGGTATTCATGCCTGAGTTGGATAAGTTTGTGGTAGTCTTTATTGACGATATTCTGGTGTACTCTGAAAACATGGAGAATCATGCTGAACACTTGAGGATAGTCTTGACTAGACTCAGGGAGCATAAGCTGTATGCTAAGTTTAGCAAGTGTGAGTTTTGGTTGACTAAGGTACCTTTTCTGGGCCATATCTTATCTGCTGAAGGTATTTCTGTAGATCCGTCAAAAGTTCAGCAGGTATTGGATTGGCAGTCACCAACAAATGTGTCTGAGGTTCGTAGCTTTCTGGGATTAGCTGGGTATTATCGCCGCTTTATTCAGGATTTCTCTAAAATAGCTAAACCTATGACCAAGCTATTGCACAAAGATACCAAGTTTGTGTGGAGTGAGGAGTGTGAAACAGCTTTTCGTACCTTGCAAACGTTGTTGACCACTGCTCCAGTTCTTGCACAACCTGATATTGAAAGACCTTTTGATGTGTACTGCGATGCTTGTGGCACTGGGTTAGGATGTGTTCTCATGCAAGAAGGCCGAGTCATTGCTTATGCCTCGCGTCAATTGAGAAAACATGAGCAAAACTACCCTACTCATGATTTGGAACTTGCCGCTGTAGTTCATGCATTGAAGATTTGGCGCCACTATTTGATGGGTCACAAATGTCATATCTATTCCGATCACAAGAGTCTCAAGTACATTTTCACTCAGCCTGAGTTGAACATGAGGCAAAGAAGGTGGTTGGAGTTGATCAAAGACTATGATCTAGAAGTACACTATCATCCGGGCAAGGCAAATGTTGTAGCCGATGCTTTGAGCCGAAAGTCTCATTGCAATGTATTGCAGCCTTTGCTAGCAGACGGATTCAATCTTGTGCATCCAGTGGTGTTGAATAATATTACTCTCAGTTGTACTTTGGAAAGCAAGATTATTGAAGGTCAGAAAACAGATCCTGGCATATATCATATCAAAAGGAAGATGAAAGAACAAGAAATGCTTCATTTCCGAGTAGATGAAAAAGGTATATTGTGGTTCAAGGATCGATTGGTAGTACCGAAAGACCGTGAGCTGAGGAATCAGATTATGGACGAAGCTCATCTGTCCAAGTTGTCTATCCATCCTGGTTAGTAGTAAGATGTATCAAGACTTGAAACCTAGGTTCTGGTGGACCAAAATGAAGAAGGAAATTGCAGCCTATGTGGCCAGGTGTGATACCTGTTGTCGCGTGAAGGCTATTCATCTTAAGCCAGCAGGCCTATTGCAACCCTTACCAGTTCCAGGTTGGAAATGGGATGAGATAACCATGGAATTCATATCTGGGTTACCTCTAACGCAAAAAGGCCATGATTCTATTTGGGTGATCATAGATCGATTGACTAAGATTGCACATTTCTTACCAGTTCGAACTACAGATCGTCCTCATCAGTTGGCACAGCTCTACTTTGCTCAGATACTTCGGTTACATGGTGTGCCGAGGACGATAGTTTCCGACAGAGGCCCACAATTTATTGCACACTTCTGGGAGCATCTACACAAGTGTTTGGGAACCAATTTGGTTCGCAGCTCAGCTTATCATCCTCAAACTTCTGGTGAGACTGAAAGGGTAAATCAAATTCTTGAAGATATGTTGAGGGCTTGTGTTCTATCGTCTAAAGGTTCGTGGGAAGAATGGTTACCTTTGGCCGAGTTCTCATACAACAATAGCTATCAAGAGAGTATTCAAATGGCTCCTTTTGAAGCTTTGTATGGGCGCAAATGTAGAACTCCTCTCAATTGGGTTGAATCAGGCGAAAGGAGATATTACGGGATTGACTTTGTGAAAGAGGCCGAAGAGAGAGTGCATACCATTCAAACACATCTCAAAGCCGCTCAGACTCGTCAAAAGAGCTATGCGGACAAGCGAAGAAGGCCATTGGATTTGAAGTGGGTGACTATGTATACTTGAAGGTGTCACCTATGAAAGGCGTGCAACGCTTCGGAGTGAAACGAAAGTTAGCTCCAAGGTTTGTAGGTCCTTTTCAAATTCTGGAAAGAAGTGGGAAAGTAGCATACAAGTTACGGTTGCCACCACACATGTCCACTATCTTCAATGTGTTTCATGTATCCCAACTCAAGAAATGCTTACGAGTACCGGAAGAAGAACAAGTGGATTTTGGTGATATCAAGTTGAAATCAGATTTGACCTATGAAGAAAAGCCTATTGAAGTAATAGATTACAAAGAAAGAATCACCCGTAGCCGAGTGATCAAGTTCTATAAGGTGGTGTGGAACAACCAAAGTTATTGGGATGCGACTTGGGAGCGAGAGGATTACCTCAAGGAAGTCTATCCTGCTTTCTTTAAACAATGGTAATTAACTCTAATCTCGGGGACGAGATTCTTTTAAGGGGGTAGGGCTGTAACACCCTAGTGTTAGTTACTATTTTCACACTTGCATTTGCATGTCATCAAGCATAGTTCATGTCATTTCATGCATCATTATCATTGCATTTTATTTGATTCCCTTTTATTGCTATATGTTTGTTTATATGTCCGTAACATGCTAAATGTGTTGACATGCAAATGTGATGCTTGTTTACTGTTCTAAATGCTTTAGACATGTTTGGGATAACATTTGGAACAATGTTCATGTTGGTGAAATCCCCAAAATATCCCTCTAGCTCATAGTTGACTAGAGAGCCCTTTAAAAGCTATTCTGTTTGACCAAACAAGAAGGGCATTTTAGAGATTCTGCATGTCAGTGCACCCTTAATCAAAGTTGTGTAGAATTTTATAAGCAACAAACTTTATTTTTGGGTCAACTCATGAAAATGAGTGGAAGGAGGTCAAAAAGTTGAATTAGTGCAGATTTGGAGCTGTTTTGAAGTTTTCAAATTTTCCTAAGTTTAAACCGGTTTTCAGTTTCGGTGTACCCCTGTTCATCGACCAGTATCTCTCAATCCAGGCCGAACTAGAGTAAAGTGCCTTAATATGAAATGATCTACTCATATAGCTCTTCAATCCATGTTAGTGAAGTTTTCGCTGAAACGCCCTGGATCACGAGTTATAGATCGATCAAAATCGAGTTTCAGTCGTGTCGCGGAGACTGAATCGGAGCCGATTCAGTTCGGCCGTCGGTCGTCGCCGCGCGACCGCGTCAGGCATCGGCCGCCAGGTGGCGCCGTACGCCGTCGTTGCCCTGCCGCGCGGTCGGCTTACAAAAGGCAACACTCCATCCTGTCTCCCGCACGCTCGCCCTCACTCTCCCCGCTCTCTCGTCCTCTGCTCGCCGTTTTTCCTCTCCGCCGTCGCCATTTCCGCCGCGCCACCGCCGCGGTGAAATCCGCCGCCACCGAGCCGTCTCCGACCGCTCCATCTTCGGCGTAGCTTCGGCTCGCTCTACTCTTCGTCCCCGACCCGTTGCCGACCTCAGCCGACCTAAGGTATAGCTCCAGCGAGCTTCTCGCCGTCCGCCATTGCTGGAGCGCCGCCGAGCTCTCGGGTCGCCGCGACGAGGGCGAAGCCGGGGTCGGCTTCTCTCTCCATTGCTCGTCTAGGTGTCTCCGTTAGCCGTAGATCCATTCTAGGCCGTCGGTTAGGTCTATCTCACCGTAGTTTCGCCGGAACCCGAGCTCGCCGTGAACCCGCTTGCCACCGTGCCGCCATGCGAGCGTGGTCAGTGAGCTCCCGTGCGCAATAGTTCGATTCGTCGCACGCATAGGTCCGCTAGGGTTCCAGGATCTCGGAACGGTGCTTAGCCGCGCGAGCAACGGCCGGAATCGGCCGGCGCAAGCTCGTCGGACCACCGTCGTCCGCCATTGCCGCCGTCGAGCTCGCTCCGGTGGGGTATGACCCTCGGCAGTTGGTCCATCGGGTTCGTCTCGTTGCCACGAGTCGGTAGGTAGCCTCGGCGTCGCCGGAGACCTCGCCGTCGGCGAGCTCTCGCCGATCCGCGCCGGCGGCTCTGCCCCTCTCTCTGGCGCGTGGGGTCGGGTCGACCCCGGGGCCCGCGAGTCAGCCGTTCGGGTGCGCCTCTGGTTCACTGAGCCGGGTGCACGTAGCAGTTTTATCGGGTTTGGGTTTTATGATTTATAAAATGAATTTCCAGAAAATGTGTAAAATCTTCCAAAATTCATATCTGGAGTTAGGAGTGTCCATTTGGGGTGAACCAAATTTTGTTATGTTTGTATTTCTGAGCTCTATCAGGAGAAAATATAAAATGTACTTTTGGAATACTTTTTCTGTGCAGTTATAATTAAATTATTAATTGCTTGCAAACTTGATAAATGCATAAGTAATTGCAGGAATGTGCTAAAAATGTGATTCCACTTGCATTCATCTTGTTTAGGGAAGTAGAATCTATGAAAAATATGTTTGCTGGTGTTTCACTGTTATTTATATGATGTCTAGTATAATGTGCCTTTTATGCTTTAATCTTGCAAAAATCACCATGCTTAATGTGTTAAGGTTATGGACATGAATATTTTTCCTGGACTATGTTATTTTGGAAAGAAGCTAATAAAATTGGGAAATCTATTGTTTGATACTTTTCACTGTGTTAAGTATTTTCCATTGTTTAAAAGGCTGGTTGCTTGTTATTTTTGTGTAGACTGTTATACTTGTCCAAATGACTTGAAATTTTGTCAGTAGGCTAATCTGGATGTGTAATAGCTACTGTAATTTTTATGGATTTTGCTGGTCATAGCAAACAGTAGGTCCAGTTATAGGCTAGGGTTTATTTAATTATTTCTAAGCAAATATCTTTTGGTTGGGGAGTGTTTTTATGCGTTTCTGTGATGCTCAGCATTATCACCTGTGTTAAACAGTAGAGCTGATCCTACTTTGAGCTTAGGGCAGCAAGGTTAATATTTTGTTTATATGATGTTGCTCGCGCTTGTTAATTATAAGTTGGTTGTGGTAGGTTAGTTGATGCATGTTAATTATTAAGTGCAGGTTGTAGACCTCTCACCCGGGACGAGAAATTGTTCTATGCTTTGCTTAAGAAGGGTGAGTATGAGTTGGTTGTCTAGGGAAGAAATATGCACGTACTCAGTAAATAAGTGTGGATTGTTAAACTGATTGTATATCATGGGTTAATTTGTGCATCTCTATCTTGCATTTCATGTGCATTCTCAGTTCTCATATATGCATATCATGCATACAGGATCGCCGGGAGGCGTGACGCTGTTGCAGTTCGATCCACCGGAGGAGGGAGTTCCGCCGGAGATTGAAGTGCCAGAGGTTCCCGAAGGTCAGGAAGAAGAAGCTAAACTTTCAGAGTGCCCGGATCACCAACCTACTAACTTTGTGAAAGGCAAGCCCCGGAGCATCCCTAAGTCTCCACCTACTCTTTTTACAAATGCACTGGTCTTTATTAAATCGTATGATTGTGCACTTAAGTATAGGAGTTGAAATGATATCGTTGCTGCATTTATACCTTGTCCACTTATACTTGATCCTGAAGTATTACTAGATAAGGGATGGGTTCGATCTTATACTTAGCCATGCTTAGACTGGTAGAAGATGAGGGATTTCCTGTCCTTCGCGAGCATAGGTGGTTACTAATGATGATGGGGTTGGATTCCACATGATGGACTATATGTGCCACCATGCCACAGTGTCTAATGAGAGAATCAAGGCTAGGTAGCGGGGAGCCGCATGACATGGTTGAGGTCATGCCGTCTTCGGTGCTGCTTGCGGCCGACTAGGACTGAGGCCACCAGACATCAGTTGAGATTGAAAGACGTCGTCACATAGCTGGCCAGATAAGTCGTTCTGACCGCGAAGCCGAGTATTTCTTTCTGAGCCGGGAATTGGGCGTGATAAGGCAGACATATTCTGGAGGTAGGAAGGATGTGCGGAGACACCATCTTACCAAGGGCAGGTCAGGGACCTGATGCATTCTGGAAGTGGGTTTGTCTCTGAGAAAATGGACCCCTCCAAGCCCGCGATACATATTATGTCTCAGAAAGATTTAACGGTGGCCCAAGAAGCCAGTGGCTCGGCTGACAGGGTTTGTGATTGGCATATTTGCCAGCTGGTACAATCGATTCGAATCGCCATCTCTCCTGGTTAGTGAGAAACTGAACTGATCTTCTGGTGAGGTAGAGGCTAATAACTTGAACATAATGATTATGGTGAGATGAGGTTGATATCTGTGGATATCGGAAATCATATGGTTTTATTGATTGCTACAATATTCAGTGAATGCTTAGTATAGTGGCTAATCTTAGTAAATAGCTTAACTGAAATCGAAGCTTATCACAATTAAAATGAATAAGTTGAGGCTCTACTGTAGTAATGCTTTTTGATGCAAAAATGATGCTACCCTCTGAGCTCCACCAAATAAGCCTTGCATATCCTTGAGAGTCTTTTTATTTACTCCCTATCGGGTAAGTCTAGCTGAGTACAATTGAGTACTCAGGGTTTTATTCCCATTGTTGCAGATGGTGTAGTCTACTACGCGTATTGCAGGAATTGCTTCACCCCTGCGGGCGAAGAAGACTAGACCCGAGGGCAGGGTCATTATCTTTCCTTAGATGTTGTAAGAATGCTGTGACAGGGTCATTTGATGGTACTCGTATTTGAACTCTGTGGTGTAAAACTATGTTGACTTCCGCTACTACTCTATTTGTGTAAAAGACTATGTTGTACTCTGATGTTTAAATTCGGTTGCGAACTTATGTGTCATGTGATCGGATATTGCTGAATGAATGATCCTTGGGGTATGAAATGTTTGAAATCCTTCGAGATTTCCGGACTACCGGGTTTATATTGGCTCAAGTACGACTGGATTGCGATTAAAATGCGATCGTTGTACTTGTGCTCGTATAAATTGGTCGGTTCTGTGACAACACTTGCACATCTCAATCAAGCTATATGACTTGTATCTCCTTATGGTCCGGTCTTTGACTCAGCAATATAAGTAATGTAAGTACACCCACCTTCATACCTACCCAAAACTCCACTCTCAGCCTTAGTAGTAGGATGAAAAGGCAACACTACAATGCCTTTGGTAAGGTAAACCATACACATTGAGCGATTGAGAGAATCACTTGAGGAACTTGGTTTATTTTTCAAAAGTTCATAAAACCTCCGGATAAAAGGACTATCAAAGAATGAATGATTGGTGAGTCCATTATAACCATTCTAACTTGCAACCGCCCAAGAAACTGGAGAAACTATAAGCCCCATAAGAAATCAAGGGAAAGAGTGGATACAATGCCGACTTATTTAAATTACGAATGAATGCTATGTTATAGGTATGACACTTATGAATTATATCGGCATTGTAGCAACTCCTGATCAACAACCATACTTGCCTATTTCCTCGGGGCGAGAAAAGGTTAAGCTTGGGGGTCTTGTTGGTGGTCCTTATGGATAAATTTTATACCACCAACTTAGACTAAAAAGAGGATTAACAATCATATTCTAGCACATATGCCTTTACTACTAACAAGTTCCACTTGTACCCCTAGCATTCATGTTTTACAGGTTTTATGGCATAACAAGTGGAAATACGCATCAACATGGAGAATACTAAAGAAGCCTACCTTCAAAGCGTAATTGGATCCATCCGCAACCACGGGAGAGGCTCAGGCCCAGGGAGCAACCGACCACCCGAAGGCGGTGGCCAGATGGCGCTCTCCAGGGACCGACCGCCCCGGGGGCGACCGCCCCCCAGGTGGGGCCTCTCGGGCCCATCTTTGGAGGCGGTGCTGATGGCGGTTTCACCTTCTTCCAAGTTTAGATGCGCAAACCATCATAGTTCCACTATAAATAGGTGGTGCTCCATCCCCTTCAACACACACATCATTTTGGAGTCATCTACCTCACACTTCTCACATGTATCTTTAGAGGAGTATTAGTAGTTTGTGAGCAAGGCAAGAGCTATCAAGGAGAGCTTGTCTCCTTGGAAGAAAAGGATCATCTTGGTATGAATACAATTCGGTCTTCTTCCATGAGCAAGTTCTTATCATACTTATATGATTATGCATATGAACTAGAGTCTAGTTATGATCTCGCTATGAGCATAGTACATGAGCTAGAACATAGTTTATGTATCATGTTATTGACTTGTTCATCATTGTTCTTCATTGTTCATCGAATTAGTATGAATAGAGGAAGAACTAGGGATGAGGTGATGGTTCGTCGTGATGTCATGGTTGCTCTTAACCTAGCCTGTCAATCCGAAGGGTTAGGGTCCGCGGGGGTTAGGAGTTGTTTCCAAGTATGCAAGCATGGAGCTTGGTATGCGGAGATCGCCGGATATGTCGGTATCCCACGGGCAGAGGGGTAGGTGGACAGGTGGTGACAGCCCTGTCCATCCCTAGCATTCCCCCACGTTCAGATATTGAGTAGGAGTTTGTAAAGTCTCTATCGGCTGGCAGACCAGCTACGGGGATCTCCCTATCACCCCAGACTTAGTCCTGATACTAGAACTACTAATTAGATGATTTGCTAACAGTTCTTTGCATAATTATATATGACCAATGCCTACTCAGTTAGATATATTCTTTTATTCTTTATTTTCCTTTTATCCTTGAGGTTGATCCATATGTGTGTCCACTATCTTGAAATCATGTTTTATTCCTGTTTACTCTATGCCTACCATTGCACTCAACAAGTGATCATGTTTACACCACGCTTGATGCATATTGCCCTCCTACGGGAAATTATAAATACGACACCCTGCTCACGGGTTGAAATGCTACAATGATAGTTCTGTGCGCTTGCAGAGTAATCTTATTCCTTACTGAGCTATCGATTGGCGTACCTAAGTACCGTTACTTAAGGATTATAATTCTTGTTGCACCCCACGGCGCCGTGCCACAGTTTTGCTTATCGTAAGTAATGACGGTTGGGAAGGCCAATCCGGCACTTCTAACTGCTATTACCATACTGCATTTCCTAGGCCGGCGCCACTAAGGGCCAAAGATTACCTTTCTAAAGTAATGGTGATTGGGAATGTCAACTTATGTTTCTAAGTATTATTATTAAGGACGGACCTTTAGTCTATCTTTAATAGTGATGCTAAGAAACGCCAACAAGCATTTCTAGCACCATTGCCGAGGATGGACTTTTAGTCTATCTTTTGTAACGACGTTAAGAAATACCAACAAGAAGCGACGTAGCTGTTCGATGTTCCAAGCGTTGTTGTCGACTTCGCCCTTTTCGTTCGCTAGCTTGTACGTTCCCGAGCGCAGCACCTCGGCGATGACGAATGGTCCTTCCCATGGTGGCGTCAGCTTGTGACGTCCTCTGCTGTCCTGCCTGAGCCGTAGCACCAGGTTGCCTACACTGAAGGCTCGGCCTCTGATGCGCCGAGCATGGTACCTTCGTAGGGTCTGTTGGTACTTGGCCGAGTGCAGCAAGGCCATGTCTCGGGCCTCATCGATTGTAACATCCCGGTCCAAGGATTAATAGGATTGATAGGATACTCATACCAACAAGTTGCAACTTCTTTTCCGGAAGCCCATCTGTAAAGAACTCCGAGGTTAAGCGAGCTTGGCCCCGGAGCGATGGGTGACCGACCGGGAAGTTCTTCCCGGGTGCGCATGAGTGAGGACAAAGTGCGCAGAGAAGACTGGTGTTGGTCTGTGAGGGAAGTCTATATCCTAGTTAAGCTGCCAAATGTAAGCGGGCCCGGCCTCGGGGAGGCGGGACGTTACATCGACTTGGTCCAGCGCGTCCTCCCGAGAGACCTGGTTGCCTTGCTCGTCGTGGGTTCGGATCCTCGGGGCGCCGTATTCCAAGTCGGTAGGGAGCACAGTCTCGATGCCGTAGACTGGGAAAAAGGGCGTGAAGCCCGTGGCTCGGCTCGGCGTGGTCCTTAGGCTCCATATCACTACGGGGAGCTCGGTCAGCCACCTCTTGCCGAACTTGTTCAACTTGTTGAAAATTCTCGGCTTGAGGCCTTGGAGGATCATGCCGTTGGCACGCTCCACTTGGCCGTTCATCCTCGGGTGAGCTACCGCCGCCCAATCCACTCGTATGTCGTGGGCGTCGTAGAATGCTAGGAATTTCTTTCCGGTGAACTGCGTTCTGTTGTCGGTGATGGAGTTTGGGACGCCGAACCGATGAACGATGTCGGTGAACAACAACACTGCTTGGGTTGAACTGATCTGGGCGATGGGCCGAGCCTCAATCCACTTCGAGAAGTTGTCGATGGCGACAAGCAGGTGGGTGAAGCCACCGGGCGCCTTCTGGAGGGGCCCGACAAGGTCCAGTCCCCACACGGCGAAAGGCCACGTGATACGGATCGTCTGGAGAGCTTAGGCTGGGAGATGAGTTTGCCGAGCATAGTACTGGCACCCTTCGCGGGAGCGCAATACCTCGGTAGCGTCGGCCACGGCGGTCGGCCAATAGAAGCCTTGTCAAAAGGCGTTGCCGACAAGCGTCCTCGGCGCAGCGTGGTGACCGCAGGCCCCGGTGTGTATCTCTTCAACCATGCGCTTGCTGTTAACGGTGGATAACGTCAACTTTTATTAGAACTTTAGACACCAAAGGATACATGGATACACACTAGTCTAGGGTTTTAACTGACAGTTTCCATGAGTTTTGCATGTTCTGTATTTTCTAGGGGCTATTCCAGAAAAGCATAAAACAAGGGTTAAAGAGCATAAAAGACACGAAACTTAACCGCGAAGGAAACATCGTAATCGGGATGTGGGAAGAGTGTAGAAGGCACCCGAAGCAACTTGGGGCCGAACCCCTAACAAGTGGGGCCGGGCGGCGCCCCACCTAGGGTTTCGCCGCCGCCTTCCGGAGTCTTCTTCCACCGCCTCCCACGACGTATCTCGGCCCTTGTTTTAAGTCGGTTTGATCCTGCGGCACACGTGCACCCAACCGGGCTATAAATAAAGAGGCAGACCCCCTCCCTGAAGCATCAAGTCATTTGGAGATCAAGCCATTCAAAGCCTCTCTAGTTCATAGCTTTAGCCTAGTTAGTTTAGAAGTAGAGGAGTTCTAGTTCTTCAGCGGGATCCGGAGCCCCTGGCGTCTGTCTGGAGCACAGAGTTCAGTATAGTTCTAGTCCTTTTCTCTTATTGTATTCAACATTATGATTTGGGAAACATTGTTCTTAATCTTACATATGTTCTTAATTGCAATAGTCATTGTTCTCTTTGATTATATGTCTAGCATAGTTAGTTTGATCCTATTGCATTTATGAAATTACTCGTATAGAGTTTGTCCAGAGATATCATGGATGAATGATTAGCAGTATATAGACGTGGTGTTTAGATATCTTGCTTATCTGCGAGTGCACCCTGATGTGCCGGGTGATGTGGTAATTCGCGTAGGTGACAGCTACGTTGATTCCTCTGTAGTCCACCCCCCGTACGTAGGACGAGCAGAGCGTGGTCGCGAAGGAGGTGACCCTTGTGTCTTAATATCCTTATTAGATGATGCTCCTTTACATTTAATCATGATGTAGGTAGAGCTAAACAATGATTGCTAAATGTAATTGCACTAATCATAGTATTCATTGACGTAGTTATAGAATTACTTTAGATATTAATTCCTTTATCTATCCATTGGCTAGCTATTGTTATGACTAGATGAGCTCTGATATTTACCTATTTATGATGATGACTGATCATGTTTATCCTATATATCTTTATCATGTGACTTATCCCTGCTATGAGTAGGATTATAGTTATGGTTTATCTTTTGCATTAGCAGTATAAGTTGTAGATATAATTTATGTCCTACTAGACCTTCCCAGTGGTATAAAAATAAATCGATAACTTGGTGATACTCTAGGTAAAATGCTACAATGGTATAATTATCTGTCCGCTTGCAGAATTGTCCTTTAGTTCATATTCTTATATTTATTTCTGCCTAGACACACGAAATAATAGATTCATTTAATACTTTATTCCTAGCTAATATAATTAGGGATGACAACCTAGTTCAATGATTAGGGATGTTGGTGAGAGATAAGTGGCTAGTTGCTAATGACAAGTTAATTTAGTACCATGTGTTTTTAATGTTATTAAATAGTGATGACGTTAAAATTACCAACAAGCATTTTTGGCACCGTTGTCGGGGAAAGTAGTTAGGCATATTAAGAATATTGATAGACTTATACTTATTAATGTAATTGAGATAACCATTAACCCCTACTCAAGCAGAATTACCCGTGTTTTGTCTACTTTAATATCTTAAGCAGGGTAATGAATGACCGGTTTACGACCTTCCAGCAAGCTCCCACAAAAAGAAGAAACATAATAAATCCAAGATTGGAAAAAGAGGTCAACGTCACAAAAATTCAATTCATATCTCAAGTGACGGGAATAAAGATGCTACATCACTCACAAATTCCATCATGTGAGACATGGTAAGTATGATCAAATAAAGGTGAGAAAGTCTTGCCCATGGACTTTAAATTTGATGAGTAGTTATCTTTTGCATTCCACTGCATGTTCACTTTAAATCCATATATTCACACTATTTATTCTAAATTCTTTCTACTCATAACTTATTTAGTTCCATTCATATATCCATCTCACTTGCATTCTTATTAAAAGAAAGAAAAATATATGAGCACATGAAGGCTCATTATTAGTATTTAAAAAACTCACCATGATCATGTTTTTTCATCTCTACCTGAATAACTCCCTACTAGTGCTTTCATGTTACCTTTGTCTGCCATTGTAAATTTTGGTTTGGAGGTACTACATACGGCCATATGAGTATTTTTCAAAGGCTTTTAAATTAAGCTTGGTGCTTAGGTTAAAATGCCTTCCTTAACTAAAGCTAGACATGGAGTTTGGTTTGGTTATTGAATTAGAAATTGCTGTAGTAGACATTGGATATTTTGTCGGACTAACCCCTGCAGAAAAATTTCGAATTAAATCTGGGGAAGTCAAGAGATGAGTTCACATCAGAGATGAATCAAGGCAGTAATGACTTTGCACAAGAAGACCCAGCTCATTCTTTATAAGACGAAGAACTGTGAGTATTAATGTTTATTCATTTATCTCTCGTTGCAAGTTATGTCTGTTTTGAACCATGCTAGAATGTAGCAACAACAATGTAAAACACAATAGACACATTCTATGCTAAACAATCTTAAAACCATATATCATCTTGTTAGCATAGAGGAAAATCTCAAAATAGTATGGACAACAAAACCTGTATTTCAATTTTGTTATATTCCCTCGGGTATGTGTCCATTAACATTTTGCAGAAAAGAACATTCTTAATCTATTGGAGGTGAAGTTTTACTTAAACATCAAAGAAGTTCCCCGCCCTGACCGTCAAGACGGCTGGCATGTCACTAAAAGAAGAATAACTCGTTGCCATGCCAATAGAAGACAAAGACAACCAGGGAGGAGCTTGAGTTTACACCTCCAGTGGACCCAAGCTCATCAACCACAATTCAATCAAAATCAAGAAAAGGTTGATGAGTGAAGAGCATGTAATTATCTGTACTTTCATCGGATTGTGAAAAGACAAAGACGATAGAAGGAGGGCCTTGCTCAGCAAACCACAAGCTTTCACCAATAGATGAACCGGATAAGCCTCCTCTTCCAAGTAAGTGTGTCACCACTTACTTAGAAGGATGAAGACATAAGGTACGTTTGTCCAAACCTCATGCAATATTTAACTACAATCAACATCTTATATCATGTTGCTAATTTGTCTTGGTCACTCCTACCCTATGCCATACTCAAACATAACTCGCTAACAATTAAAACAAATTTAAAAAATGCTCTTTTTGGTTCACCATATACATTCTTGGTTCTATTTGAATAAATATCTTTAGTCTTGTAAACTTCCTTGTTCTATTATAAGTATGCTTCAGAATATTACTTGAACATAACTATGAGATCAAAGCATACTTTCTAAGAATTTGGTTGTATATGTAGACTCACCTCTCTCATATAAAAATGTTTAAATCCTATTAGGAGACTATTCGTAGAATCAAGTTGAGGTTGAAGGTACTTTTCAAATAATATCATTACCTTAACCTTGTTGAAAAAAGTTTGAATGAAGTAATGATGAATCATTTAAAAGTAAACTATAAATTAACATTGGCAAATACTATCCGTACTTTAAATTGAATATTCCTTTGGGTATGTGTTGTCTACTAACCCCTTGCAGAATATATATATAATGAGAGAAGCAGGAGGTCTGAAGAGTGAGAACAAAGTAAAAGAAAAGATGCTAATGAACAACTCAAGACGCAATGAAGGAAAGGACCATTGAATTTCATCTACCCTTTATCATGCTCCAATGATGAAGATAACATCTTAAGGTAAGTGGTTATTAATTTCCTCTTGATCTTGGTATGCAATGAATGAAAAATACGACCATGTTAGAGTTACTACTTAAATTGATCAACCTGATTAAGTCAACATGATTTGTTCTCTAAGTTTGTTCATAGCGCTATTCTCTTAATCCCAGTCTTACCCAAGTAAGCTAGAATTACTTCGTCTATTATTCTTGGAAAATAATAGTCATCATGAAAATTTTAAAGATGAACAGTCTTTCCAATAGTTAAGTAACTTCACTCTTTATCTCACAAGTTTAAATACCATATTTGTACTTCTGTATTCTCACCCATGTTATAAATGAACAATATGAATAACATCAATCTTATTGTGCCCAAGGTTAGAGAATGAATAAATTTCTGGTTCTGTTGGTGTTTTCCCACCAGCAGAGCCCATGCACTTGATCTCTACCTTATCTTTTTGGGCAGAACACACTTCAATCAAAGTGTGGGGGAGACAATCCCCCAAATTCGATAAGTGGAAGTTCTCAACCAGTAATAATGATGCACATAAGATTGGCTTCAAGATGCCGACAAAAGAAAGGAAGAAGGTGGCACCACCATTGGGATCCACTAGTGGAGGCACCACCTCAAGAGCAAACCAAAGTACTTGACTAATGAATCACTGCAAGGAGGAGTCCAATTCAGAAAACTCAAAACATCGAACTCTCGCCGTGAGGTAACATCGGTAGTTATCCATTTTTGCGTTTCAGCATTGCATGAATTATTTTCTCTTTAGTAGGTTTACTCTTCTTCATTAGCTTTGCATAGGAAATGACAAGACTGAATAGGCACGCACTAAGCTGTATTCATGCATCTTAAAAAACTTGAAGCCCCATGTGAAACCCTTGCGGTATAAAACCTGTAGGAGTACTCATCACGGTGGCCTAAAAATAATTACAAACATACCATGCATATTTATCTTTCTGCATATTAAAACAATATAAAAATCTTTACCGCTTTATTAGTGCATTGAAAAGAGAGATAAAAAATTGTATAGCTTTTATTGCATCAAAAATATTAAAGCCCCATGTAAGTAGACTTATGGTAACCCCGTAGGAATATTTGTTGTGGTGACATCAAAATAAAAATAAAATAGAATCTATATTTATTTTACTGCATCATAAAATAGAAAATCTAAAAAGAAGAATCCTGCTAGAATCTGCCAACTAATATTAGCTCATTAGAATAATAAATTACTCATCTGGCCGACCTCTAACCCCTTAAATTCGAGCCTCGAGTTTTGGTTTTCTTTCTGGAGCATAATTATGCAGGAACGACATTATGACTAATGAGTGAGTCCATCAGTGGAGCCCACTAGGACTACTGCTCGCAAGCTCGCCCTGAAGATCATCAACACTAAGTATTGCAAACATCTAGCTTGGGGGAGGAGCATCCCCTAGTTATCAGGTAACTATACCTATGCGATTATCGAGTCTGTTTTATAAACTCATAAAATACCAAAAATATGTGAGCACATGAAAGTCCACACTTTTTAGAAAACTCCAAAAATATGTGGGCACATAAAGGTCCATCCAATAAGGAAACTTCTGCTGGAAATATAAAATCAATCACTTACCATGGAGTGGTACTACACCTAACCCCTCTCCATGAGATTTGGTATTTTTATTGGCAATTGAGTTTCACAGGAAAATACAAGATCAAAGAGCTAGTCAACCTGACGCCCTTACGCTGCCAATACACCTGCTCCCAGAAGGATCAATCAATTTGCAACATCAAAGACCCTGTTAAACATCCAGCTTGGGGGAGGGCACCCTCCATTTAAAATCCAGCTAAGTATAAGTTTCTACCTTATTATTATTGTACCATATCGCTTTTCGTGTGAGTTAGCTAGTAAGATAAAATTTGAAAACCAAATAAATATTTAACTATATATTAGAGTATGTTTAGAGTTAGTCTAGACTAAAGTTAATTAAAACTGATGAACATTAAAATTTTGTCGTGGAGATGATGAATAGTTGCTCTGCCATAATACTTTTCAAGTGCCTAGTTTTCAAACCATGAATTCTTCCGAGTTTTAGATATTGCTATTTTGACTTAAGAATTTACTGTGAACCTAAAATTTGTGGAGGCATATGAATGAGCTAAGTCTAGGTGATTGATTGATATGATTCATGAACGTTGAGTTGCTATTTATCTTATTCCTACCAATACTAAGTTCCGGAGATTTATTTTAAAAATCTAAAAATCCTACATGATGAGCTCTTGTATGACAAAGTATGAGTTCCTACCAAAGCCAAAGATGATATATTTAGAGATAGGGAAACCTTTGCACATTTATGCTGCTTGCTTTGCATTGAGTTCAGTCAACCTTTGTTGTATACCTTATGAGAGTCTTGTCATGCTTTTAAAACCAAGATCACTTACACACTCCACCCACATTTGCATTACGCCTACTCTGGGAGTAAGCGCAATCATCTTCCACTTTCATCCAGACCCACGTTTAAAATACTCTCTCCTACACTAGGAGTAAACACCAAAAAAAATATATACCCCATAGGACAGCTCCTCTTTAATTGCTCTAAGTTCTTATCATTATCTCTCCAACTATTTATATTCAAAGAATGCATGTGGCTATGCAAAAATAGTTGAAAAAAAGAATAAAAGGGAGTAAAAGATGGATAAGTGTCCCAGCAATTAAAACAATGGGTACTTAGATGCCTGCCTCCCTATTAAAAAAAAGAAGAGAGAGAGAGAGAAAAAGGAAAAAAAGAGAATAAAGATAGCCCATGTTTCCCACGAAAATTCTAAGTTCAAAAAAAGGAGAGTAAATCATTTTCAAAGAGCAAAAGTAGAATTAGGATAAGCCACCATATATACACCTATCCACCATATTCCATACACATGCACATCTTGCTTTGATTGTATGCCTTGACTCTCTGTGGATCCATCGTTTGACTTTACAATATATGAACTGCAAGTATACTCATCCTTGTTATTGCCACTCCTATAAGCTCCACTATAATCCTTAGTTGTAGGAAGGCATAACATCATTAATGCCTCGGTGAGATCCATAAATACTATAGATACTGAGGGACTTGAGGTTGTCATACAATTAAGCTCTGAGTTTTATTTTAAAAATTTGCAAAACTCCAGAATAATAGTACTGTGAAGAATTTGAGACATAGTGCTTGACTTGATTGGTCTATCTTTCGATTGTTCAAGATTTATGCGAAAGCTGTAAAGTCCTGTAGTTAAAGGTAAAATTGGCAAGTTCGAGAGTTAGAGCAGTTTTGTCTAATCCGAAGGAAAATCTATGTTTAAAGCATGTGTACTTAGAAAGTATGAAAGCATTATAGCAAATCCTGATCCAAATACTTTGGTAAATTAGGCTTAGTTTGTTTGCCAAGGGACTGGCAAACAGGTAAACTTGGGGGTGTTGTTGACGGTGGATAACATCAATTTTTATTAGAACTTTAGACACCAAAGGATACATGAATACACACTAGTTTAGGGTTTTAATTGACAGTTTCCACGAGTTTTGCATGTTCTGTATACAGGGGCTATTCCAGAAAAGCATAAAAGAAGGGTTAAAGAGCATAAAAGACACGAAACTTAACCGCGAAGGAAACATCGTCATCGGGACGTGGGAAGAGTGTAGAAGGCACCCGAAGCAACCTGGGGCCGAACCCCTGCCAGGTGGGGCCGGCCGGCCCTAGGGTGGGGCCGGGTGGCGCCCCCCTAGGGTTTCGCCGCGGCCTTCCGGAGTCTTCTTCCACCGCCTCCCACGATGCATCTCATCCCATGCTGCTTCTACACTGGAAGTACGCAACAACAAGCCATCCATTTTCATTGAATAATTGCTCCATATTTTAAAGGTCAATAAATGTCTCTCTTAGTTGATATAGAAAAAGAGACAATGGCTATGCAAAATAAAGAAAAGATGGACAAGTGAAAGTCCAAGAAAAAAAATAATAGATAGATATGAATAAAAGAAAAAGAAAAATGATAGCTATGTCCCAAAACAAAGTAGAGAGAGACCATATCAAGGAGCATTATAGTTCACCACTTTCCACACACTTGCACATCTTGATCTAGGTCTGTGACAATTTTCTTCTTGGATCCTTGTTTTGATTTTACAATATATGCAATGCAAGTATGCCTACCATATTTATTCCTACCTGAACTACACATAAGCCTGATAGATGTAGAATAAAACAAAGAAGGCATCTTTTAGGATATGTCTTGATAAGAAACTAAACACAATTGAGTGACTAGAGAGTACTATTTGAGGAGTAAGAATAAACTATGTGCTTTCTTTTTGAAACCAATATAAAAAATTCTAAGTACGGAGAAGGTAAAAAGTGGGATGATTTTGCCTTGAGAGTTATTCCATTTTTCAACATCTCAAGGATATATGCTAGACAATGCCACATAACCCACTAGCATAAGCCATGTGCTAAATGAAAGCTTTGATCGCCACTATCTTGGATATGTCTCTTCTACCTCTTTTTCTAACCTTTACTCGAGGACGAGCAAAGACTCAAGTATGGGGGATCTTGTTGACAGTATTTATACTATGTTTTCTACCATCATAGCCGTCAAAAAGATACTCTTTTTGGGAAGAAATAAAGCAAACTCATAGTAACATAGGTACAAATAACTTGGTTCGACATGTACATGTTAGTATTTGTTTGCAGGTACCCAAAACAGGTGATTTTAAGAAGCCCAAGATGAAGAAATAATGTAAATCCAATTATGACGAAATGGCAAGACAATGTCACAATCTTCAAGGACTTCACTTCAGGATCGAGTGAGCACTGGATGGACACTATTCATGGTTCGGCCGAACCATGAATAGTGGCCCCGGCACTCCAACTTCAAGGAATCACGTAATGGAGTGATATGCAAGAGAGCAGAGGCCATGTGGCCCCACCCTATGGTTCAGCCGAACCAGGTAGGGAGCCCTCGTGGCCATGTTGACGTGGCACAATCTGTGGCACACCCCCTGGAGTCCATCTCCACCTTTGAATCACAAGTATATCGTCAATCAAAGGCTAGAGAGCAAAGTACTATTTACACCAAAATTTGGTAAATTTAACTTGAAGAGGAAGGAATCGGCCAATACCATTCAGCTATGGTATTTTTGTGGGCCATCAGATCAGATGGGAAAAATTGATGAGTTCAACTGCTACACGAACCAAGCCAGATCGGTGTTCAGTCCAACTTAACACGGTTGATGCTAAACGAGATGTGCATGCCTACATGATTGCTTTGCGTACATGTCCGTTTTAATCAACATATATAGCAACACGTGCAAGGCAATAAAGACCAAAGGAAAGATATTTTATTTGCTCAGGCCAAGAGATATTTTATTGAGAAGGATTGTGTTGTCTGGGTACAATGAGGAAGGACACGTATCGTATACATGCATACGCAAGTCTCAAGCAAATAAGGCGAACAGGAAACTAGCACAAGATTCGGGAGGTTAACCTTATTTGGAGATATGGCCATGTCGACTCATTTCGGTTGGACAAGACCGGAGACTCCTTTTTGCTGAAGTAATGACTGTTGACGTATGGGAGTTGAAGTCCAGGTCGAGTACGCCGCTCGTGCATATGCCGATACAGACGTATTTGACTTCCGATATGGTTGGTTTGGCAGAACGGCGAGGATTTTGCATCAAGACTCTACGCAAGGAATATTAGAGTCCATTATTTTAATATTTTCTTTTTTATAGATAGTTAGTTGCTTTTGGAAATAGATTCATCGTGTACACGGCATACCGGCAGGCTCGTGTATTCGTATATAAATACACGAGTTCATGCCTGGTTGCGTTATCTATCAATAACATGAATACAACACAACTTTCGGCTCCGGCCAACAAACCTTAGAGTCAGTCGAGTCCGGCGAGTTACTTCATCCAGGCTGGGTGTTATCCGGTAGACGCAGGCTTGCTTGTAAGTATCGTCAACCCCCTGTTAAACTATGTCTTTTTAGCGTCATCCGGTAGACGTGGAAGCATGGCGGACCAGGGTCCTTGCTAAACTCTGTTTCTTTAGCGTCATCCGGTGGACGTGGGAAGCACAGTGAGTCAAGAATGATTCACGCTGGTTTACCCGATCAATCTGTGTTAACCGTCATCCGGTGGACGAGACGCAGATTAGGACGGTTTTTACACGCGGATTATTTATCGATTCGTGTTTGTTAGCTTGATTAATCTATTAGTTAATGTCATCCGGTAGACAGGCTATAGATTGA
The DNA here is from genome assembly GCA_038502445.1 of Eremochloa ophiuroides. Lineage (NCBI taxonomy): Eukaryota > Viridiplantae > Streptophyta > Magnoliopsida > Poales > Poaceae > Eremochloa > Eremochloa ophiuroides. The sequence goes on from JAHLJS010000006.1 coordinate 41,597,672, forward strand.
GATAGTTTGCACGCATGGATTAGCTATCGGCTCTAGCTAAATATGGCAATTTAGTTAGATTCATTAAGTTACCGATGTTACTTATATTTATTTATTATTTATTTATTTTTAAGCATCATCACTTGCCCAATCTTGATCTGTTTCTTATCGGCTTAAATCTCATGCATCTGTCTTGCTTAATGAATAAATAATAATTGAATATCAATTTTAAACGAGTAGATTTATTTATCATTAGCCGGTTAGTTCAAATCTAGATTGTATACGAGTTGCACTCAAGTAATAAGATAACACTGTTTAGATTTGATGATTAATAGTTTTAAGTTGCGGTTTACATTAAGGCTGCCTCGACCCGATTCGATCCCCACTATTGTAAGACAATAAATTAGATCTATTAATCTGAGAATCAAAGCATTGTTTATCTTATAGGCTTGTATGTTGCCCGTATGTATTGAATCGGCTAATTAGCCGATTTCACTCTGCTTTACATTCAAATATCTTATGATTGGATTAACTTGTCATGCATTCGTTATTTACATCATGATTTGTCTCATGCAAGTTATTATCACCATTGTCACGTGTGAATCAGTTATATGACATTATAATGCTTATTTCATGAAAATCGATTCATGCATGCTGGAATCGACTCTTTAGTCGATCTCCACTCATATCGGCTCTCAGAGCCATACATTCGGAACTGTCTGGCTACGCTGGCATGTTCCGCCCTACACTACTGATAAGTTTTCTCTTCCTTGTCAATTGCAGATCAAATTGACTGGCACGTTTGGATCCAGATTATTGAAGCTAGCTGGATGTGCTGGACCCTTGCTCCTATGGATTGTTCCGGCTTCGCTAGTGTGTTAGCTGCAGAACCGGATTTTACGTCAACACACTTTTTGGCACACCCGGTGGGACCATAATTGTTTGATCAGAAGTTGGGCATGTTTTCCCGGAGAATCTATGGACTGAATTTTTCATCTACAACTAGAAGCCGAATTATCACTCATTCATCCATCGATCAGGATGATACAGTGTACTCAGAAATCTCTCGGACGCCAGCAGCAGATACTTGGTGCCACATGAAGAAAGATTTTATTTTGTCACGTTTGCTGCACGGAGGTGAAAATATGTCCAAGGCCAGGTGCGGGAAATAGCTGATCAATGAATAAAGGAATAAACAGAGCAATTGATCAATTAATGCCCATGAAGGCTTCATCACAAATTTCATGTTGACCAATATTCATCAGCACATAGAAGACGATGTCTACATTTATTTCCTCCCAGTAGTCTGACTATAACTGCATCTGGCCAAAAGGCCGATCGCAATTGTCACCGTCACCATCGCATCTCTGGCCGGACAGATTATTTTGGTATATTAGCATTTGCGTGGTGCGTGGATACAAGCTGGCATGCTAAGAGATGAGGTCAAGGAGATCAAAAGCTGACGCCGCTTTACTCCACCGCTCAATGATTGTTTAGCTAAGCGTACCTAATGGTAGCCAGATAAATAAGATAAGTATCCTACACGGTGTGTGAGTAAGGTGCTACGCATCGGCTATCGTCAAGAAGAATCGGCTGTTTGGGAGTGAAGTTCACTGTCCAAGTGAAATCGGTTAATTACAGACCCATGAAGAAAGCCGATAAACATGCAAGAATATTGATTAGTGCTTTTTGAGGTATATTGTCGAAGCTGCTATTCCTGCGTTCCACCACTCAAAAGAGGTGATGTGCTGTCTGACGTATATGAAGATGAATTGTTTTATCAAGCAACGACTACATGAGTGGTACCGTAGTACTGAATTGCTATCTTGCCATTCCAAAACGGAAAAGGAGAAAGTTTCAGCTATCTCCACGTATCGGCTCAGTTATCATGTAACATCAAAAAAGGAAAAAGAGCCGATATTGGAATGTTGGACGATGCATCATGATCGGACTATTCAGCAAGACCATTTGAGAAGCTCCAAATTGAACGTTGGCACATCCTTGCAGCATGAGCATTCACACAATAGCAGTCAATCAAGTAAAGGAGTAACAGCCGATCAAGCAAATAGAGAAAAAAAAATCGGCTAATGAAATCGGCTCTTTTGGAGATGGATCTGCTTTCCACGTACTAGATTATTTTTGCTGCCGAAGTCATGAAAGACTACTTTGGGTCACTCAATGCAACAGATGTATAAGATAGATTGTGACGGTTGTTCAGCAAGGTGCAAATCATCTTTTGAGGACCCGGGTTTCCGTTGTTAATTTCAATCGGCTAGTGAACAGCCGATTCACCAAAATATCGAAGATGATAATCGTGCTTATTGACTCGATTGCCGACTGCAGTAGACTCGGGGGGCCGGTTCCCGATCGGCTAGAACAGAGGTTCAGCTTAATTGGCTCAAAAGGAAATTCTGCGGTTGACCACAGATTGACCGTTATCTTGGACAGAAGAGCTAAGCAGGATTTTCAAAGGCAAGACAAGCATTAATCCTGGTGCGGCAGCTGTTTTGCTTAGTAAGATCATCATGATGTCATGGTTATGTCACCCGTATTCTTCTACGCTGAATGAGGAAAAGCCGATAGAACGATCTGGCTAACTATAGATTAATGCATCAAGCAACTCAGTATGCATTGAGGGGAGATCGACTAAGTCTGAATAACAGGCCGACTACATCTTTGCTTCTCGATGATTATGACGAATCAGGCCCTTATAAGGCCGATTGCGTTGGCCACGCTCGGAAAACAGATTTTCTGCTAGTAGGAATCTAGCTGTCTCGCATCATCGGATCCAGGGTCCAAATCAAAGATTGCTTGGCTGGAGAGTCCAGACAAAAATGCAAGGGGACTACCTCTTAAGGATGATTGGCTGTTCAGAGGCAGCAAGGCGATACTCATGAAGAAAAGGAGCTCCAAACTGCGTTCAGCAACATCACTATGGACTATGGAGCAGTGCTGGGGCTGATGGTAGAAGCCAGTTAGGCAAACTGAGCAATAGCCGATTAACCAAAGAGATAGCAGCCGTGTGCATTTTTATTTGCATCTCTATGCTTTGCACATACCCATCGTTAGCTTTACACTGATTAAAATTCGGCTAGAAAAATGGACGGGGCATGAATGGAGCAGAGTTGATAAGATTTGGAAACTTGGTCTTTGGTATGGAGCTAGAATCAGAACAGCTTTCTATGTTTGACTGGATACCCTAGTCAACACCGATGCATTCAGTCGAGAGGGTGGTGTCCCCTATTGCCAAACCTCACGACCTCATCGACAACTCGCCGCTCAGCGTCACTACTTGGAGCCGGCGACCGCGACAGATCGGAGGTCTAGAGAGAAGCATCAACTCTGTTCAGATTTTTCCAACCACTGAGGGCACCTGTTCTTGTGCCGATGTGCCTAGGACTCCCATTTAACTCCGCACTAGCAGTGACGCACAGCAGCAACACAGTAACAGGATGTGGTCATCGGCTGATTGCATTTGATCGTTCCACTTTCAAGACTGACGCCCAATTCATGTTTACATCGGCTGAATATTTTTAATCACCAATTCCAAAGCCGATGTTGATTGCAGTGACGCTCGTCATTGTTCTGAGATCAACGTCGAATTGTATCAGCAGAGCAGTTAGTTGTTGATTTCAAGACCGGTGCTAATTTAGGTGCTGCATGAACAAGAAAAATCAGTAGCGTGCAAGAGCTTCCAAGACAAGACCTGCACGACCTGAGAAATTTGGATACAACAGTGGAATTCTGAATATACAATCGGCTGTGCATACATGTCTTCAGTTGTTACATTAGCCGATTGTTGTTTCAGCACGCAAGAGAAAGGAAACGGCTAAAATCCAGAACCTTGCTCGACCAATTGATACAGCCACAGACAGTCGATTTACATGAAGAGTCGATTCCCATGAAGAATCGATGGTTTTCTGGATGACGAAGGGGAGGATGACCGAGATCTTCTATTGCTACATCCAAACATTGTAATTCATGATAGCTGAATTTGATTTAGGTTCGGCTGGAAAGCAACGTCAGAAAACAGCTTTGTTTATGGCGCGGTGGCTATGATCAAAATAGGAGATTGACAGTTAAGCTGAAGCATGAAGGTATGGATTTCAACTTCTTTATCAGGAAGTAAAGGCCGATACTATTAAGGTTTTTGGGAAGTAAAATTAATAATTGATTGGGTGATCGGGCTATATATAATTAAGGAGATGATGTTTTGAAGGAACATTGTCATGTGGTCAGTCCAACTATAGAAGGTCGGTTCACAAGGACATTCGTCGGCTCACAAGATAATCAGATGATCAAGCCAATGAGATGGTGGACAAGAATTATCAACCATGTTCTGATTCTCTAGCACCGTCAGCGATTGTCACATTGATGATCAGCCTTATTGTTGGCGTTGGCGTGGCTAATGACCAGGGGGCCTGTTACTCCTCAAGTGAACTGCCGGAATCCTGCAAGCGCTTGTCCAGGTCGACCACAGAGGCATGGAATGGCCGATGAAGATTATGATACTTATCGGCCGAATATTAAAATAATTGCTTGGATGGTGATGCTATCGGACTAGCTCTTGTAGATATCGGCTAAAATGTCTATGGTGTGGCAATCAAATAGAACAGTTCACACGAAATTTCCAGAAAAAGCCTGTATGACAACATACAGAAGTTCCAAGCGTACATATCATTGATCTATTCTCCGGCCGTGTGTTGATATTGCTAATTTACAATTCCAATGCGAGTCGCAGAAACTCAGCAACACTTGCGTGCAACAGGAGTCCTAGGATACGAGCCAAGGTCAAATGTAAAGAGATTGACCAGGGCATCAGAACCGATGATGGGTTGTGTCTCTATTTATTAAGTAAATACTACCAGCTTATTTCTCAGGCTCATCGGTAGTGAGGCTATGATCAGAATAAAAAATTGAATGTGGAAGCCGATGTCATGACTATCATCTGGCTGCAGGCACGTTAGGCTTCATTTGCCTTATCATTTTTTACTGTTTGGATGATGACTGCTGTAACAGAGCTGACCTACCATTTTTGGTGATTACGAGGGCCTTCAAATTTGTGAAAGTTGAAAACATATTAACCATTGAAGTACTTTCATCGATTGGAATCAGCAGCAGAAGATCTTATTTTTGAAAAGGAGGCTACAGTGCTTGGAGGTCAGATAGCTGATGGTTTCAGCAATGAGCCGATTGCTACTATACATGAGCCAACACCGAGAAAATCCTAGAAGGGTGAACGCGCTCAGTGCCTCGGTCGCCCGCATCAACCACGCGTGGGGCAGCTGGATCAGCCGTCATGCACCTGTGCACCGCCGAGCTCGTTTTCATCCCCCTACGGTACAATGATCAGCTTCGACACCACGATGGGGTTACCCGTAAGATAGAGAAGATACATATCTGGCAGTTGTGCTTGACCAACTCAACCTACACTGTTGACAGCAGTGTGAAGATTACGCATACGTGATTTTGGGGCTGATGATGGATGGAAACTACACAGAATTGCAGGCTTCAAAACGGATCACGTCCACTGACGACATGCGTGGTTTTGTCGCAACACTTGACTCGGGAACTATGCTCGACATCTTGTGCAAGGCAACTGAGGATTTATTCTGGGCGAAATATAGAAAATGCAAGCAGCAGTGAGACGGATGAATTGTCGAAAGGAAAGCTCGTATAGAGGAAGTCACTAATATCAAGTTACATTCGGTTCTAAGTCTCAGATTGCAACGACCGATTTTAAGATAATGAGAGACCATCAACATCTTCATCGGCCTAGAATGACGGAGCATGCATGCAGATGTAAAGAACTAATGGCGAAGAAGACCTTTGAGAAGGACACACACGGCGTCTCAAGATCCTGCATCAGCTATGCCTCGGGGGGCCTAGACTCGCCACGCGCACAGTTGCACCCGTCACGAAAAAGGGCAAGACGAATGACTTTTATTGGCTCCTACATTTTCAACGGTGGTATGTGCAACTCTACCCTCACAGTTCTCAAGTTTATAGTTGAAAATGTTTAAAAGGCAGAATTTTAAAATCTTGAGAATAATTCCACTCTGCTAATATGTGATATAAATGTTTTAGTTTATCCATTGTTGAAATGATGAATAGATGCTCTGTTTTATATTTCACCTACGTCTAGTTTATAATTTTGATTTCTTCAAAATTTGGGTTTAGTGGTTTAATATTTGTCTTGAAATCTTTAGGACCTGTGGGTTGCATAAAGTTTGAACTTTGTCTAAAAGTGGTTGTAGAACGTGAATAGAGATGGAATTTGCTATGACATTATTCTAAGAGATACTTGAAATCTAGAGAGTTTTTATAAAATGATTAATAAAATTTACTTGATGTCATATTGAGCTTTGTCAAACTGTTGTAACCGTTAGTGAGATTATAGTCATGTTCCCAAGATCAAGATTCACATACGCGTTATAAATTAATAAAATTCCTTAATGAGCCATGGACATTCTCTCTTTGATTAAGATAAGATATGAGGCTATTCTATAAACTCAGAAATAAAAACGACGGGCATGTGTCCGCCGGAACTGAGAAAAGAAAAAAATGAAAGAAATGACGATCGCGTGATCGCCAAATAAAATAAAAGATGGCCAAAGACCCAATAGCCTCATAGTTTTAAAATGATTAGAGAGAATGACATGTACAGGGAAAATAAAAAAATATACAAAAATATTCACTTGCACTTCTTGATCTAGATATATGACTTGTATCTTCTTGTGGTTTGGTTTTTGACTTTGCAATATTATGTGATGTGATTTTATAAGAGGATACTAATTAATAAAACTCCGGAAGAAAAGTGATCGAAGGATAAAAGATAAGCAATTCTGTAGCTGTTTTGTTTTGCAGTTGCTTGAGGACTTAGTGAGAAGTAAAATCCCTATGGTTGAAGAGATAGATGGATGAGTAAAGTACCATTTTATTCAAATCTAAAAGAAATCTTGGTTATAAACATGATACTCTTGAGATGTAATCGGCATTGTAGCATCTTCTGATCAATAATATCTAAAAATGGATAGAACTATAATATTTATACACATATGCATTTATTACTGACCTATTTCCACATGTATTGGAGAATTATTGTTTTACAGGACTTACATATAGAAGTGTGGAAATTTGGTGGGAACATGCTTATATTTCAAGAATTAAAAGAACAAGGCCTAGATGCACTATTGCTGCTGGTGGGTTTCTCGGCACTTTAAAGAAGACCACAAGATCAAAACAGCACACGGTTACCAAATGAAAGCAAAGGAAGTTCATCAGACCAGAATAGTTCGAAGTATAAAATTCATACTCCGAACTAGGGGGGCTTGTGTTTACACCAAAATTTAGTAAATTTAACTTGAAGAGGAAGGAATCGGCCAATACCATTCAGCTATGGTATTTTTGTGGGCCGTCGGATCAGATGGGAAAAATTGATGAGTTCGACTGCTACACAAACCAAGCCAGATCGGTGTTCAGTCCAGCTTAACACGGTTGATGCTAAACGAGATGTGCATGCCTACGTGATTGCTTTGCGTACATGTCCGTTTTAATCAACATATATGGCAACACGTGCAAGGCAATAAAGACCAAAGGAAAGATATTTTATTTGCTCAGGCTAAAAGATATTTTATTGAGAAGGATTGTGTTGTCTGGGTACAATGAGGAAGGACACGTATCGTATACGTGCATACGCAAGTCTCAAGCAAATAAGGTGAACAGGAAACTAGCACAAGATTCGGGAGGTTAACCTTATTTGGAGACATGGCCACGTCGACTTCTTTCAGTTGGACAAGACCGGAGACTCCTTTTTGCTGAAGTAATGACTGTTGACGTATGGGAGTTGAAGTCCAGGTCGAGTACGCCGCTCGTGCATATGCCGATGCAGACGTATTTGACTTCCGATATGGTTGGTTTGGCAGAACGGCGAGGATTTTGCATCAAGACTCTACGCAAGGAATATTAGAGTCCATTATTTTAATATTTTCTTTTTTATAGATAGTTAGTTGCTTTTGAAAATAGATTCATCGTGTACACGGCATACCGGCATGCTCGTGTATGTGTATATAAATACACGAGTTCACGCCTGGTTGCGTTATCTGTCAACAACATGAATACAACACAACTTTCGGCTCCGGCCAACAAACCCTAGAGTCAGTCGAGTCCGGCGAGTTACTTCATCCAGGCTGGGTGTCATCCGGTAGACGCAGGCTTGCTTGTAAGTATCGTCAACCCCGTGTTAAACTATGTCTTTTTAGCGTCATCCGGTGGACGTGGAAGCATGGCGGACCAGGGTCCTTGCTAAGCTCTGTTTCTTTGGCGTCATCCGGTGGACGTGGGAAGCACAGTGAGTCAAGGATGATTCACGCTGGTTTACCCGATCAATCTGTGTTAACCGTCATCCGGTGGACGAGACGCAAATTAGGACGGTTTTCACGCGCGGATTAGTTATCGATTCGTGTTTGTTTGCTTGATTAATCTATTAGTTAATGTCATCCGGTAGACAGGCTATAGATTGAGATAGTTTGCACGCATGGATTAGTTATCGGCTCTAGCTAAATATGGCAATTTAGTTAGATTCATTAAGTTACCGATGTTACTTATATTTATTTATTGTTTATTTATTTTTAAGCATCATCACTTGCCCAATCTTGATCAGTTTCTTATCGGCTTAAATCTCATGCATCTGTCTTGCTTAATGAATAAATAATAATTGAATATCAATTTTAAGCGAGTAGATTAATTTATCATTAGCCGGTTAGTTCAGATCTAGATTGTATACGAGTTGCACTCAAGTAATAAGATAACACTGTTTAGATTTGATGATTAATAGTTTTAAGTTGCGGTTTACATCAAGGCTGCCTCGACCCGATTCGATCCCCACTATTATAAGATAACACTGATTGGATTAACTTGTCATGCATGCGTTATTTACATCATGATTTGTCTCATGCAAGTTATTATCACCATTGTCACGTGTGAATCAGTTATATGACATTATAATGCTTATTTCATGAAAATCGATTCATGCATGCTGGAATCGACTCTTTAGTCGATCTCCACTCGTATCGGCTCTCAGAGCCATACATTTGGAACTGTCTGGCTACGCTGGCATGTTCCGCCCTACACTACTGATAAGCTTTCTCTTCCTTGTCAATTGCAGATCAAATTGACTGGCACGTTTGGATCCAGATTATTGAAGCTAGCTGGATCTGCTGGACCCTTGCTCCTGTGGATCGTTCCGGCTTCGCTAGTGTGTTAGCTGCAGAACCGGATTTTGCGTCAACAAGTACATGGATCAAGGCCCCAACCGACAAGATATAAACTGAACAAGCGCACGGTCACAGTCCATGACAGGTGGGGACCACATAGGTGGACCCACCTTGCTCCATGTGGGTCGGTCGAACCAGGCATAATGGACTCTCCGGCTGGGCCCACCTGCCATAGGGTAGGTCAGCCGAACCAGCGGTGGTGGACCCAGACCACCGCCTCACTCCACCGACTTCCAGCATGCCTCCCACGTGCTCATTTCATCTCTGCCGTCCATCAAGGCGGTTTCAAAGACGGTGGATCCAAGGGTGTAGGTGGAGAAGCACGCGGATCGCTGACATGGCGCTGTCCTTCATCCCCCTATAAATACCCCCTAGTCCTTCACTTTAGAACAATCAAGGATCAAGTATCAAGTGTACAATATAGATTAGTGTTAGTGTAAAGAGGGAAGAGAGTGAGGGAAGTCTCTGGAGAAAGCCCCGGGCCTGTCGGGAGTCTTCTTCAAGGTGTCCCTCAGTGGATTCAAGCTTCTAGTAAGTTTTCCATCCGAGTTCTTTCAGCATTTAATATTCTGGTTTTGGTACTTTAAGTATATACTGTCTTCACCTGCACATTGCTTTACTTTGTGGAGTGCTCTAGTCTCTAGCTAAGATTAGAGTAGTAAGTATAGTGTAGACGTGGTGTCTAGGCTATATCTTATCAGTTTGCGCCGCTTGTCGCACGGATTGTTTGTGGTAGCCAGCAAGTGGTGACAGCCTTGTCTGGTCCTCGTAGTCCACCACGTGTGTAAGACAAGTTATTAAAACGGCAAGGCATCAAGACAATAGTATAGCCGCCTCGGGTAGGAGTTTTGTCTCCTACATTGACTATCGTACGCTCGCGGTATATCCGTTTGCCACTTCTGGTGTCAACATGCTTTCTGGCGCCATTGCCGGGGAACGGTAGCTGTCTTAACTAGAGTTGAGTCGTCTTAGTTATCCTTGTTTGATCAAAACTATTTTTTCACACACACACATGGATCAAACATCTATCTTTGAGTATGGTGCTCCATCGGGCGCTAGTATGGAGCCGCCTAGTTCATCACAGGCCATTTTAGCCGTTTGTTATGAGCTACGCCCGAGTCCCATAGCGATGGTTCAGGAGAAACCATTTTCTAGGGATGAAGATGAGAACCCCTATACACACCTACGAGCTTTCGAACAATTATGCTCTTGCAAACATATCCACGGAATGAAACGAGATACCCTTAAGTGGAAGCTATTTCCGTTCTCTTTGACGGGAATAGCCAAATGATGGTATACTCATCACGTAGGTAGTGTAAATGAAGAATGGGAGAAGCTGCAACCAAAGTTCTGTATCACCTTCTTCTCTATTCCCCGAGTTGCTCGTCTTCGTGTAGAGATCCTAACCTTTAGACAAAAGGATAAGGAGCCTCTAGGTGCGGCATGGGCCCGTTTCATAGACTTAGTATCTGCCGGCCCTGATTTAGCTATAACCGAGGCAGCCCTCTTGCAACATTTCTACCTCGGTCTTATCCAAAATTCTGCACAATTTCTTGATTTAGCCTCTAAGGGAGCATTTTTGCATCTCCCTATTAGTGAAGGTAAGGAAGTTCTTACGAAAATTCTCGAGAACACCCCCTACACTAATATCTATGATGAAGCCCCCGAGGAAGATCAAGCCCCGAAGAACGAACCTACGATAGCCGGAACCTCACCACTTACATCACAAGCTGTCGAACCTGAACCAAAACCACCAATTCCTCCAGAGGATGTTAAACCTCTGGAATTTCCTCTTGATATCGAGGCCGATCTCTTTTCTGATTTTGGAAATGCCTCGAATCAACCTGTGCAAAAGAAGTCTATAACTCGTAGAGCTCCAAATGATCACATCCCACATTGCCTTGAGACTCGCTATCTCAAGGAGACTGTTCAAGAGCTCGCGTCTATTATGAGTGACGAATGGCTGAAGGAAGCCGAAGCCTCACCTGAGGTTATTAGGACCCTATCTTGCTTCACAACCATTCCTTGCGTCATAAATAGGACCACCATAGACTCTCTTTATGACCCCACCGTAGGAGTAAGCATTATGTCTAAGTCATTAGCAAATGCACTCCTAGGAGAGGAACCTCTAGCCCGACCAACAAATTTCTTAAACTATCCTCTGGGAAATTGGTCGAGAGCTGCGGGATTGCACAGACCATTCCTGTCACAATTAACAAGGTCCATATCCTCTTACACTTCTTCATATTTGATATAGAGGAATTTGACTTGTTGATTGGACACCCGCTCATGAGATTCCTTGATGGATTCCATGGGGGGAACCTTGAAGGTCATCTCGGGAAGAACCTTTGTGTTTCATTTCATTAGCAAATTCTGCCAACTCTAAAGTAGAATTGCGCCCTGAGACTGACCCGATAGAGGAAGTGATGGCTGCATCGCTTCTAGAACCTTCTCATCCTGATCTAGAAGAAGATGCTAAGCATTTTATCCAAGAAGAAGCCGAATTAGAAGAACCTTTAGATTTGGATTAATCTAAACCCCCATCTAAACCCTCTATAGAACCTAAGCCCCTTCCTCTGGACTTAAGTATGCTTTTCTTAATGGTGATAGGGAGACTCCCGTAATCATTAGTGACCAACTTTCTGAGGAGGAAACCTCCAAACTCATCACCATTCTGGAAAAACACCGCTCTGTCTTAGGATATTCTCTTCAAGATCTTACGGGAATTAGTCCCACTCCCTGCACCCATCTCATCCCAATCGAGCAAGATGCTGCACCTTCTAGGGAGCCGCAACGAAGGCTAAATAATGCGATGAGAGAAGTAGTGAAGAAAGAGGTCTTGAAACTCATGCACGCAGGCATAATCTACCCTGTTCTTAACAGCGAGTGGGTCAGCCCTGTCCAAGTAGTGCCTAAGAAAGGAGGGATGACGGTCGTTAAAAATGAGAAAAATGAACTAATCCCTCAACGAACCGTCACGGGCTAGAGAATGTGTATAGATTACCGAAAGCTTAATAAGGCCACAAAGAAAGATCACTTTCCATTACCATTCATCGACGAGATGTTGGAACGGCTTGCAAAGCATTCTTTCTTTTGTTTCCTTGATGGGTATTCGGGTTATCACCAAATCCCAATCCATCCCGACGATCAAAGTAAGACAACTTTCACATGCCCCTATGGAACATATGCATACAGGCGCATGTCTTTTGGCCTATGCAATGCTCCTGCCTCTTTCCAAAGGTGCATGATGTCCATCTTCTCCGATATGATCGAAGAAATCATGGAGGTGTTCATGGACGACTTCTCAGTCTATGGCAAAATTTTCGATCACTGCCTAGAGAATCTGGACCGTGTCTTACAAAGATGTGAGGAAAAGCACTTAGTCTTGAACTGGGAGAAATGCCACTTCATGGTTCGAGAAGGAATAGTGCTAGGACATAGAGTGTCCGAGCATAGGATAGAGGTGGATAGAGCTAAAATAGAGGTCATAGAGCAACTTCCACTGCCTACGAATGTTAAGGGTGTCCGTAGCTTTCTTGGTCATGCAGGATTTTATAGAAGGTTTATAAAAGATTTTTCTCAAATTGCTAGACCTTTAACAAACCTGCTTGCTAAAGATGCACCCTTTAACTTTGATGATGAGTGCTGTTTACACCAAAATTTGGTAAATTTGCCCCAGAAAGAAAAGAGCTGGCCGATGGTATAGAAGCAAAGAAATACACAAAATTTTGGGCTAGGAGCCGATAGCCGATACTAAAGGGAGATAGCCGATACCGAAGGAAGATAGCCGATCTCGGAAGCAGATTCCGTCCAGCAGAAGGAAGGAGAATAGCCGATTGCACGGAGAATCGGTTATCGGGCGAAGGTGATAGAAGGCATGCAGCGTCGGTATTGGTGACGTCATCCAAAGTCCGCGCCGCCAAGATGCGATCACGATCGGAGTCCACTATGAAAGGGAAGATGTGACTCCAAGTTACCTTAAATATAGGATAGTTTGTTAGTTTCCTTATCTATTGATGAGTTGTAATTCGACTAGGACTCTATCTACGCTCAGGGTATAAATATAAGCCCTCAGCCATTGTAAAACACACAACAACATCAATACAACACAACTTTCGGCTCTGGCCAAACAAGCCCTAGAGTCAGTCGAGTCCGGCGAGTTACTTCATCCAGGCTGGGTGTCATCCGGTGGACGCAGGTTTGCTTGTAAGTATCGTCAACCCCCTGTTAAACTATGTCTTTTTAGCGTCATCCGGTGGACGTGGAAGCATGGCGGACCAGGGTCCTTACTAAGCTCTGTTTCTTTGGCGTCATCCGGTGGACGCGGGAAGCATAGTGAGTCAAGGATGATTCACGCTGGTTTACCCGATCAATCTGTGTTAACCGTCATCCGGTGGACGAGATGCAGATTAGGATGGTTTTCACGCGCGGATTAGTTATCGATTCGTGTTTGTTTGCTTGATTAATCTATTAGTTAACGTCAGCTGGTGGACAGGCTATAGATTACGACAGTTTGCATGCATGGATTAGTTATCGGCTCTAGTTAAATTTGACAGTTTAGCTAGATTCATTAAGTTACCGATGTTGCTTATGTTTATTGTTTATTATTTAAAGCAATCATCAATTTGCCCGTCTTGATCCATATGCGTCGGCTTATGTCTAATAGATCTATATGTTCAATGAATTATGTTTGCCATTCATTTTATATTGATAAGATAGAATGTTTTGCACCAGCTGGTTGTATTTTGGATCTAGATTAGATACGGGTCGCACTCAAGTAATAAAATAAACATTGTCTAGATTCAAGGGTTAACGGATCTAACTTGCAACTTCATCATGACTGCCTCGATCCGCTCGATCTCCACTGTTGCAAGATTGTGATTTAGATTTATTAGCCGGAGAGTTGAAACATTATTTACTTTATAGGCTTGTATGTTGCCCGTATACACTGAATCGGCTGAAATAGCCGATTTCATCTTATTTTACATTGAGACATCTTATGATCATGTTAGCTTGCTGTGACTACATCTTTTGTAGTATACTTCTGTCTAATGCAAGTATATGTCATTGAATTCATGTCTGAATCGGTTAACTTGAGTTATAATGCATGTTTCGCTACAATCGGTTCATAACATGACGGAATCGGCTTTCTAGTCGATCTCCCATTACATCGGCTCTTCGAGCCATACAGTTGGAACTACCTGGACATGCCGGTTAGTTCCGCCCTGTGATTACTGATTACTATCTTTTTCCTTGTCAATTGCAGGTCAAATTGACTGGCACGCTTGGGTGTTACTGACACTCTCAGACCGGGTCCGAAGCTAGCTGGATCTGCGAGAGCTTTACTGCCTCAAGGATCGTTTCCGGCTTCGCTGGTGTGTTGGGCTTAGGGAACCATTTTTTGCGCCAACACACTTTTTGGCACGCCCGGTGGGACCTTTCATTGTAGACCATGGCAAAGGAAAAGGCTGTGGCGGACGGCCCCTCCAGGGATGACGGTGTCCTCAGGGTCAGGGTCAAAGATCTCAGTGAGGAGGACGCGGCAGTGCTGAACAAGATTGTAGAAGAATTCGCTGATGCCTGCCTGCTTTCATTCAACAAGCAGCGTGATGGCTCGGTAGTGAAGAAGAATGCATTCCCTAGATGGATCATGGACGGCCATTCTGATAAATCAGAAGAGGAGTGCAAGGCCGACCTCAAGCAGATGCCGGAAGAAGCGACCTGGGAGGCCGCCTATTCAGCAGTCGGCCATCACCATAAATCCTTCCTGCAGACATTCTATAACATCATGAAGACTGTTCTCAAACGGCAGGATTGGGAGTCTCTGGGTCCGGTTTACTTCAACATACCCGCAGAGGATGCAGATCCAAAAGCAGCGGCAGAGACCTCCAATTCCTCACCGCAGCAGCCGAGCCAGTCGAAAACGCCAAGGCAGGGTGCCACTGCGGCCGGTTCGGCTCAAAAAATAGCAGCTTCTCCAAGATTATATAAAGATCATACTCCGGAGGAGCTCGCCGCTTTCATGCAGGCCACTGGACAGTCGGTGAACTCAATGAACTCATCAGCAGTGAATCCGACGGTTGGAAATACGCCGGCGGCAGACGTGGCCAACCCAACTCCTGGATACCATGAGGGGATCACATATCAAGACCTTCAGGTAGCACCGCATCCGGGGTACACCCAGACACCCAACAATCAGCTACTGGAGCAGATGAGTGCCATGCTCCGTGATATGTTCGGTTTACAGCCGAAGACCGGGACTGGAATCAAATACAGGCGCCCTTACCCCGAGTGGTACGACCGGGTGACATTGCCGCCCAGGTATCGCTTACCCGACTTCTCCAAGTTCAGTGGGCAAGACGACATCACCACCATGGAGCACATCAGCCGTTACCTGACCCAGCTCGGCGAAGCTTCGTATGAGGTAGGTCACAGGGTCCGGCTCTTTCCGCTATCATTGACAGGGTCGGCGTTTAGCTGGTTTGCATCTATGGAGCCTGGCTCGATTCAAGGCTGGGGAGATCTGGAGACTAAATTCCATAATTACTTCTTTTCCGGCACTGGGGAGAAAGACATCACAGATCTCACCAACATGCGCCAAAAGCCGAATGAACTTGGATCGGCTTTCATCAAGCGGTTCAGGGAAACCAGGAACATGTGTTACTCTTTGAACTTGAACGACAAGCAGCTCGCCAAGATAGTGGTCAGTGGGTTGCTCCCACACGTCCAAGAGAAGCTTGTGGGCACCAACTTCAACAGCATCAGCGAGGTGATGCAGAGGGTGGCCGCATTAGAACAGCAGGCCCAGAGTTTCAAGAAGGAATCAAAATACAGGCAGGCCTACGTCTGTGATTCCGACTCAGAGGATGGAGAGAATGAAGAAGTGGCTGCTGTTGAGCTTAAATGGGAAACAAAGCCCATGGCCGTACCGAAGGGTTGGAGCGCGGAAGATCAATACGACTTTGACACACGCAAGCTGGACAAACTCTTCGACCTATTAGTCAGTGCAGGCCACATCACCTTCCCAGCTGATTACGTCAAGCCATCTCCTGAAGATTTGCAGGGAAAACCGTTCTTCCAGTACCACGGCCTCACCTCACACTCTACAAACAATTGCCGCAATTTCAAAGCAGCAATCCAGAATGCTATTAGGCGCGGTTTATTGAAATTTGAGGCTCCTCCCAAGGGAAAGATGAAGATCAACAAATTCCCGTTCCCGAAAGGGCAGAACATGGTCCAAATCACGAATCCTCTGACTAAAGTAAAGGTATTAACCTCCGAACGGGCCAGGAAGAACTCCTCAGTTGATACCGATGCACAAATCACAGCTGAGGAGCTGGCGCTGATCAAAGGAAGAAGGGAACAGAATCAGAGACAGCCGGAGCAGGAGAATCCAGTGGCACCAAGAGCAGGAGGCCCACACACCAGCACCTTCTGAACAAGTGGCGGCGACAGAAAGAGAAAGATCATCAGAGGCGGCTGCAGCGCGAAGAAGAGGAGTACCGCAGGTGGCTCCACGAAGAAGAAGAGGCGCGCTATCATGAAGAAATGACCCGCCACCGGGGAGGTGAGGATCATTGGCATTGCCCATTCTTCCGACATTGTTGGAATGAAGGCCTGAGACTGCCAACGCTGCGCAACTGCCCAGAATGCAGCGATCAGTACCGAGAGTACAGGCAGTCCCAGGTCAACCGCCGGTCTATACATCAGAGGCTGGGGAGCCCCCACAGCCCACGGGATCGGCGTGAAAAAAGGGACTCGCACGATCGGCTTGATGAAGCGGTAGTTGAACGCCGACAGCCGGTTTGGCAAGAGAATCAGTGGTGCCCAGGGGATCTAACTAGGAGCCAAAGGCGCCGGGTGCAACGGCTCAGAAACAGAGAGCTCCAAGCTGAAGGACGTGCCAAACAGATATGGCGTGAGAAGCCTCCACAAAATAATGGAAAGGCTGTAGCCGATGCATAGATGGTGTTCGTGCTGCCTGCAGAATTCAGAGCCAAGAAGTATGATACCGAGTCCGACTCAGACGATTCGGGATCAGAAGACGGAGTGGCCAACTTAGTGCTCGCACAGCAAGCTACTTTTGATAAGCCAGCCAAGAATTGACATTTGAAGGCCCTCTATCTCAAAGGTTATGTCGACGGCATGCCCATGACGAAGATGTTGGTGGACGGTGGTGCCACTGTCAATCTCATGCCCTACACTACATTCCGCAAGCTAGGCAAGGGTCCCGATGATCTAATAGAAACTGATCTAATGCTCAAGGATTTCGGGGGCAATTCTTCCAACACTCGGGGGGCAATCAACGTCGAGCTAACAGTGGGGAAGAAAACACTGCTTACCACCTTTTTCGTGATCGATAGTAAAGGTGCCTACAACTTGCTACTCGGACGCGACTGGATTCATGCCAACTGCTGCGTGCCATCGACCATGCATCAGTGTCTCATTCAGTGGCATGGCGATGAGGTCGAAGTGATCCCGGCCGACGACTCGGTCAGCGTGGCGACGGCAGATGCCACATACTGGGAAGCTGGGGATCATGATTGTTTCTCTGGCAAGACTTGGGAAGGAGGCTCCATCAAGGTCAGTGATGAGAGTCAACAGCCGATCGGGGCAATCGGCTCTGAGTCTTTTTATTAAATGGAGAATCCGATTGACAGCACAGAGGGTAAGTTGGGGCAAGGATTCACGTCGGCCGACAAGCTCAAAGAAGTGGATGTTGGACCCGGCGACAGACCAAGGCCGACGTTTATTGCCGCCAATTTAGACCCAGAGTTCAGGCAGGAGCTGGTTCAACTATTGAAAGAGCACAAAGATTGTTTCGCCTGGTGGAATGCTCTCCGGGTAATGCTTATATCCTTGAAGACTTGGAAGGGCAGAGACTCGCCAGAGCCATCAACGGGAAGCATCTGAGGAAATACTACCCTACCATCCTAGTTGGGGGATATTAGCCGATTCATGTGAATCTGGCTGTAACAGCCGATGCCGTGCAAGCGGGTCGCCTTCAGAACAAAAATGGCCGACGTCGTAGTAACGAGTCGTCCTTAGCACAAAAAGGAAATACCCTCGATGGGGCGTAACAGCCGATGCGATAAGCGTCGCCTTTAGAGCAAAAATAAAAATAAAATATACAGCCTTGCAGATTAGATTGTTTTTGGCATAACGAGTTCAGAAGTATCATATACATCAAAATGCCTAATACAGTCTAGTTTGGATTATTGACGCCATCCCGGAGGGAGACGAAGCGCAGCCATCAATGGTCGCACACCGATCGGCTTTTTGGGTCAGGCTGTTTAGCCGATCCCATTGTGAGTACCCACAAGCCGATTCGTAGTGAATCTAGCTGAGGGGTTAATTCTAAGGGAAAGCAGAACGAAGCCGATGCTAAGAAGCAGGCCCGAAAGCCGATTCGTATGTAGAACAGATCAGGCTGAGTAATCGATTCTAAAGTACAATGCAAGCCTGAGAGCCGATTCGCATGCAGCAAAAAGTCGTCAACATCTTTATCGGCCTAGAATGAAGGGACGTACATACAAATGCGAAGAAATAATGGCGAATAAGACCTTTGAGAAGGACACACACGGCATCTCAAGATCCTGCATCAGCTATGCCTTGGGGGCTTGGACTCGCCGCATGCACACGTTGCACGACATCAAGCGATCCATCACGAAGACGGACAAGACGAGTGACTTTCATTGGCTCCTACATCTTTAACGAAGGTATGCACAACTCTACTCTCACAGTTTCAAAGTTTATAGTTGGAAATGTTTAAAGGCAAAACTTTGAAATCTTAAGGGTAATTCCACTCTACAAATATGTGATATAAATGTTTTGGTTTGTCCATTGTTGAAATGATTAATAGATGCTCTGTTTCATGTCTCACCCGTGTCTAGTTTATAATTTTGATTTCTTTAAGGTTTGAGTTTCTTAGTCTGATACTTGTCTTGAAGTCTTGAGAACCTGTGGGTTGCGTAAAGTTTGAACTTTGTCTAAAAGTGGCTGTACAATGTGAATGAAAATGGAATTTGCTATGACATTATTCTGAGAGATACTTGACATCCGGAGATTTTTATAAAATGATTAATAAAGATTAATTGATTTCATATTGAGCCTTGTCAAATTATTGTGACCACTAGTGAGATTATAGTCATGCTCCTAAGATCAAGATTCACGTACACGTTATAAATTAATAAAATTCCTTGATGAGCCATGGACATTCTCTCTTTGATTAAGATAAGATATGAGGCTATTCTATAAACTCAGAAATAAAAACGACGGACACGTGTCCGCCAGAACTGAGAAGAGAAAAATAAAAAAATGACGATCGCGTGATCGCTAAATAAAAATGAAAGATGGCCAAAGGCCCAATAGCCTTATAGTTTAGAATGATCAAAGAGAGTGGCATATGCACAGGGAAAAATAAAAATACAAAAAAATATTCACTTGCACTTCTTGATCTAAGTATATGACTTTTATCTCCTTAAGGTTCGGTTTTTTGACTTTGCAATATTATGTGATACAATTTATAAAAAGATAATAATAAAACTCCGGAAGAAAAGTGTTCAAGGGATAACAGATAAGCAATTCTGTAGCTGTTCTGTTTTGCAGTTGCTTGAGGACTTAGTGAAAAGTAAAAGCCCCATGGTTGAAGAGATAGATGGATGAGTAAAATACCATTTTATTCAAATTTAAAAGAAATCTTGGTTATAAATATGATACTCTTGAGATGTAATCGACATTGTAGCATCTTCTGATCAACAATATCTAAGAATGGATAAAACTATAATATTTATACACATATGCATTTACTACTAATCTATTTCCACATGTATTGGAGGATTATTGTTTTACAGGACTTGCATACAGAGGTGTGGAAATATGGTGAGAACATGCTTATATTTCAAGGGTTAAAGGAAGAAGACCTAGACGCACTATGGCTGCTAGTGAGTTTCTCGTCACAAGGAAGACCATCGGATCATAGTTCGAAGCATGAAGAAATCATACTCCGAACTAGGGGGGCCTGTGTTTACACCAAAATTTGGTAAATTTGCCCCAGAAAGGAAAGAGCTGGCCGATGGTATAGAAGCAAAGAAATACGGAAAATTTTGGGCTAGGAGCCGATAGCCGATACTAAAGGGAGATAGCCGATACCGAAGGAAGATAGCCGATCTCAGAAGCAGATTCCGTCCAGCAGAAGGAAGGAGAATAGCCGATTGCACGGAGAATCAGTTATCGGGCGAAGGTGATAGAAGGCGTGCAGCGTCGGTATTGGTGACGTCATCCAAAGTCCGCGCCGCCAAGATGCGATCACGATCGGAGTCCGCTATGAAAGGGAAGATGTGACTCCAAGTTACCTTAGATATAGGATAGTTTGTTAGTTTCCTTATCTATTGATGAGTTGTAATTCGACTAGGACTCTATCTACGCTCAGGGTATAAATATAAGCCCTCAGCCATTGTAAAACACACAACAACATGAATACAACACAACTTTCGGCTCCGGCCAAACAAACCCTAGAGTCAGTCGATTCCGGCGAGTTACTTCATCCAGGCTGGGTGTCATCCGGTGGACGCAGGTTTGCTTGTAAGTATCGTCAACCCACTGTTAAATTATGTCTTTTTAGCGTCATCCGGTGGACGTGGAAGCATGGCGGACCAGGGTCCTTGCTAAGCTCTGTTTCTTTGGCGTCATCCGGTGGATGCGGGAAGCATAGTGAGTCAAGGATGATTCACGCTGGTTTACCCGATCAATCTGTGTTAACCGTCATCCGGTGGACGAGATGCAGATTAGGACGGTTTTCACGCGCGGATTAGTTATCAATTCGTGTTTGTTTGCTTGATTAATCTATTAGTTAACGTCATTCGGTGGACAGGCTATAGATTACGACAGTTTGCATGCATGGATTAGTTATCGACTCTAGTTAAATTTGGCAGTTTAGCTAGATTCATTAAGTTACCGATGTTGCTTATGTTTATTATTTATTATTTAAAGCAATCATCAATTTGTCCGTCTTGATCCATATGCGTCGGCTTATATCTAATAGATCTATATGTTCAACGAATTATGTTTGCCATTCATTTTATATTGATAAGATAGAATGTTTTGCACCAGCCGGTTGTATTTTGGATCTAGATTAGATACGGGTCGCACTCAAGTAATAAAATAAACATTGTCTAGATTCAAGGGTTAACGGATCTAACTTGCAACTTTATCATGACTGCCTCGATCCGCTCGATCTCCACCGTTGCAAGATTGTGATTTAGATTTATTAGCCGGAGAGTTGAAACATTGTTTACTTTATAGGCTTGTATGTTGCCCGTATACACTGAATCGGCTGAAATAGCCGATTTCATCTTATTTTACATTGAGATATCTTATGATCATGTTAGCTTGCTGTGACTATATCTTTTGTAGTATACTTCTGTCTAATGCAAGTATATGTCATTGAATTCATGTCTGAATCGGTTAACTTGAGTTATAATGCATGTTTCGCTACAATCGGTTCATAACATGACGGAATCGGCTTTCTAGTCGATCTCCCATTACATCGGCTCTTCGAGCCATACAGTTGGAACTACCTAGACATGCCGGTTAGTTCCGCCCTGTGATTACTGATTACTATCTTTTTCCTTGTCAATTGCAGGTCAAATTGACTGGCACGCTTGGGTGTTACTGACACTCTCAGACCGGGTCCGAAGCTAGCTGGATCTGCGAGAGCTTTACTGCCTCAAGGATCGTTTCCAGCTTCGCTGGTGTGTTGGGCTTAGGGAACCATTTTTTGCGCCAACAAGTGCTTAGACTCTTTTTACTATCTTAAGAAAGTACTTGTCTCCGCGCCAATCGTACAACCCTCTGATTGGACGCTTCCTTTTGAGATAATGTGTGATGCGAGTGATTATGCTGTAGATGTTGCCTTAGGACAAAACAAAGATAAGAAACATCATGCAATCTCATATGCTAGCAAGACCTTAACTGGGCCACAACTAAATTATGCAACAACTGAAAAGAATTGCTGGCCGTGGTTTTTGCTATAGATAAATTTAGATCTTACTTAGTTGGAGCTAAAGTAATTATCTACACTGATCATGCTGCTCTAAAATACTTGCTCACTAAGAAAGATGCTAAACCAAGATTAATAAGATGGATCTTATTGCTCCAAGAATTTGATCTTGAAATTAAAGATAAAAAGGGAGTAGAAAACTCTGTAGCCGATCATTTGTCTAGAATGCAATTCAAAGACAAACAGGATCTGCCCATCGATGCCTTCCTGCGGGACGACACACTCCTCAAAGTCACGGACTCCAACCCCTGGTATGCAAACATTGTCAACTTCGTGGTCATAGGACATGTGCCTGTAACACCCGAAAAATTGCATTCTTTTAAATAGTGGGAATTTATTTAATTATGCAATTAGTTGATCATTCCAATATAGGGAAATAATAATTTTTCTCAAATATAAAATCAAACCTACGTCATACACATGTATGATGCATTCATGCTGGAGCATTTCTTCTTTGTACTGTTGTAGCTTATTTGAATTTCTCAAATATTTCAAAACCCAATTTGAAAATCCTTTTGGAAAATGAAATTGGAAAATGGAAAAGGAAATAGAGAAGAGCCCTTCCCCTCTCCTTTCTGGCCCCAGCCGGCCCAGGTCGGATGGCCCGAGGCCAGCTCGGCCGACCTGCTCCCTCCCTTCCCCCTACCCCTTCTGACTGACAAGTGGGACCCACGGGTCAGCCCCTTCCTTCTCCACCTCCCTCGCCGCGCGAACAGAGACGCCGCTGTCGTGTTCATCCGCCACGGCCGAGCACGCGCGCGCGAAGCGTCCCTCTGCCGTGACTGCCAGCCCGACCCCAGCGCTCGGTGCTACCGACCTGTGGACCCACAGGACAGCCCCTCCCCTGTTTCGCTCTGCTGCTCGCCGAGAGTCCGACGCGGGCAAGAAAGAAACGGCCGAAGCCGAGTTCGTCGCCGCGCCGAGAAGTCCGAAGCAGAGAAGAAACGGCCGAAGCTGATTTCTCCGCTCGCCGAGTTTGTTTCAATCTCCGAGATTGTCGTCCCGCCTCGGGAGTACTTAAGCAGCGCCACATCCCCTCGTAGCCGTCACCTAACCCTAGCCGCCTCTTCTCGCCGCCACTGCCGAGCTTCCGCGAGAACCGAGCAGCCGCCGCCGCGAGCAATTAGCTCGATTCGCCACCAATTTCCTCTCGGTAAGCCTTTGAGGAGCTTCGCGGTGATCTTGTGAAGTTCCCAAGCACTTCCCCCCTTCAATTTGTGCACTGACACACCTCCGCTGCCGTTGCAGAGAGCCACCGTCCGCCGGGTCACGCCGCGAGCTATCTCCGAGTCGATTTCCGACCTTCCCATCACCCTAGGTGAGCTTGCGATGCTCTTCCCGATCTATGGGTACCCTTCCCGACCTATTTCATGCAGCGAGGGCCGAGTTCACCTTCTTCGGCGGCCCTCCGGCCATGGCGCCGCCGTCGGCCTCTGTTTTCCGGCCGAGAGCACCGCCACCCCTCCTCTCTGTTAATCTGATCCGCCGATTTTGAATCGGACGGCCGAAGAGCAACCCATACCGATTCGGCCGGCGTTTTTGCAAATAACCCCCTGCAGTTTTTAATGCTTAGCCCACAACCCTTAGCGTATTCAGTAGATTACGTTTGAAGGCGTATTTATTTTCGGTATATATGAAAATGTGTTTTCATATTTGAATTCAAAATTGTTTCATTTATAATTTCCACGTTTTAGCTCCGATTTGAACGATTCAAATTGCGTTAGATTCGTAATTTCATAATCTATCTGATGGTACCACTGTTTCATATATTTTCCACTCTTAAAATTCGAGATCATATTTAATCTATTATTATTCTATTATAAATCTTGTAAAATTCATATCTTCCTCGTTTTAAATCCGATTTGCGCAAACTTTATATCGATGTGATCGTAGCAACGTGTAGATTTGTTTTATAACCTTTTTAATTTATTTTCTCTCTATTGGTGTACTGTTCTAATGAAAACTCTTATTGTATGCATGATTGCCCCTGTATGCGTGTGTGTTGTTATGATGGATCGAGTATAGACGGTGAGCCATACGTGGGTGATCAAGATCAGTACTGCGACAACCCGGATCACCAGGAGTTTGCTGATCAAGGCAAGTATTAGCATGGATCATCCTTGTTGTCCTATTCACCAAATAAATAATTGCATTTGCATGTGTCTTCCTTGTTAACCATCGTTACTTCCTACTTTTGTTATCCTGTTCCTTGCAACCTATGGGTTTATGCATGTGGTAATTGATGCTAGTGCGTTATTGATATCATGATCATGTAAACTGATTAATTGAATATGCAATAAGGATTAAAAGATATTTTTTTGCAACATGGAACTAGCGGATTGGAGCATAGTTTTGTGATGCACCATATCCTTCCCCCTTGGTAATGATCTGTCAGCAAAAGCTGGGACTTACAGTGCAACTATGAGGGCTATATGGCTCTGGTTTTAGCTCAGTATGAGGACCTTTTCAAGCTTGTTAGAGGTTACCGAAAGGCGCAAGAGGGGCTTAGCCGATTCGGGTATAGTGCGGCCTCTGTCCATATGTGTATAACCTGCGTGACCTTGTGCCATATGGAAGGGGGGCTCTACATCTGCTTGCCGAGGAAACCACGCGGCCCTAACATGTTAGACGAACCTTTGAAAGGCTTCATAGTGAAACCCTGCTCTCTCACCTTGGTAGTGTTATGGGAGTAATTAACCCGAGCAAATGGGAATCACGGCTCATAGTGAAAGTGCACAACCTCTGTAGAGTGTAAAACTGGTATACTAGCCGCGCTCACGGTCACGAGTGGCCCGGAAAACTCATGGAGTAGTTATCTTACAGGGTGATGTTTACTTGTTGCTAATCTGTTTACTGCTACTCATTAATTGTGTTTACTATGATCATGAGAATGGGTTTATTAACTTGTTGCTATCCAACTGCATAAAAGATGATTAATTAAAAGCAACCTGCTGTTAAACCGTGTCAATCTTTTGAGCCTCATGAACCCATGCTAGTCTTGTTGAGTACGACATGTACTTACGCTTGTTTATTTTTCATTACTTGGTTAAAAATCCCGGATGGGTAACTGATGGTGATAGTGATGAGGACTACCCAGAGGACTACTAGACTTGTGCTTCACCAGTCGACGTCCCTGTGCTATGGAGCTACCGCGAGAGTTATCTTTATTTTTCCGCTGTGTAATGACTTTGATATTATTCGCTATGTATTAAACATTGGTTATGATACAATTTATGCAATTTGTTGGCTTATGTGTGTGACTGATCTCTGGGCGCACATAAGATTATGCATCCCATTTTATCCTTAAAATTGGGTGTGACAGATTGGTATCAGAGCCGTGTTGACTGTAGGACGCAAGCCTAGTTAGCACTGGATAGCCCTTAGCTTTATTATCTCTTTTTACTTGTTATATTAATTTGTTACAAGTTTTTGCTGATATCCTACCCTTGTCCGTTGCAAAATTTTGACTTAATCTTAATTCTTGTAGATGGCCAACCTTAAGCGCACTGCCCGCAAGCGTGTCATGCCACCTAAGAGGTACCTGCAGCGCTTCATCTCTGGCGGACGTGTATCCCGACCAGAGGTACCCGTGGAAGACGTACCAGTGGAGGAGCCCCAGCAGGAGGTGCCCGCAGAGGAGCTCAGTGAAGAGCCCTTGGAAGACAGCTCTGAAAACGTACCTATGGAGGACCCTCAGGAAGATGAACCCGAGAAGGTGGAGCCGCAGGGTGACCAGGATTGTGCTGGCGACCCTGATGGCGACGATGACGGAGACCAAGGTGGAAAACCCTGGGTGGGAATGATTCACTATGATCATCATGGTGATGACTACTACCACCCGCTGCTTCTCGACTTGGTGCGCCGCTTCTACCCCAACGCCTCGGTGCTGTACAAGACGGAGCACTGGAAGCACCCTGACTACGCCGACTACTATGAGACGAGGGTGTACATCAAGGAGGGAAGCCAGGTTAAGAATATCCACTATGTTGTCTCCATTAGACTCTCCAAAGCTGCCGCCATCAAGGATGCGGCACGACAAGCTCTTATGGTGCACCGCCATGAGAATTGGGACATCATCAAGTGGGAGATGCACCGCTACCTTCCCCGCCGACAGAGTGGCCAAGCTAACTGCAGCATCGCCGGTCCACTTGGAGAAGTGAGTGCCCGACTCCACGCTGCCTTGGAATGTTTGGCCCAGACCAACACTTTTCTGGACCAGACACTGGATGAGCTGAACACCAGGACTGAAGCTAACTACAAGCTCAGCCGGGCGGTGGATGAGTTGAACAGGCAACTCGGTGTTGGACCCCCTCCGCCATCACCAAGGTGCCCAGCTGAATCGCCGCCAAGGAACCGAGGTGACCATGGAGATGCTCACACCCGCACCGACATCGACCCCTAGAGGAGTTACCCCCAGTTAGTAGCAAAAGACGCTAGTAGCGCAAGTTGAGTCAAGTTGAGTCTAGTTCGTGTCTTGTGAACTTTTGTGCTAGATTGCTTTTCCTTATGAACAATGCTTGATTTGGAGTTTGTAATGAGTGCTGAGATTGTGGGCATGTCCGCAAAATCTCTTTATATAAGGTTTGAATTAATGCATAATAGTTTGGGTTGATTATCTCAGTTTCCAGCAGTGCTGTTTCTCAGACCTCTCTGCCTTAGTTATTTTTCCTATTTAATTATATATGACCAAAAATCATGAAAATTTTTTGTGAAAAACTAGACTTCTGTAGTTTTCTTTGGCCGTGAGAATCATCTCAATATCAGTTACGGTTTGGGAGAAACAAATGTCACAAGTCAAAGTATCTGCGCTGTCTGTTACTCTGAAACAGTTTCGAATCAAATCTGTTTTTGCTAAACTTAACGACAGAATCTGGAGAGATCGTCTGAATAAAAGTTGTAGAGTTTTTCTCATGCTTTCCAACCATGTATAGCATGTCTCTGTTTGGCTTCGGGAACTCTAGACATGACTATTTTTCTACTCTGCCGTTGTTGGATCGCGCCCAGAATTTCCTGTTCTAGTCTTATAAGTGTTATTTTAATGGAAAAGAATTCTAAACCTCACTTCAATGATTTGAACAGCAGATGGCCCACACCAGGAGAAACCCAAGGGGTGATGGTACCTCTGAAGAAAATGCTAATCCACCACCACCTCCGCCACAGCCTAATATGGAGCAACTGATGATGATGCAAACACAGCTGATGCAGCAGATGGCCCAGAACATTCAACTACTGCAGCGAAGCAATGGCAATGGGAATCCACCTCCACCACCCCGTGACAAGAGAAGCGAATTCTTGAAGGGACGCCCGCCCACCTTCGATCATTCCAGTGATCCTCTCCAAGCTGATGATTGGCTGCGTGCAATAGAAAGGCAGCTGGAGATCGCCCAATGCAATGACGTCGAGAAGGTTCTCTATGCATCCGGGCAGTTGCAGGGAGCTGCTCTGGATTGCTGGGAGTCTTTCCGTTTTGGACATGCCGACCCCATCTCTTGGCAGCAATTCCGTGAGGGGTTCCGCAATCATCATGTGCCTGCAGGGTTGATGAAGCTGAAGAAGAAGGAGTTTCTTTCTCTGAAGCAGGGAGGTATGCTAGGTGCCGAGTACCGTGACAAGTTCATCCAATTGTCGCGGGATGCTCCAAAAGAGGTAGAAGATGATGCCAAGAAGCAAGAGCTCTTCTTGGAGGGACTGAATGATCATCTCCAGTACCAGTTGCTCTCCCACACTTTCGCCAACTTCCAGCAGTTGGTGGACAAAGCTTTGATCATCGAGAGCAAGCGCCGTGAGATAGATGAGAAGAAGAAGAAGAGGAAGTTTCAAGGGCAGTCGTCTGGAAGCAACAGCTGCTTCCGTAACAACCAGCAGCAGCCTCAGCAGCAACAACGTTTCCAGGGACAGTCTGGATTCAAGAACAATTTCCAGAATCAACAACGTTCCCAGAACCAGCAGCGTTCCCAGTACCAGCAACAAGGTGGCAACCAGGCGCCACAACTGACTGCTCCCAACAACATCCCAGTGAAGAATGGTGCCCCCAACAAGTGTTTCCGCCGTGGCAAGGAAGGACACTTGTCCTACAATTGTCCTGAGAAGCAGAATCCC
This sequence comes from Eremochloa ophiuroides, assembly GCA_038502445.1. Classification (NCBI taxonomy): domain Eukaryota; kingdom Viridiplantae; phylum Streptophyta; class Magnoliopsida; order Poales; family Poaceae; genus Eremochloa; species Eremochloa ophiuroides. Next base: position 41,626,085 of record JAHLJS010000006.1, read on the forward strand.
CAAGCCTCCCAGAAGTAGAACAACCAGCAGAGAGTGCCACCTCGCACCGGGAAGGTGAACCATGTGTCGGTTGATACAGCACAGGAGACTCCAGAGGTCATGATGGGTACGTTCAATATCGACTCCATCCCCGCTACAGTTCTTTTTGACTCTGGTGCTTCGCATACTTTCATTTCGCACACATTTGTTAGAAAGCATAGTATTCCCCTTAGTGTCATGAAACATCCTATTATGGTTTCTTCTCCGGGTGGTGTTATGCAAGCTACTCTTCAGTGTCTCCCGATTACTGTCTCATTAAGGGAGGTAGAATTTGAGATAACCCCTACTGTGCTAAATACTGCCGGAATTGATCTTATCCTGGGTATGGATTGGATGATGAAGAACGACATCAATATAAAGTGCAAGGAGAAGGTCGTGACTATCACTACCCAGAAGGGAGATGAGGTCAGAGTTGAGGTTGTTTTGCATGTTCAACAGAAAGCCACAGTACATAAGCTCAGAGAAGAAGTGCAGCCGGATAACTCAGTGGTAGATGAGTTCGAAGATGTGTTTCCAGATGAGTTACCAGGTATGCCGCCTGACCGTGACATTGAATTTATCATTGAGTTGTTACCTGGTACTGCACCTATAGCTAAACGTCCATATAGAATAGGAGTTAAAGAATTAGAAGAACTTAAGAAACAAATTAAAGAACTGTCAGAAAAAGGTTTCATTCGTCCTAGTTCTTCACCATGGGGAGCCCCGGTTATTTTTGTTGATAAGAAAGATGGTAGTCAAAGGATGTGTGTAGATTATCGGTCACTGAATGAGGTCACCATTAAGAACAAGTATCCATTGCCTAGAATTGATGACTTATTTGATCAGTTGAGAGGTGCTTGTGTGTTTTCCAAGATTGATCTTCGTTCAGGTTATCATCAGTTGAAGATTCGTGACTCTGACATACCTAAGACTGCATTCACTACTCGGTATGGATTGTATGAGTATACGGTAATGTCCTTTGGTTTGACTAATGCACCTGCCTACTTCATGTATCTGATGACCAAGGTATTCATGGAATTCTTGGATAAGTTTGTTGTGGTGTTCATTGATGATATCTTGATCTACTCCAAGAATGAAGAAGAGCATGCCGAACATCTGACATTGGTTTTGCGGAAGCTCAGAGAACACAAGCTGTATGCCAAGCGAAGTAAGTGCGAGTTCTGGTTGAGAGAAGTTGCTTTTCTATGACATATTGTGTCCAATGGTGGAATTTCTAGTAGACCCAAGCAAGGTGGCAGACGTGTTGAATTGGAAGCCGCCAACTGATGTGACTGGCATTCGTAGTTTTCTTGGTTTAGCTGGTTACTACCAAAGGTTCATTGAAGGATTCTCCAAGCTTGCGAAGCCAATGACTTCCTTGCTAGAGAAGAATGCCAAGTTTGTGTGGTCTGAGAAGTGTCAAGCTAGTTTCGAAGAATTGAAGAAGAGATTGACAACAGCGCCAGTGTTGATTTTGCCGGACCTAAGTAAGAAGTTCTCTATCTATTGTGATGCTTCCCGCCTAGGTCTTGGTTGTGTTCTCATGCAAGAAGGAAGAGTCGTAGCATATGCATCGAGACAGTTGAGGAAGCATGAGTCGAATTATCCTACTCATGATTTGGAGCTAACAGCTGTGGTTCACGCTCTGAAGTTATGGAGGCATTATCTGATTGGTCATAAGTGCGACATTTATACTGATCATAAGAGCTTGAAGTATATCTTCACCCAGTCAGAGTTGAATTTGAGGCAACGTCGTTGGTTGGAATTGATAAAGGATTATGATTTGGAAGTGCACTATCATCCTGGCAAAGCAAATGTTGTAGCAGATGCTCTTAGTAGAAAAAGTTATGCTAATGAGATTCGAACAACCACTATTCCAGCAGAGTTGTGTGCAGAGATGGAGCGTCTCAACTTGGGAATTGTGATCAATGCTGTTGAGATGGAGGTTGAACCCACACTAGAGCAAGAGATACGAAAGGCTCAGTTGGAAGATGAGAAGCTCAAAGAAATAGCAGAGAACATTGTGGTTGAAAAATCACCCGGATTCAGGCTAGATGAGAATGGAACCTTATGGTTTGGGAAGAGACTCTGTGTACCTGAAGTGAAATCCATCCGAGACGCTATATGCGTGAAGCTCATGAGTCAGCATATTCTATACACCCAGGAAGTACCAAGATGTATTTGGATCTGAAGGAAAAATATTGGTGGGTTGGACTGAAGCGTGATGTAGCAGAATATGTGGCTATCTGTGATACCTGTCAGAGAGTTAAAGCTGAACACCAGAGGCCTGCAGGATTGCTACAACGACTAAAGATACCTGAATGGAAGTGGGAAGAAGTCGATATGGACTTCATAGTTGGATTGCCACGTACTCAGAGAGGTTATGACTCAATCTGGGTAATTGTGGATCGACTGACTAAAGTTGCTCATTTCCTCCCCGTCAAGACCACCTATATCGGAGCAAGACTTGCAGAGTTGTATATGGAAACGATTGTGTGTCTACATGGAGTTCCAAAGAAGATAGTGTCCGATAGGGGTACGCAGTACACCTCACAGTTTTGGCAACAAGTGCATAGATCATTGGGAACATGGTTGAATTTCAGTTCTGCATATCACCCTCAAACTGACGGTCAAACTGAACGGATTAATCAGATTTTGGAAGATATGTTGAGAGCTTGTGCTTTACAGTATGGAACGAGTTGGGATAAGAGTCTGCCGTATGCGGAGTTCTCTTATAATAATAGTTACCAGAAAAGTCTCAAGATGGCACCTTTCGAAGCATTGTATGGACGCAAGTGCAGGACACCCTTGTTTTAGAATCAAACTGGAGAAAGTCAAGTGTTTGGACCGGATGTGTTGAGAGACGCAGAGGAGCAAGTCCAGACAATAAGAGAGAACTTGAGAATAGCACATCTAGACAGAAGAGCTATGCGGATACACGGAGAAGAGAACTAGCTTTTAATGTAGGAGACTATGTATATCTTAAAGTGTCCCCGATGAGAAGTGTGAAGAGGTTCAACAGCAAAGGAAAATTGGCACCAAGGTATATTGGTCCTTTCAAGATCCTAGAGAGACGTGGAGAAGTGGCATATCAGCTAGAACTTCCGGAAAGCTTGTCCGGTGTGCATGATGTGTTCCACATATCTCAGTTGAGAAAGTGTTTGAGAGTACTGGAAGAGCAGGTTCCTGTCGAGGAAATAGTTTCAAGGAGGGTCTCACTTATGAGGAACATCCAGTGAAAATTTTGGAAACCGCAGAAAGAGTTACAAGAAGTCGAGTTATAAAGATGTGCAAGGTGCAGTGGCATCGGTACTCTGAGGAAGAAGCTACTTAGGAAAGAGAGGAAGATCTTAGAGAAAAGTACCCGGAGTTGTTTGAGTAAGCACCAACTGAATCTCGAGGACGAGATTATTTTTAAGGGGGGTAGAATTGTAACACCCGAAAAATTGCATTCTTTTAAATAGTGAGAATTTATTTAATTATGCAATTAGTTGATCATTCCAATATAGGGAAAAAATAATTTTTCTCAAATATAAAATCAAACCTAGGTCATACACATGTATGATGCATTCATGCTGGAGCATTTCTTCTTTGTACTATTGTAGCTTATTTGAATTTCTCAAATATTTCAAAACCCAATTTGAAAATCCATTTGGAAAATGAAATTGGAAAATGGAAAAGGAAATAGAGAAGAGCCCTTCCCCTCTCCTTTCTGGCCCCAGCCGGCCCAGGTCGGATGGCCCGAGGCCAGCTCGGCCGACCTGCTCCCTCCCTTCCCCTTACCCCTTCTGACTGACGAGCGGGACCCACGGGTCAGCCCCTTCCTTCTCCACCTCCCTCGCCGCGCGAACAGAGACGCCGCTGCCGTGTTCATCCGCCGCGGCCGAGCACGCGCGCGCGAAGCGTCCCTCTGCCGTGACTGCTAGCCTGACCCCAGCGCTCGGTGCTACCGACCTGTGGACCCACAGGACAGCCCCTCCCCTGTTTCCCTCTGCTGCTCGCTGAGAGTCCGACGCGGGCAAGAAAGAAACGGCCGAAGCCGAGTTCGTCGCCGCGCCGAGAAGTCCGAAGCAGAGAAGAAACAGCCGAAGCCGATTTCTCCGCTCACCGAGTTTGTTTCAATCTCCGAGATTGTCGTCACGCCTCGTGAGTACTTAAGCAGCGCCACATCCCCTCGTAGCCATCACCTAACCCTAGCCGCCTCTTCTCGCCGCCACTGCCGAGCTTCCACGAGAACCGAGCAGCCGCCGCCGCGAGCAATTAGCTCGATTCGCCACCAATTTCCTCTCGGTAAGCCTTTGAGGAGCTTCGCGGTGATCTTGTGAAGTTCCCGAGCACTTTCCCCCTTCGATTTGTGCACTGACACACCTCCACCGCCGTTGCAGAGAGCCACCGTCCGCCGGGTCACGCCGCGAACTATCTCCGAGTCGATTTCCGACCTTCCCATCACCCTAGGTGAGCTTGCGATGCTCTTCCCGATCTATGGGTACCCTTCCTGACCTATTTCATGCACCGAGGGCCGAGTTCACCTTCTTCGGCGGCCCTCCGGCCATGGCGCCACCGTCGGCCTCTGTTTTCCGGCCGAGAGCACCGCCACCCCTCCTCTCTGTTAATCTGATCCGCCGATTTTGAATCGGACGACCGAAGAGCAGCCCATACCGATTCGGCCGGCGTTTTTGCGAATAACCCCCTGCAGTTTTTAATGCTTAGCCCGCAGCCCTTAGCGTATTCAGTAGATTACGTTTGAAGGCGTATTTATTTTCGGTATATATGAAAATGTGTTTTCATATTTGAATTCAAAATTGTTTCATTTATAATTTCCACGTTTTAGCTCCGATTTGAACGATTCAAATTGCGTTAGATTCGTAATTTCATAATCTATCTGATGGTACCACTGTTTCATATATTTTCCACTCTTAAAATTCGAGATTATATTTAATCTATTATTATTCTATTATAAATCTTGTAAAATTCATATCTTCCTCGTTTTAAATCCGATTTGCGCAAACTTTATATCGATGTGATCGTAGCAACGCGTAGATTTGTTTTATAACCTTTTTAATTTATTTTCTCTCTGTTGGTGTACTGTTCTAATGAATACTCTTATTGTATGCATGATTGCCCCTGTATGCGTGTGTGTTGTTATGATGGATCGAGTATAGACGGTGAGCCATACGTGGGTGATCAAGATCAGTACTGCGACAACCCGGATCACCAGGAGTTTGCTGATCAAGGCAAGTATTAGCATGGATCATCCTTGTTGTCCTATTCACCAAATAAATAATTGCATTTGCATGTGTCTTCCTTGTTAACCATAGTTACTTCCTACTTTTGTTATCCTGTTCCTTGCAACCTATGGGTTTATGCATGTGGTAATTGATGCTAGTGCGTTATTGATATCATGATCATGTAAACTGATTAATTGAATATGCAATAAGGATTAAAAGATGTTTTTTTTGCAACATGGAACTAGCGGATTGGAGCATAGTTTTGTGATGCACCATATCCTTCCCCCTTGGTAATGATCTGTCAGCAAAAGCTGGGACTTACAGTGCAACTATGAGGGCTATATGGCTCTGGTTTTAGCTCAGTATGAGGATCTTTTCTAGCTTGTTAGAGGTTACCGAAAGGCGCAAGAGGGGCTTAGACGACTCAGGTATAGTGCGGCCTCTGTCCATATGTGTATAACCTACGTGACCTTGTGCCATATGGAAGGGGGGCTCTACATCTGCTTGCCGAGGAAACCTCGCGGCCTTAACATGTTAGACGAACCTTTGAAAGGCTTCATAGTGAAACCCTGCTCTCTTACCTTGGTAGTGTTATGGGAGTAATTAACCCGAGCAAATGGGAATCACGGCTCATAGTGAAAGTGCACAACCTCTGCAGAGTGTAAAACTGGTATACTAGCCGCGCTCACAGTCACGAGTGGCCCGGAAAACTCACGGAGTAGTTATCTTATAGGGTGATGTTTACTTGTTGCTAATCTATTTACTGCTACTCATTAATTGTGTTTACTATGATCATGAGAATGGGTTTATTAACTTGTTGCTATCCAACTGCATAAAAGATGATTAATTAAAAGCAACCTGCTGTTAAACCATGTCAATCTTTTGAGCCTCATGAACCCATGCTAGTCTTGTTGAGTACGACATGTACTTACGCTTGTTTATTTTTCATTACTTGGTTAAAAATCCCGGATGGGTAACAGATGGTGATAGTGATGAGGACTACCCAGAGGACTACTAGACTTGTGCTTCACCAGTCGACGTCCCTGTGCTATGGAGCTACCGCGAGAGTTATCTTTATTTTTCCGCTGTGTAATGACTTTGATATTATTCGCTATGTATTAAACATTGGTTATGATACAATTTATGCAATTTGTTGGCTTATGTGTGTGACTGATCTCTGGGCGCACATAAGATTATGCATCCCATTTTATCCTTAAAATTGGGTGTGACAGTGCCACTGGGGGCAGACAAGAAGAAACTCATCCAAGAGAGTAAGGTACACCTCTGGGATGAGCCATATCTGTACAGAGTCTGCAATGATGGAATGTTGAGGAGGTGCATCCCAATGAATGAAGCAATCAAGATCATTGAGAAATGCCATGGAGCAGAATATGGAGGCCATTATGGGGTATTCAAAACCCACACAAAAATATGGCAAAGTGGATTCTTTTGGCCTACCATGTACAAAGATGCACAAGACTATGTGAAGAGGTGTGCAAGATGCCAGAAACATGGAAATATCAGCACCCGAGATGCAATGCCACTTACAAACAACCTTCAAGTGGAACTATTTGATGCATGGGGAATCGACTACATGGGTCCGTTTCCCAAATCACAATGTTGTGAGTACATCTTGGTGGCAGTGGACTATGTGTCCAAGTGGGTGGAAGCTATGCCTTGCGCAACCACAAATGCCTTTCATTCAAAGAAGATGTTCAGGGAAACTATATTCCCAAGATTTGGCACACCAAGACTAGTCATAAGTGATGGAGGATCACACTTCATAGACAAAGGCTTCCGACGCTTTTTGGCAGATATGGGGATAAAGCACAATGTTGCAACTCCATACCATCCCCAAACAAGTGGCCAAGCGGAGACCTCCAATAAGCAAATCAAGAACATCCTGCAAAAGACTGTTAATGAAATGGGAATAGTTTGGAAGAGCAAACTACCGGATGCACTTTGGGCATATACGACCGCATACAAGACCCTAATTGGTATGTCACCATACCAACTTGTATACGGGAAGACATGCCATCTGCCGGTAGAGTTAGAGCATAGAGCACATTGGGCAATCAAACAATGGAATATGGATTTGCCATCTACTGGAAGGAATGGAAAGATACAAATCTCAGAGCTTGAGGAATGGAGGGAGAAAGCCTATCACAATGCCAGAATCTATAAAGAAAGAACCAAAAGATGGCATGACAAGAGGATCAAGCCCAAGGAATTTCACCCTGGAGACAAGGTTCTAATGTTCAACTCAAGGGTCAAGCTATTTGGGCATGGAAAGCTAAGGAGCAAATGGGAAGGACCGTACCTGGTAATTAATGTGGCAATGCATGGAGCCGTCACGTTTCAAGACGACGATGGCAACATCTTTAAGGTAAACGATCATCGTCTCAAAGTTTTTCATGAACATGCACCAATAGTAGAAGAAATTGACATGATAAAATTCATTCCTGATAATGAACCAACATAACTAAAATCTACATGTCTTACTTCTTTTGTTTGTATAGCTTGATCACTAGATAGGTTACGAATAATTTCTGGGTCCCCAAAACACCCAAGTAGAAGTGGATAGCCAAAGCTCGGTGACCTCTTGGGACCAATCCAAGTGATATAAATTTTCAAAATTAAAATCTTGGTCACACTGGGTTACACAAACCCAGGTTGAACAACCCTCACTTTGCAAGAATTTGAAAATCTAGATAGTGGGCAGTATTCAGGAACCCCTGCAGGAGACGTGACAGGAGTCCGGGGCAACCCTAGGGTTCGGCCGAACCACTATGGGCCAACCCTCGAACCTTTCACGCTTCAGGGGCACTCGGGAGACGTTGTAGGAAACTAGACAGAGGTTTGGTGCAAGACCATGGTTCGGCCGAACCATGTTATGCAACCAATCAACCATGTCACGTCTCGGGAAGCCTCAGGGGAGCGTGTAGAGTTGTTACGACGGCAAATGGGGCCAAACCCTAGTTCACCCGAACCACACTACGTGACCCGTTGTGACCCATCCGGTCCAGAACATTGTGCCAACGTTCCCCCGGAGTTCTCTCACGAATTCGAAAAGGAGAACGTTGGCACTCGTCTTCTTAACCTCTCCTTCTTCTTCCTCTCCACCTGCATTCCTCCTCCTTCCTGCATCCCCTCTCCGACCTTGAGACACCAAAGAACCCAACCATGGCGCCTACTAGCAAAAACGCCATCATCCCCATGGGAGAGGGCACTTCCAAGACTCAAAGATCACTGACCGAGAGCATTGAGAGGGCAATGGCCGTCGACGTACTGGAGGTGGAGCCCCTGAATTCACTGCCACCGACCGGAGAGTCAACGGGGGGAAGGCCTGGTTCGGCCGACCCTAGGGGGGTTCGGCCGACCACCCCCCGGCCATCCCCTTGGTCCACTTCCTCGCCCAGGTCCCTCTCTCCACGTCGGGATCTCCGGAAGCCCCCAGTTCAGTCTGTTACGCCGATTAGGCCTACCACAGGCCAATTGGCGCTGAAGGGGAAGGCTTCGGAGGTACCGGAACGGCACCCCAGCTCGCTCTACACGGACTCGTCAAGGAGCATTAGCTCCTACACCCCGTCCACTCCCAACGTGTTCAAAGGCTGCAAGATCATTGGTGGTGGGCTGGGTGTAGGGAAGGTGTTCATCCCCCCCTCTCAATTCGGATGAAAAGAAGCAATTGAGGGAATCACTTGACTCCAACTATAACTCGCCTTCTGGCATCCGGAGGAGGATGGATCCACCACCGATCAATGGTCCGCCAGGCCAATTTGAGGATGATCGAAGGGAGAAAAGTGACATGGAGAAAATGCTGAAAATTGTAACTAGTCTTAGGAAGAGGAACAATGAATTAGAGGAGACGGTGTCGGAACTTAGGATGACAAGTTTCGCGCACTCCGCATTAGCAATAATGCAAAGCTCAAGCGTATAGCCAAAGCCATTGGGCAAGAGGACATCCTAAACCCACCTTCTCCTTAGATTAGCACTCCCCTAGAATAAAGTAGGCATTAGCTAGTTTTCCCTTTTTAATTTTGATTTTTACAATTGTAATCTTGCCTACATTTCATTTTAAGAAATTGAATAAAACTGTATTGCGTTCTGTTGGTGTGTTGCCATGAGCAGAACACCCGCACTTGATGTTGTTCGCTGCTTTTGTCATCAGATAAAAAGAAACAAGTGTGGGGGGTTCAGACGACCCCCCTCAACAACTCCATTGGAAATTTCGAACATGGCACAGTGCACAACATGTCTGCTGGATCAAACAGAACAACTTTGCAGAGGTCCACAAAATAAGGTCCAGTGGCAGAACAACTTTGCAGAGGTGTAACTTGAGATGAGGAGATTCAAACAGTGGAACAATGGTACATTTGGTGGTTCAGCCGAACCACCCTATGTGGCCTGGTCCCACCAGCCAGGCTCCTTACAGCGAAGGTATGCTCCCTGGCAGGTTTGCACCCTTTCCCCCTCTCAAATTTCGCATTTATTCAATTCCTTTCTTTGTTTTAGATAAAAATGAAAATAGAAACTTGAAATCTTGAATCCCAAAATTAAATGAATAAAATTTTATGACATTTGAAGAGTAGAGGTGACGTAAAGTTCAAATTTATGCATATGCCTATGTTTGTGGGTAAATATCTTGATAGGAAATCATATTGACTAAGATGTTGATAAATGTGAGATCACTCTTGGCTCATGAATCATACTTTTTCCATTCAAAGTACTTAGAAGTTTAATTTTTTTGAAAACTTCATAAAACCATAGTGTCACTTACTCCTCAATAGTGAGAAAATTCCTACCAAAGCCATATATAACCATTATGTTTGAAAACCCTTCTAATCATGCTACTTGCAATTGCTTTGAGTTTGATCAAACCTTGTGACCCTTGTTGAGAAATATGTCATAGTCCAAAGATCAAGATCACGTACACACCACACAACATGCTGCTTCTACACTGGAAGTACGCAACAACATGCCATCCATTTTCATTGAATAATTGCTCCATATTTTAAAGGTCAATAAATGTCTCTCTTAGTTGATATAGAAAAAGGGACAATGGCTATGCAAAATAAAGAAAAGATGGACAAGTGAAAGTCCAAGAAAAAAAATAATAGATAGATATGAATAAAAGAAAAAGAAAAATGATAGCCATGTCCTAAAACAAAGTAGAGAGAGACCATATTAAGGAGCATTATAGTTCACCACTTTCTACACACTTGCACATCTTGATCTAGGTCTGTGACAATTTTCTCCTTGGATCCTTGTTTTGATTTTACAATATATGCAATGCAAGTATGCCAACCATATTTATTCCTACCTGAACTACACAAAAGCCTGACAGATGTAGGATAAAACAATGAAGGCATCTTTTAGGATATGTCTTGGTAAGAAACCAAACACAAGTGAGTGACCAGAGAGTACTATTTGAGGAGTAAGAATGAACTATGTGCTTTCTTTTTGAAACCAATATCAAAAATTCTAAGTACTGAGAAGGTAAAAAGTGGGATGATTTTGCCTTGAGAGTTATTCCATTTTTCAACATCTCAAGGATATATGCTAGACAATGCCACATAACCCACCCACTAGCATAAGCTATGTGCTAAATGAAAGCTTTGATCACCACTATCTTGGATATGTCTCTTCTACCTCTTTTTCTAACCTTTACTCGAGGACGAGCAAAGACTCAAGTGTGGGGGATCTTGTTGACGGTATTTATACTATGTTTTCTACCATCATAGCCGTCAACAAGATACTCTTTTTGGGAAGAAATAAAGCAAACTCATAGTAACATAGGTACAAATAACTTGGTTCCACATGTACATGTTAGTATTTGTTTGCAGGTACCCAAAACAGGTGATTTTAAGAAGCCCAAGATGAAGAAATAATGCAAATCCAATTATGACGAAATGGCAAGACAATGTCACAATCTTCAAGGACTTCACTTCAGGATCGAGTAGGCACTGGATGGACACTATTCATGGTTCGGCCGAACCATGAATAGTGGCCTCGGCACTCCAACTTCAAGGAATCACGTAATGGAGTGATATGCAAGAGAGCAGAGGCCACGTGGCCCCACCCTATGGTTCGGCCGAACTAGGTAGGGAGCCCTCGTGGCCATGTTGACGTGACACAATCTGTGGCACACCCCCTGGAGTCCATCTCCACCTTTGGATCACAAGTATATCGTCAATCAAAGGCTAGAGAGCAAAGTACATGGATTAAGGTCCCAACCGACAAGATATAAACAGAACAAGCACATGGTCACAGTCCATGACAGGTGGGGACCACATAGGTGGACCCACCTTGCTCCATGTGGGTCGGCCGAGCCAGGCATAATGGACCCAAGTCACCAACACATTCCTAGGCAGGTGGGGATGCCTTCTAGAAGCCCCGGCTGGGCCCACCTGCCATAGGGTGGGTCAGCCGAACCAGGGGTGGAGGACCCAGACCACCGCCTCACTCCACCGACTTCCAGCATGCCTCCCACATGCTCATTTCATCTCTGCCGTCCATCCAAGGCGGTTTCAAAGACGGTGGATCCAAGGGTGTAGGTGGAGAAGCACACGGATCGCTGACGTGGCGCTGTCCTTCATCCCCCTATAAATACCCCTTAGTCCTTCACTTTAGAACAATCAAGGATCAAGTATCAAGTGTACAATATAGATTAGTGTTAGTGTAAAGAGGGAAGAGAGTGAGGGAAGTCTCTAGAGAAAGCCCCGGGCCTGTCGGGAGTCTTCTTCAAGGTGTACCTCAGTGGATTCAAGCTTCTAGTAAGTTTTCCATCCGAGTTCTTCCAGCATTTAATATTCTGGTTCTGCTACTTTAAGTATATACTGTCTTCACCTGCACATTGCTTTACTTTGTGGAGTGCTCTAGTCTCTAACTAAGATTAGAGCAGTAAGTATAGTATAGACATGGTGTCTAGGCTATATCTTATCAGTGTGGGCCGCTTGTCGCACGGATTGTTTGTGGTTGCCAGCAAGTGGTGACAGCCTTGTCTGGTCCTCGTAGTCCACCACGTGTGTAAGACAAGTTATTAAAACGGCAAGGCATCAGGACAATAGTATAGCCGCCTCGGGTAGGAGTCTTGTTTCCTACTGTTTCGCCTGTCGCATCTTGTGAAGGGAGGAGCTGACTAAGCTCTTTATACTTATAAAGCCGAGACCAGATATCTTTTGCTGCATAGGAACCTCTCTATACCTACAAGCTTTTATCCTTGATCACCAACCCCTTTGATTCCTATTGACAGCCTTGAATCTAGTTAGTACACTTCACGTTCCCCATGGAAAATATGACTCCCGGTGAAAGCTACATTGACTGTCGTACGCTTGTGATATATCCGTTTGCCACTTCTGGTGTCAACAGTTTGATCCTGCGGCACACGTGCACCGCTCCGGGCTATAAATAAAGGGGCAGACCCCCCTCCCTAAAGCATCAAGTCATTTAGAGATCAAGCCATCCAAAGCATCTCTAGTTCATCAGAGCCTCTCTAGTTCATAGCTTTAGCCTAGTCAGATTAGAAGTAGAGGAGTTCTAGTTTTTCAGCGGGATCCGGAGCCCATGGCGTCTGTCTGGAGCACGGAGTTCGGTATAGTTCTAGTTCTTCTCTCTTATTGTATTCAACATTATGATTTGGGAAACATTGTTCTTAATCTTATATATGTTCTTAATTGCAATAGTCATTGTTCTCTTTGATTATGTGTCTAGCATAGTTAGTTTGATACTATTGAATTTATGTAATTGCTTGTATAGAGTTCGTCCAGAGATATCGTGGATGAATGATTGGCAGTATGTAGACGTGGTGTTTAGATATCTTGCTTATCTGCGAGTGCACCCTGATGTGCCGGGTCGTGTGGTAGTTCGCGTAGTGACAGCTACGTTGATTCCTCTGTAGTCCACCGCCGTACGTAGGACGAGCAGAGCGCGGTCGCGAAGGAGGTGACCCTTGTGTCTTAATATCCTTACTAGATGATGCTCCTTTACATTTAATCATGATATAGGTAGAGCTAAACAATGATTGCTAGACGTAATTGCACTAATCATAGTATTCGTTGACGTAGTTATAGAATTGCTTTAGATATTAATTCCTTTATCTATCCATTGGCTAGCTATTGTTATCACTAGATGAGCTCTGATATTTACCTATTTATGATGATGACTGATCATGTTTATCCCATATATCTTTATCATGTGACTTATCTCTGCTATGAGTAGGATTATAGTTATGGTTTATCTTTTACATTAGCAGTATAAGTTGTAGATATAATTTAAGTCCTACTAGATCTTCCCAGTGGTATAAATATAAATCGACAACTTGGTGATACTCTACGTAAAATGCTACAATGGTATAATTATCTGTCCGCTTGCAGAATTATCCTTTAGTTCATATTCTTATATTTATTTCTGTCTAGTCACAGGAAATAATAGATTCATTTAATACTTTATTCCTAGCTAATATAATTAGGGATGACAACCTAGTTCAATGATTATGGATGTTGGTGAGAGATAAGTGGCTAGTTGTTAATGACAAGTTAATTTAGTACCATGTGTTTTTAATGTTGTTAAATAGTGATGACGTTAAAATTACCAACACTTGCCTTGGCTGAAAAGGATGCAGCGCTGCAGGACCCCAGAAGGGCTATGCCGGTAGAGTTCGCCGTCAATCATCGTGAAGGACTTGGCCCTTCGTGCCAGCCGCCGAGCCTTGGTCTTGTCCGGGGCCAAAATCCCTTGGACGAGCCAACTGACCAATGGCTCGCGCCAATCTGGCTCGTCGTCTTCCAGTTCGGCTTCAATCTTCATCGCCTCGGCTTCATCATCGGCTTCAGCCATGGTCTCGGGCGGCTCGCCTTTGTCATAGGGGTCGACAGCCCCCGAGGGACTTCCGTGGCTTGAAGACGCTCCGAGTTTTCCCTGGGGCTCGGGGGTCTCCTTCCCCTCGCCTCTCGAGGGATCGATGTTGACCAAAGGCTTGTGGAGATCGTTGGCAAATACGCCTGTCGGGACCGAAGCCCTTTCAGACGCGATCTTTGTCAACTCGTCGGCCTATTTGTTGTACCTGCGCGGGACGTGGTTGAGCTCGAGGCCGTCGAATTTTTCTTCGAGCAACCGCACCAGCTTGCAGTAGGCGGCTATCTTGGGATTCTGGCACGTTGACTCCTTCATAACTTGGTCCACGACGAGCTGGGAATCTCCTCGAACCTCGAGGCGCCTGATCCTAAGCTCGATGGCGATGTGGATCCCGTTGACAAGACCTTCGTACTCGGCCACGTTGTTAGAAGCCGTGAAGTGTAGCCGTAGCAGGTACTTGAGCCGGACCCCGAGGGGTGAGATGAAGACGATGCCTGCGCCAGCACTGGTCTTCATCATCGACCCGTCGAAATACATGACCCAATACTCCTCTTAGGTCGGGAGCGGTGGCAGTTGTGTCTTGGTCCACTCTGCCACAAAGTCCGCTAGCACCTAGGACTTGATGGCCTTGCGTGGCGCGTAGGTGATGCCGTCTCCTATGAGCTCGATAGCTCATTTAGCGATCCTCCCAGTCGTCTCCCGGTTCTGGATCATCTCCCCGAGGGGGAAGAATGATACCACAGTTACGAAATGAGACTCGAAGTAGTGCCGCAACTTGCGTCGAGCAAGAATGATTGCGTACACCAGCTTCTGGATCTGGGGGTAGCGTGTCTTGGTATCGGACAACACTTCACTGATGAAGTAGACCGGCCACTGAACGAGCAGCGCGTGTCCTTCCTCCCGCCGGTCCACAACGATTGCTGCGCTCACAACTTGGTTAGTAGCAGCGACATACAGCAGGAGGTCTTCCCCTTCAATGGGCGGCACGAGTACCGAAGCTTCCGAAAGCAGAGCTTTAAGCCTTTCGAGGGCTTCCTGGGCCTCGGAGGTCCAGGTGAAGTGCTCGGTTTTCTTCAGCAGCCGATACAGAGGCAAGCCTTTTTCGCTGAGCCGCGAGATGAATCGGCTTAGGGCTGCCAGAAACCCCATCAGTTTTTGCACGCCTTTGAGGTTGTGGATTGGCCCCATCCGCGTGATGGCCGATATCTTTTCCGTATTGGCCTCGATGCCACGCTCCGAAACGATAAACCCGAGCAGCATGCCTCGGGGGACCCCAAAGACACACTTCTCGGGGTTGAGCTTTATGTTTTTCTTTTTGAGGCATTCGAATGCCTCTTCTAGGTCGGCTACCAAGTCATCTGCCTTCCTAGTTTTGATCACAATATCATCTACGTAAGCCTCAACGGTTCGTCCGATGAGGTCCCCGAAAACCTTAAGCATGCAACGTTGGTAGGTTGCGCCCGCGTTTTTGAGGCCAAATGGCATGGTTACGTAGCAATATGTGCCGAAGGGGGTGATGAAAGAGGTTGCTAGTTCATCGGACTCTTTCATATGAATTTGATGGTAACCAGAATATGCATCAAGAAAACTAAGTCGTTCATAACTAGCAGTGGAGTTAACTATTTGATCAATGCGAGGTAATTGAAATGAATACTTTGGACATGCTTTATTTAAACTAGTATAATCAATACACATCCTCTATTTTCCATTCTTTTTCTTAACTAAGACAGGGTTGGCTAACCACTCTGGATGGAAGACCTCCTTGATGAATTCGGCCGCCAAAAGCTTCTACACCTCCTCCCCGATGGCCCGGCGCTTCTCCTCATCGAATCGGCGCAGGCGCTGTTTCACCGGCTTGGACCAGGCCCGGATGTCCAAGGAGTGCTTGGCGACCTCCCTCGGGATGCCTGGCATGTCCGAGGGACTCCAAGCAAACACGTCGGCATGCTTGCGGAGGAAGTCGACGAGCACAACTTCCTATTTCGAGTAGAGGGTGGCGCTGATCTTCAGCACCTTGCCATCGGGCGTGCCGAGGTTGAGGGGCACCTCCTTCACCCCCTCGACGGGCTCGAAAGTGCCCGTGGCCTTCTTGGGGTCGGGGACCTCCTTGGCCAGCTCCTCGAGGTCGGCGATGAGGGCCTTGGACTCCACCAGCGCGTTGGCGTACTCATAGCACTCAACGTCGCACTAGTAGGCGTGCTGGTACGAGGCGCCGACGGTGATGACCCCCTTGGGCCCTAGCATCATGAGCTTGAGGTAGGTGTAGTTCGGGACGGCCATGAACTTGGTGTAGCATGGCCTCCCGAGGATGGCGTGGTAGGTGCCGCGGAAGCCTACCACCTCGAAGGTGAGGGTCTCCTTCCTGAAGTTGTCAGGAGCCCCGAAGTAGATGGGCAGGTCGATTTGCCCGAGGGGTTGTACGCTCTTCCCCGGGACTATCCCGTGGAACAGGGATGTCACCGCCCGGAGAAGAGAACGGCTGATCCCCATTGAGTCAAGGGTCTCAGCGTACAAAATGTTGAGGCCGCTGCCTCCGTCCAAAAGGACCTTGGTGAGCCGCGTGTTGCAGACGATGGGGTCGACAACAAGCGGGTAAAGCCCTGGCGATGGGACGTGGTCCGGGTGATCGTCCCGGCTGAAGGTGATGGCGTCAAGGGACCAGTCGAGGAAGCGTGGTGTCGCTGGTCCGACGGTGTAGACCTCCCAATGCTCGCGCTTTCGCTGACGCGGCGTGGGAGCAGTCCCAGGTTCGCCGAAGATCATGAGGCACTTGTCAACGGGGGGAACTCGTCGTCCTTCTCTCCCTGGTCCTCCTTGTCCTCAGCGGGCTTCTTGCCGGTGGCATCCCGGAACGCCTGCCGCCCGTAATGCTTCTTGAGCATTACACACGCCCTGAGCGTGTGATTCACCGGGCCCTGGTGATAAGGGCACGGCTTGGAAAGCAGCTCGTCGAAGCGGCCATGGGGCGGCTGTTTCGCCCTGGACTCGGCAGCCGCAACGAGGGGCTCGTTGCGGACGGGGGCCTTCCCCTTCCCCTTCTTCTTCTTGTTGTTGTGGGCTCAGGAAGAGGAGCCCTCGGGGGCTTCCTCCTTCCGCTTCCCCTTGGGGTCGGAGAAGAGGGCTCCCACCGCCTCATCGCCCGAGGCGAAGCTGGTAGCTATTCTCATGAGCTCGGCGACGCTCGTGGGAGTTTGACGCCCCAGCTCATGAACAAGCTCTTTGCAGGCTGTCCCTGCAGCGAAGGCTCCGACGATGTCGGAGTCGGTGACTTGGGGCAACTCGTTATACTGCTTGGAAAATCACCGGATGTAGTCCCTAAGGGACTCGCCAGGCTTCTGCCTGCAGCTGCGGAGATGCCAGGAGCGCACGTATGTGCCCTAGAAGTTCCCCACGAAGATCTTGACTTGATCGCTCCAGTCGAAAATCATCCGCGGGGGAGATGTTCCAGCCAGGCTCGTGCTGAGTCAGCCGGGAACAGGGGTAAGTTGCGGATGATGATAAGATCATCCTGCACGCCGCCCAGCTGGCACGCAAAAGGATAATCCGCGAGCCAAAGCTCAGGGTTCGTCTCCCCCGAGTACTTGGCGATGTTCGCTGGTTGTCGAAACCGGGGTGGGAACTTCGTCCTCCGGATGGCCTCGCTGAAGACGCGAGGACGGGGGGGCTCGGGTGAGGGCGCACGGTCCTCGTCAGAGTCGTAGCATCCTCCCCGGACGACATTGTAGCCACGTGCGGCCCCGTCGGTCTTTCGTTGACCACGGGCCTAGAGAATGGCGCGGATGTCGATGTCCTTGCCAAGTTGCTAGTGGACCGAGGGGGCCCTCGGTGCTTCTAGCTGCACCGAGGCCTCTCGTTCATGGCGTGTCGGGGCACCACGATGGCGTTCCTCAGCACCACGGTGTCGAGATGCTGAGCTTTCTGCCTGGAGGACACTCGAGTGGAGAGATGGTGAGAGTAGCATGTACCCTCGTCGGTTAGAGTCCCGGATTGGAGGTGTACTGTACTCTCGGGTGGCGCAGGACCGGTTTAGGGATGGGAAAGCCGTGGTAAACGGGGTTGGCATATGCAAGCTTAAGTGCTACATATGCAGTGTGGATAGGGATCCCCAGCTGGGTACTAATCGATTCGAATCGTCGTTGCTCCTCGATTATGGAGACTTGTTCCACTGCCCTACCCCGAAAAGTGGTTTGGAACTAGGATGTTTTTGAGAATGAATAAGTAATTGGAATTGAAGGATATATGTAAAAGAACTGAGAACTATTGATATTGATTATAATAATATTGAGTAAAATATTGAAAGTAGGATTAGTATTGTTTTTCTATAAAATACTTTGACTCTTGCTAAACCCTTACCATGACTCTCCTCAGCCTGCATTCCTGAGTCTCATCTTATTCTTTAGTCGGGTAAGTCTTGCGGAGTACCCCAGTACTCAGGGTTTGTTAACCCTTGTTGCAGGAGAACCGCAGCAGTAGGTTTGCCTCGCTCCCTGCTGCGTGACAATTGTTTAGGAAGGAAGTGAGGAAGAGTGAAGTTGGACCCATGGGTAGGGTTCCTGGTATTATTTATCTAAGTATGTTGTATTGTTGTTCCACTGCTACTGCCTTTTAATTATGGTTTGTAATAACTGCACTTAAATTCTATTTGGACAACCGGTTTGTAACCTAAGTACTATGTAACCTTTCCGCACTTTTACTCTGATGTATCTTATTATGAAATGTTGTAATTCTGTAATGGCTTTGCAATGAGATCTTGTCGGAGAAAAATGGGTGCTAATGTAGCCCGACAGGACCTTCTACATCATCTGGGACACGGGCCTGGCTATCAGAGGTCATTAGTGACAATGACAGGTGCCTGTGGGCCATATGATTTAGGCAGTTCTATTACAGAACTCATGTGTAATAGGATGACTACCTAAAGCAATCTTAAAGGCATCCATGTCTGAATAACATTTGTCCTCTTCTATTGGAGGGTCCTTTTTGTCATAATCTGCCTCTGGAAAATTTTTAGGCTCCATATCCCTAAACATATATATATCATCCACATCTTCTACTTCATCATCTAATTTTGATTCACTATCATCATCATCTGTCTCTCAGGATTCCTCACCATCAGATATCACATCTTCCCTAGGGCCCTGGGATTGAGAGGAGGTGGTGGATGTAGGGGACCAAGGTCAATATAGAGAGCTTCATCATCTACAACAAAATGCTCATTCATTGGTGGGTTAGCATGGTACTCAGGTTCAACAGACTGAGAATGTGTGGCATTTCTTGGTTCTGCTAGGCTAGGGCAAGCAATAGAGGGGGTCAAAGGGTTCAACAGTGTTTTGGGCTGCCACATTGGGAGGGGTTCAACATTTTTTGGGCTCTCACTATCCCAAGATGGAATCACAGGAGGCTCACTATTTGGGTTATGATATGCAAATGTCAGGAAGCAGGTTCTAGAAGCCCTATTTTTTTCAAACATTTCTACCAAATCTTGGTCATTGCGGATTTGGATGTGCACTTTGGTCTCTCTGCACAAATAGAACAAGTTGACTACACAAGCATTCCAAACAAGTGTGCACAGTCAGCATCGAGAACTTCATTGAATTAGAACCACCACGCACGAGATTTGGGAGCAACAATCCGCATTTCTAACTATCCGGGTCCATCCTACAGATGAACAGCAAGCACGAGATGAATCAAATCTGTCGGGTACCAAAGTTTGGGGTACCTAACTTCGATGCAAAAACGCTCATTCCCAACGCGGCCTGGCCCAAGTAAGGCCAGTGGAAGCCCACGAAGCCCGTGCCTAAAGCCCACGAAGGCCGCGTCTACAGAGGCCCACGACGTCATTGCACCAATGACAGCCAACCCTCGGGAGAGCGGCACCCTCGGCGCCAATTCTCCGATTAGCCCGAGCCTCCCCGAGAGAGCTCGGGAGAGCGGCACCCTCGGCACCAATTTTCCAAGTCCCCAAGCCTCCCAGGAGAGCTCGGGAGAGTGGCACCCTCGGCGCCAATTCTCCGATTTGCCCGAGCCTCCCCAGGAGAGCTCGGGAGAGCGGCACCCTCGCCGCCCATTCTCCAATTCACCCAAGCTTCCCCATCCCCTTCGAGCGCAATCTCACAAAGGCATCCAAGGCACAGGTGATGTCAGCGGAGCAATCTTGGACCACAAGAGATCTCTCTGACCACTTTACAAGCACTGTCCCGCCAGGCGAGATTCTCGATGCGACTGTGCTTCGCACGCCCCTGACGGCCATACCACCTGTCAAGATTTCCCTGGCAACAGATTTGATAGGCCCACTACGGTCGTCTTCTCCACGGTATGGTCTACGGTGCGCCACCCTGTTTTCCGTAGGGATCTACCAACTATGACTGCGACAGTCCGAGCGCCTGACGACGGGCTACACAAGAACGGGAAAGGCGTCTACTGCACTGTCCACTCGAAAGGATGAGCACGCCTTCCATCCGGGCCCACCTAACCCTCGGGAAGTACTGTCCAAAGGCCGGAAATACGCTCGAGGGGAGATGTCACCCTGCTCCATTCCATCACGCCTCCAGGAGTCCCGAGTCTTGGGAGACAACGCCCCGAGACGACTCGTCCTCTTGTCACATCGTGCGGAAGGACAGCCATCAGGTGTGACCCTACGGCATGCCGTAATCCGATGACTGTTGCTGCCTCGGAACTCACCGAGATCGTACGAACCACTACGGCCATACCCCGGAGACGTGGAGAAAAGACCGTAGCTGACGACAGTCAAACGAGGAACAACAACTCCTCACTATAACACACGTAGCATTGTAAGCACTGCCCTTGCCTCTCCCTTGCGACTATAAAAGGGAGAGCAGAGGCCAGCTTTAGAAGGCCCCGGAAGTCCTAAGTTCTCACTCACACTTACACACCAATAGCAAACGACTTACATACACTTAGACACTCACAAGATACCTGGGAGCACTTCCCTCTCTCGCCTAGCTTGTAACCCCCTACTACAAGTACCCCGGTGCAAGGCAACACGACTCTCCTCCCCACTGGACATAGGGCTTGCTTGTCCTGAACCAGTATAATCCCTGTGTTCCCCTTTGCACACCATCCGTAGCCTCAATCGCAAAACACATATTTACTAGCCGGTGTTAGCCCCGCTAAAACTAGCACTGACAGTTGGCGCGCCAGGTAGGGGCCTTTTGCGTGTTGATCCAGGTCACGGATGGCTGACGTTTCCATGACGCTTCCCGCTGGTGCGGTGCTCCGGTTTGGGAGCCTCGAGTTCGTGGCCACCGGCCATGGGCTTGAGATGAACCCGCGCCCAACCGAGCTCTGCACCATCATCGTCCTGACCCTGGCCCCATCAGGCGGCCGGGGAAAGGACCACGACGACGCTTCCTCCCGTCCCAGAGGACGAGGGGAATGCCGCACGCCGCGCTTCTCGGCGGACTAGGAGGAGGAGGCGCAACCGCGCCAACCAGCCCCTGGTCGCGGAAGGCGCGGCCAACCAGGTGTCCCCGGCGGGGGACGCCAACACTGCGCCGGTCACCACCACGGCGCCTCCAGCGCCGACTGCTACATGACCGCCAACCGCCCGGAGGACGGGCGGAGGCGAAGTCACGACGTCGACGGGTCTTTCTCTCCGTCCTCATGGCGGAAGGGATACGGCGCCGTCATCTCTCTTCGGGCTCCAGAACGCAATGGATGCCCATGTTCGCGCGGTCCGTGCATTGCTGCACGATCTGGTGGAGACACCTGTCCACCGCCTCGAGCGTCTAGACGACCTCGAGGGCGGCCATGTGGCCTCCCCACCATCCTCTCCCGGGAGCAATCCTAGGGTATATGGCGGGGAGGAGACCGACTCCACTGACAGTCTCGCTCCCCGAGAATTCTCGGAGGAGTGGGATCATCGCGGTTGGACCTCGCCATCATGGCGGGGCCTCAGCGACCACGACGACGAGTTCTGGGCGAACGTGGACTTCACCGTCCACCCCGGAGACTCGTGGGAGGACGCTCCGAGCGTCGCCACCGACTCTGACCAGTCCTACATCGACTGCGCTCGGGAGTGCTACCACTTGGAGCACCCCCGAGGAAGGACGGGTGGAGGACGTCCGTTCGGGGGACGACAACGACGAACCCTCTCCGCTCCAGCCACAGCCTCAGCAAAGCACCCCTCCGCTGGCCACTCCGCGGCCTGCACGGTCAGCCCCACCGCAAGACGTGGGGGCTGGGCCGTCTCGCCCCGCGCACCAGTCCCCGGAGCTAGAGCAGCTCCAGGAACTGGAAGCACGGATGGAGAAGGACCGCCTACACCTCACTCAGCTGCGAACCGTGCTCGAGCGTGACATGCGGCAAGGCACCGGCGGAGCAGCTTGTCGCCGGGCCCGGGACGTCCAGGCTCGCATCCTCACCGACGAGGGAGCCGGGACACCAGGAGCCCTACCTCGAGCAAGCCACAAGCTCACAGAGGCGGCAATGCTGCTCTGGGGCATGCCTGAGCCCTTCACCGAGGAGGCACGGCAGCTCCAGAACTAGCTCAAAGATCTCCTGGAGGATGCAGCCATCCTCCAGGCGAAAAGCTCGGTGTCACGCCACTGCGGCGATGAAAGCCACCCACGTGGCGTCACGGCGCGCCACGATCGTGAGGCCTCGGTGCATCCCAAGGCCCCAAGGGCCCCATCAGTCCACCAACGGCTGGGCAAGGACGTCGACGTCCGAGCCATCCTTCAAGCCCGCAGTCGGCGAAAGACCGATGGAGCCGCACGAGGCTACCATGTCCATGGGGTGGGCACTACGACTCGGACGAGGACCGTGAGCCCACGCCCGAGCCCTCGGGTCCTCGCGTCTTTAGCGAGGCCATCCGAAGGGCCAGGTTCCCGCCCCGGTTTCGACAACCGGCCAACATAGCTAAGTACTCGGGGGAGACTAACCCCGAACTCTGGCTAGCGGATTATCGTCTCGCGTGCCAACTTGGCGGCCCGCAAGATGATCTCATCATCATCCGCAACCTACCTTTGTTCCTCGCCGACTCTGCAAGAGCTTGGCTGGAACATCTTCCCCCGCGTCTAATCTTTGACTAGAGTGATCTGGTCAAGATATTCATTGGAAACTTCTAGGGCACGTACGTATGCCCTGGCAATTCATGGGACCTCAGGAGCTGCAAGCAGAAGCCGGGCGAGTCCCTCAGGGACTACATCCGGCGGTTCTCAAAGCAGTATAACGAGCTGCCCCAGGTCGCCGACTCCGACGTCGCCGGAGCGTTTGCTGCAGGAACTTCCTGCAAAGAGCTTGTTCATGAGCTTGGGCGCCAAACACCCACCAGTGTCTCCGAGCTCATGAAAATAGCGACCAGCTTCGCCTCGGGAGATGAGGCGGTAGGAGCCCTCTTCTCCGACCCCAATGGCAAACGGAAGGAGGAGGCCCCCGAGGGCACCTCTTCCCAAGGCCCGAACAACAAGAAGAAGAAGGGGAAGGGGAAGGCCCCACTCCGCGGTGACTCCCTCGTGGCAGCCACCGAGCCCAAGAGGAAACGACCCCCTCGAGGCTGCTTCGACGACATGCACAACAAGCCGTGTCCTTATCACCAGGGCCCGGTGCATCACACACTCGGGCAGTGTGTGATGCTCAAGAAGCACTACAGCCGGCAGGCGTTCAAGGATGACGCCGGCAAGAAGCCCGCCAGGGATCAGGAGGACAAGGACGGGAAGGACGATGAGTTCCCGCCCATCGACAAATGCCTCATGATCTTCGACGGGCCCGGGACCACCCCTATGCCGCGGCAGCGAAAGCGCGAGCGCAGGGAGGTCTACTCCGTCGGACCAGCGACGCCACGCTTCCTCGACTGGTCCCACGATGCCTTCACCTTCAGCCGGGACGACCACCCGGACTACGTCCCATCACTGGGACGCTACCCACTCGTTGTCGACCCCGTCGTCGGCAACACGAGGCTCTCCAAAGTCCTCATGGATGGAGGCAGCGGCCTTAACATTCTTTACGCTGAGACCCTCGACTTGATGGGGATTAGTCGCTCACTCCTCCGGGCCACGACATCCCCGTTCCACAGGATAGTGCCCGGAAAGAGCGTGCAACCCCTCGGGCAGATCGATCTGCCCGTTTATTTCGGGACTCCTGACAACTTCAGGAAGGAGGTCCTGACATTTGAAGTGGTAGGCTTCCACGGCACCTACCACGCCACCCTCGGGAGGCCATGCTACGCCAAGTTCATGGCGGTCCTGAACTACACCTACCTCAAGTTCAAGATGTCAGGGCCAAAGGGGGTGATTACCACCGGCGCCTCCTATCAGCACGCGTACCAGTTCGACGTCGAGTGTTGCGAGTACGCCGGCGCGCAGGTGGAGTCAGGGGCCCTCATGACCAACCTCGAAAGGTTGGAAAAGGAGGTCCCCGACCCCAAGAAGGCCACGGGCACCTTTGAGCCCGCTGAGGGGGTGAAGGAGGTGCTCCTCGACCCGAGCTCCCTCAACGGCAAGGTGCTGAAGATCAGCACCACCCTTGACCCAAAATTGGAGGCTGTGCTCGTCGACTTCCTCCGCAAGCACGCCGACGTGTTTGCATGGAGTTCCTCGGATATGCCAGGCATCCCGAGGGAGGTCGCCGAGCACTCCTTGGACATCCGGGCCGGTTCCAAGCCGGTGAACCAGCGCCTGCGCCGATTTGACGAGGAGAAGCGCCGGGGCATCGGGGAGGAGGTGCAGAAGCTTTTGGCGGCCGGATTCATCAAGGAGGTCTTCCATCCAGAATGGTTAGCAAATCCTGTTTTTGTTAAAAAGAAAAATGGGAAATGGAGAATGTGTGTCGATTACACTAGTTTAAATAAAGCTTATCCTAAGTATCCATTTCCATTACCTCGCATTGACCAAATAGTTGATTCTACTGCTGGCTGTGAACGACTTTGCTTTCTTGATGCTCATTCCGGTTACCATCAGATCTGCATGAAAGAGTCCGACGAATTAGCGACCTCTTTCATTACTCCTTTCGGCACATATTGTTATGTAACCATGCCATTTGGCCTCAAAAACGCGGGCGCAACTTACCAGCGTTGTATGCTCAAAGTTTTTGGGGACCTCATTGGGAGAACCATTGAGGCTTACGTAGATGATATAGTGATAAAATCTAAGAAGGCGGGTGATTTAGTAGCCAACCTAGAAAAGGCATTCGACTGCCTTAAAAAGAGAAATATAAAGCTAAACCCTGAGAAGTGCGTTTTCGGGGTCCCACGGGGCATGCTCCTCGGGTTCATCGTTTCTGAGCGTGGCATCGAAGCCAACCGGAAAAGATATCGGCCATCACGCAAATAGGTCCGATCCAGAACCTCAAAGGTGTGCAGAAGCTCATGGGGTGTCTTATGGCCTTGAGTCGATTCATCTCAAGGCTCTGTGAAAAGGGACTTCCCTTGTATCGGTTGGTAAAGAAAAACGAGCACTTTACCAGGACCGCCGAGGCCCAAGAAGCCCTCGAAATACTTAAGGCTCTACTTTCAAAAGCACTGGTTCTTGTGCCTCCTGCGAAAGAGGAGAGTCTCTTGCTATATGTCGCCGCTACTAATCAGGTTGTGAGTGCAGCGATCGTCGTAGAGCGGCAAGAAGAAGGACACGCCTTACCAGTGCAGCGGTCGGTCTATTTCATCAGTGAAGTCTTGTCTGAGACCAAGACACGCTACCCTCAGATCCAGAAGCTAATGTACGCGATCGTTCTTGCTCGACGCAAGTTGCGGCACTACTTCGAATCCCATCCCGTGACTGTGGTGTCATCCTTCCCCCTCGGGGAGGTGATCCAAAATCGAGAAACGACTGGGAGGATCGCTAAGTGGGCCATCGAGCTCATGGGCGATGGCATCACCTACGCGCCACGCAAAGCCATTAAGTCCCAGGTGCTTGTAGACTTCGTGGCAGAGTGGACCGAGACACAGCTACCGCTACTCCCGACCCAAGAAGAATATTGGGTCATGTACTTCGACGGGTCGATGATGAAGACTGGTGCTGGCGCAGGCATCATCTTCATCTCACCCCTCGGGGTCCGGCTCAAGTACCTACTGCGGCTACACTTCACGGCTTCCAACAACGTGGCCGAATACGAGGCTCTGGTCAATGGTCTCCACATTGCCATCGAGCTCGGGATCCGGCGCCTCGAAGTCCGAGGCGACTCCCAGCTCGTCATGGATCAGGTCATGAAGGAGTCAACGTGCCAGAACCCCAGAATGGCTGCCTACTGCAAGCTGGTGTGTTTGCTTGAGGAGAAATTTGACGGCCTCGAGCTCAAACACATCGCGCGTCGGTACAACGAAGAGGCCGATGAGTTGGCGAAAATCGCATCTGAAAGGGCCACGGTCCCGACGGGCGTATTCGGCAACGACCTCCACAAGCCCTCGGTCAATGCCGATCCCTTAGGGGCTGAGGGGAAGAAGAAGACCCCCGGGCCCCCGGGAGAACCCGGACCATCTCCGAGCCACGCAAGCCCCTTGGGGGCTGCCGACCTCTTAGACAAAGAGGAACCCTCCGAGACCATGGCTGAAGACGGCAACGAAGCCGAGGCGATGGAGATCGAAGCCGAAATGGACGACGACGAGCCGGACTGGCGCGAGCCGTTGGTCAGCTAGCTTGTCCAAGGAGTTTTACCTTCGGACAAGACCAAAGCACGACGACTGGCTCGCAAAGCCAAGTCTTTCGCTATGATCGACGGCAGCCTCTACCGACGGAGTCCCTCGGGCGTGTTCTAGCGCTGTATCCCTTTCAGTCAGGGCAGTCGCCTGCTTGAAGATATACACGCCGGAGCCTGCGGTCACCACGCAGCGCCAAGGACCCTTGTCGGTAACGCCTTTCGACAAGGTTTCTACTGGCCAACCGCCGTGGCCGATGCTACTGAGGTGGTACGCTCCTGTGAGGGGTGCCAGTACTACGCTCGCCAGACTCACCTGCCGGCTCAAGCCCTCCAGACGATCCCACTCGCTTGGCCGTTCGCCGTATGGGGACTGGACCTTGTCGGGCCCCTCCAGAAGGTGCCCGGGGGCTTCACCCACTTGCTTGTCGCCATCGACAAGTTCTCGAAGTGGATCGAGGCTCGGCCGATCGCCCAAATCAACTCGGCACAAGCGGTGCTATTCTTCACCGACATCGTCCACCGGTTCGGTGTCCCGAACTCCATCATCACCGACAATGGCACGCAGTTCACTGGAAAGAAATTCCTGGCCTTCTGAGACGAGTACCACATACGAGTGGACTGGGCAGCCGTCGCCCACCCGAGAACGAACGGCCAGGTAGAACGTGCCAACGGCATGATTCTCCAAGGCCTCAAGCCGCGGATATTGAACCGATTGAATAAATTCGGCAAGGGGTGGCTAACGGAACTCCCGGCAGTGATATGGAGTCTAAGGACTACGCCAAGCCGAGCCACGGGCTTCACACCCTTCTTCATGGTGTACGGTGCAGAGGCCGTCCTCCCCACGGATCTTGAGTATGGCGCCGCGAGGGTCCGAGCCTACGATGAACAGGGCAATCAAACGTCCTGCGAAGACGCGCTGGACCAAGTCGACGAAGCTCGGGACATGGCCCTGTTGCACTCGGCCAAGTACCAGCAATCCCTACGCAAGTACCATGCTCGGCGCGTTCGAGGCTGAGCCTTCAGCGTAGGCGATTTGGTGCTACGGCTCAGGCAGGACAACAAAGGGTGCCACAAGCTCACTCCGCCGTGGGAAGGGCTGTTCATCGTCACCGAGGTACTACGCCCCGGCACATACAAGCTCGCAAACGAGAAGGGCGAGGTCTACAGCAACGCTTGGAACATCGAACAGCTATGTCGCTTCTATCCTTAAGATTCTGAGCATTGTACTATTTTAAAAATCTTGAAATCAATAAAAAGACCCGACTTCTACTCTTTTTACATGATTTTTAGATTTTTAATCCGAGCCTACACTCGGAAGTGAAATGACCCTTTATTTCACCACGCATTAAAAGCGAGGCTCGGCCTAACCTACGGAAAGGCCGACCCTCCCTCGGGGGCTAGGACGGGGGGAACCCCCGGACTTTCCCGAGATTCAACAATTTTGGAAACGTAAAAATTTCAAAACTCGTCGAATTCGTTTCTCCCTAAAACACGCTTCCCTCCGGAAATCAAGCATGAACTTATAGAATTCGGAAGAGTGAGGGAAGTTCTAGAGAACAAAGCCGGCCGAGTCAAGGAGACCGCTTACGCTCCAGGGCCACAGCATCTCCCTTCGCCACTCCGCGTTCGAAGGCTAACCCGCACTCGGAATAAAACCTATAAGATCTATGCTCGGCCAAGGGAGGAGGCTCGGGAGGAAACGCCTAAGCTTTTTTTCTAAGGATTCTTTCGGCCAAAGTTCCTAAGACATCGGCTGCGTCTATGCCGCTAAAGCTACGACACCCGAAAAGTGTCCCCCGAGGCTTGATGGCCCGGGTACAGGATCGGCAAGAAAAAAAGCCTAAGGAAAAAAACACGAAACAAAGCGAAACAAACATTTAGCAAATGTTTACATAAATATTGAGGCCACGAAGGGCCATATTGTTTGTTTCCCCTCAAGCCACTCACGAAAGGTTACTTTTTACAAGGGCACTATGGCCCGCTTCTTGTTCACGGCAGGTTCAGTGGAGGGAGCTCGACCTCGGCATGGAAGAGGCCCGCCAGCGCTTCTCCTGGCTCCTTCATCGAATCCTCCAGCGCCAGGAGCTCGGCGTCGTCGGCTTCAAGGAAACCCTCGCTGACAGGGTCGGCGTCAAAATTCCCCTAGTGAGACTTCACGACCGCCAGTGTCTTTTGGACACCCGTCAGAAGGGCCTCCTTGATCCGGCCGCTCATGCTACCGTGGAGTGCCTCCAGTCGGCTTCGGAGTGACATCCCCGAGGGTTCTCCACTGGTGCCGACGGAGTCACACAGTGCCCACGCGACCTTCTGCAGGTCCAGGTGTTCGGCCAACTCGCCGTCGTAAGCCGCCTGCAGAACTGTGGGAGCAAAGCACGGAGATGAGAAAAAATACAGCGAGCAACCAAGACGACCAGAATGGAAAAAATACAACGCTGCGCATATGATTAGCCTCTTTCCGAGCCTTCTGTGCCTCCTTCCCGGCCAAGTCCGCCGCACCGAGCACCAGGCGCAACGCCTCCCGAGTCTGATCCAGGTCAAGAGCCAAGACCTCGGCGGCCGAAATCTTCTCGGCGGTGAGCTCTCAGGCGGTGTCGTGCTCCCTCATCATCGCGGCCAGGGCGCTCTCCAACTCCTGCACTCGCGTTGCCGAGGCAGTGGCTCGGCCCTGCGCCTCCGCAACCTCCCCTTTCAGGATAGTGTTGTCGACAGTTACTTCGGCAAGCTTGGAGGTCGCGGTGGCGAGCTCGCCCTAGGCACGGGCAAGGGCTTTCCCCTTGAGATCGAGCTGCTTCCAGAGCCCGAGCCCGCCACGAAGGAAGCGGGACTTGTCCCGGGAGGTGTGCATGAGGTCCTAAAAAGAAGGAAGAAGCGAAAACGGTAAGAACGGTGCTCATATACAGGAAAAGCTTACAAGACACGGGGATTTACCTGAAACTGGGCCGGGAGGTCCTTCTCAAGGACGTCGGCGATCGCGTGAAGCCCCGCCACCGAGTTAAACCCGAGCTCCTGAATGGCGTCCCACTTGGGGGCCTCGAGGTCGTCCCGGAGCGAGAAGACGGGCCGCGCCTGAGGGTCCGCGCGGTCCGCCCACTCGATCCGGGAGGCGGTTAGCTCCCGAGGCTGAGGCCCCCTCAAGGCCAGCGCCCAGGGGCCTTCCTCACGGGCAGGGGGAGCTCTTGCGTTGACGTCCACGGCCGATGACCCGGTGGCAGCAGGCTTCGTGGGGGCGGCATTGGCTGGCGCTCCCGAGGCGTCTCCGGAACCGATGGTCGAGGCCTCGGAAGCACGTGCTGGCTCCGCCTCTAGGTCGATCACGGGCACGACGACGGCGGCCACCGCCGAGATAGCCTCCCCCGAGGGAGGAGCCTCGGACGCCACGGGCGGACCCGTGGGGAGACGAACTTCCTCGCCCGCCGACCAGGCACTGCCCCCGGCCGTGTCATGGCCCTGCACCTTCAGGACCTTCAGGTGCGACACCTGGAGGTCCGCGCCCAAGTGTTTCCTGAAGCGGAGAAGGAAGAAAGGAGCGCTCATGAAAGGATCCCCACCAGAAGGAATTATAGGTAAAGATACTTACCTCGTTTTCGGAATCACCCTCTTCTTCGTCGCAGTGCCCACGCTCGGCGAGACGACGGATAGTGCGGGCTGCGCCGGCGGCGGAGGAGTGGGCACCAACCAGGCGTCCGGGCCAGCGCCGCCCAGTGATGAGGGCTCTGCCTGGGCGCCGGGGGTCGTCCCGACATCACCGCCCCTCGGCGGGGAAGCTTGAGCCTGGGAGGGCCCCAGCTCAAGCGCCGGCATCTTGGCGCCAGTGGGCTCCGGCTCCGGCGGCGTCCTCCCAGCACTCCCCCCGCCTACGGTCGCCGCGCCAACCAACGACGCGTCGGCGGGGAGGGTCCGTCGAAACAGGGCACCCTCGGTCCCCCCACTGGAGCCTCGGGGCATCTCGGGCGCCGAGCCTAAGCCCGTTCCTGGCCCCTCCGGCCGAACCACGCTGCTGATGGCGGGCGGAGCCCCGCCTCCTGATGTCGCCCTGCCAGGAGCCGCGTCCTTGGACGCGGTCTCTGGCAGGTTTGCCCGAGGGTTCAGATCATGAACCCCGGCACTTCCGCCGGCGGACGCTAACAGCGGAGCCTTTCCAGGCTCGTCAGCGCCCACCGCGGGCTGTGTGGCCGCAAGCGGCCGGTCAGACTCCATCAAATCAAAGATGGAAAAATCGTATTCTTCTTCATCATCTTCGTCGTCGTCGTCATCGGTGGGGGTATCCACCTCAGGCTCCCCGGCCTCCCTCAGGCGGCAGCGGCGCTGGGAGGACTCCTCCATCTTCCGCGCCCTCTTCTGCTTTCGGGCGATCGCCTTGTCCTTCCTCGCCTTTTCCTCCGTGGCCCGGAGGCGGTTCTGGGTTCGCCGCTCTTTGTCCTCCGGAACGGGCGGAAGGGAAGCCTTCCCGGTCCTCGAGAGGCCCTACGAAGAACGAAGAAGAAAGGTTAGGAGGAAGATGGGGAAACCAGCGGCCCGATCAAACGAACGACACTTACCAACGCCGGGAAGCCCGCGCAGGGACGCATAGGCACCTGGTTCACCTCCTCCCAGGTGGGATGACCCCCACCATGTAGCCGACGCGGCGCATGACCTCCGCCTCACCAAGGTCACGGGCCAGCATCGCTGTGCCCTCCCGCTGCGACCCGGTCACCATCTGATGAAGCGCCAGGCGGCGCTCCATCAGAGGTAGCACCGTCCGCATGTGGAAGTTCCCCGCCACGCCGGTCCCTGTAAAGCCCCTTTTGTTCAACTCCTTGAGCGCGTCGAAGTAGACAGCCAGGTGCTTTGACTCTTTCGATGGGCACCCCCACTCCCATTGGGGAAGGGGAGCCATGAGCATCCTTCCCGTGAACTTGGGGAAGAGACCCCCGTCGTTACGAAAGTAGAACCAGCCACTGTGCCACCCCTTGTTGGAGGAGGGGGCCCTACAGGGGATGTATGACAAAAAGCGGATCACGAAGCTACACCCTCCCGCGCGCTGGATCTTCCGTGGCCTCCTCGCGCTGACCCACTCGGTGTACCAGTCGACGCGGGAAATGCGGCGCCACAGGTTCCAGTGCGGGGGCACCCCGAAGTAGCCTTCACACAGGGCGGCGAAAATCGACGCCTGTGTGATGGAATTCGGGGTGAGGTTGTGGAGCTCTAGCCCGTTCTCGAAGAGGATGGCCCGGCAGAAACGGCTCGGCGGCGAGCCGAGCCCACGCTCGTGGTAAGCAACGAAGCTCACCACGTACCCCTCGCCGGGGTTCGGCTCCTCGTGGTCGTGCGGCGGCACAGCCCACTTCGGGTGCTGCGCGTCGGTACGAGGACGCAGCAGCCCCAGAGTGACGAGGCGCTCCAGCTGCGCCTCCGTCACAGTGCTCCTCGGCCACGGTCCAGCCTGAGGACGCCGGCGGCGGCCGCGGCAACGTCGATGGCGGCGGCGTCGACAGCGGCGGAGGAGGAATCCATGGCAAGCGAAGGGGGGAAGGGCTGCGGGAAGAACGACGACCACGGCAACAATGGCTCTAGCGAGCAGGCAACGAAGGCGAAAGAGCAGGCGACGAAGGTAAGAAAGCGAACGGTTGTGCGAGCGAATGGTTAGGGTAGAAAGAAAAAACCGTAAGTTTTTTCTTATATAATCCGCTGGCGGATCGTGGGTGGATGCGGAGGATCCGCCGCATTAACTGTGCGGGGCCCGCCACGATCCCCACGTCGCCGCCATCGCCGCGCACGCAAACCGCCTCGACTGAGCCGAACCGTCGCGTCCGTCAGGCTTCGCGCCTCAAAAGGTGAGCCAAATCATTACAACTATGCACCTCGATTCCGCCAACATTCTCTCCTTCCCAACGAAGGAACCCTGGGCTCGGGTGCCCGTTACGTTCCCAGGGGATCGAAGACTGGCCCTCCGTGGCTCGAACAGTCGTCCCAGGGAAACCGAGTTAGGGACCGCTAGTGGATGGGTCACGAAAACGGCCAGTATCCCGACGCCCGAAACGTCACAAGGGACATCCCATGCTGTGTCCAAGTCCCAGTAGCGAGTCGGTTACGTGGAATCCCTCCGTGGGAGGCATCAGGCCTTCGGGACCCATCGAAGGGACCTGACATCCACTAACTGACCCTCGGGAAATATTTGGAGTGTGCTCAGGCCACTAGCCGACCCCTAACGAACGGGGCACGGACCTCCACTTGGACCAACCCGTTTGTAGCTCACCGGAAATGCCGACTCATGCCCCAGCGGGGAAGTCGAGCAGGACCAAACCTTCCTCTTCTCGAAAAAAGAGCGTGAAGGTTGAATTAAAAAAGACAGGGAAGAGCCTGACCGATCTCCGATACGAAAACGGAGGCTCGGGAACTTGCCCTGCACCTTGAAAAGACCACCGAACGACCTCCCAACACGATGGGAGGCTTGGGGGCTCCGCTTCCAAGGAAATAATCCTCCTAAATAAATCGAAAAACGCCCGAGGACTAACAAACACGATTCTAGATTCTAAGCCTTTGAAGGGATATATCATCCCTCCAAAGCCTCGGGGGCTACACCCGGCGGGTGCGCTCGCCGGAAAAAAACAACCCATACTTTATCTTTTTTGACAGGAGGAACCAGCGTGAACCTGTGGAGTGCCTTCACTCCGCCACAGGCTCGGGGGCTACTGTCGGGTACCAAAGTTTGGGGTACCCAATTTCGATGCAAAAACGCTCATTCCCAACGCGGCCTGGCCCAAGTAAGGCCAGTGGAAGCCCACAAAGGCCGCGCCCGAAGCCCACGAAGGCCGCGTCTACGGAGGCCCACGACGTCATTGCACCAATGACAGCCAACCCTCGGGAGAGCGGCACCCTCGGCGCCAATTCTCCGATTCACCCGAGCCTCCCAGGAGAGCTTGGGAGAGCGGCACCCTCGGCGCCAATTCTCCGATTCGCCCGAGCCTCCCCAGGAGAGCTCGGGAGAGCGTCACCCTCGGCGCCAATTCTCCGATTCGCCCGAGCCTCCCAGGAGAGCTCGGAAGAGCGGCACCCTCGGCGCCAATTCTCCGATTCGCCCGAGCCTCCCCAGGAGAGCTCGGGAGAGCGGCACCCTCGGCGCCCATTCTCCGATTCACCCAAGCTTCCCCATCCCCCTCGAGCGCAATCTCACAAAGGCATCCAAGGCACAGGTGATGTCAGCGGAGCAATCTTGGACCACAAGAGATCTCTCTGACCACTTTACAAGCACTGTCCCGTCAGGTGAGATTCTCGATGCGATTGTGCTTCGCACGCTCCTGACAGCCATACCACCTGTTAGGATTTCCCTGACAGCAGATTTGATAGGCCCACTATGGCTGTCCTCTCCACGGTATGGTCCTCTCCATCGTGCGGAAGGACAGC
Source organism: Eremochloa ophiuroides (assembly GCA_038502445.1). NCBI lineage: Eukaryota > Viridiplantae > Streptophyta > Magnoliopsida > Poales > Poaceae > Eremochloa > Eremochloa ophiuroides. The sequence continues at coordinate 41,660,158 of JAHLJS010000006.1, forward strand.
CATCAGGTGTGACCCTACGGCATGCCATAATCCGACGACTGTTGCTGCCTTGAAACTCACCAAGATCGTACGAACCACTACGGCCATACCCCGGAGACGTGGAGAAAAGACCATAACGATAGTCAAACGAGGAACAACAACTCCTCACTGTAACATACGTAGCATTGTAAGCACTGCCCTTGCCTCTCCTTTGCGACTATAAAAGGGAGAGCAGAGGCCAGCTTTACAAGGCCCCGGAAATCGTAAGTTCTCACTCACACTTACACACCAATAGCAAACGACTTACATACACTTAGACACTCACAAGAGACCTGTGAGTACTTCCCTCTCTCGCCTAGTTTGTAACCCCCTACTACAAGCACCCCGGTGCAAGGCAACACGACTCTCCTCCCCACTGGACGTAGGGCTTGCTTGGCCTGAACCAATATAATCCATGTGTTCCCCTTTGCACACCATCCGTAGCCTCAACCGCAAAATACATATTTACTAGCCGGTGTTAGCCCCGCTAAAACTAGCACCGACAAAACCCTAACCATAATCTGTGAGCAGTCAACTCACCCATCCCGAAACAATCCGGTCGCTCACCCGGGCCCTTCTACGCCATGGCTCGACCTCCGCGACGTTGCTCTCCTCTTGATGCTCGGAGCTGCCTCAAGCACGAGATTCCTCTTCTTTCCCCGACAACGCTAGAGCCGGATCCGCTGCCGCTAGGGTTGCACCGCCGATAGGGTTACGTCGCCGCCGCGAGAGTGAGACTGAGAGAGTGGAGCACTCGAGAGACTGAGGGGGGCAATGGTCAACATTAGTCAACACGCCAATGTAAGGGCAACACGGACATTTGCACTGCCCGGTCCCATGTGCCACGTCAGCCAGACAGCCAAAAACGAACGGAAGCCTGACGGAATGACATACGGGATATAAAAAATAAGTGTCATGACATACAAATCCTAACGGACTTTTTAATGACACAGGGAGGTGTCAACTTTTATAACGGCAGTTGAAAAAAAAAAAAAAAAAACCTTTGGCTTACTTATCGCGCTCCGCTCCCGCCTGCAGATAGCGCTAGCAGGAGCAGAAGCCGCCGCCGCTAGGCAAGGAGTGGAAGCCGCGGGCCTGCGGCAGCCTCCATGGCGGTGTTCTCGGCGCGTCCTTGCACTTTTTTCCCTCCTTCGTCTGTATTCCTCACCCCATGTTCCTCGAATGGCTGGAGCACAGCGTCAAGGGCGGCGGTGGTTCGCGGATCGGCGGTGACGTGGGCCCAGCGGACGCTCTCCGCTAGGTGGGTTCCATCCGGGCTGACGGTGTCTAGGCCGGCGGCTAGGAAGGCGCGCTTAGAGCAGCTTGATACAACTAACATGCTCCTTAGCCAGCGCATCGTCTTCCTCGGTTCCCCGGTTAGTTCTTTGATCTGTTTCTTCCGCAAAATTTGGTCTCTGTACTGTTCTTGTTTTTTTTTTTTTTTGCCGTTAGAACAGTTGAAATCGATTTCCTTGCCCTAGATGCCTTTCCCACACTAGCTAAAGATTGTAAAATATAAAAGAAAATGTGGCATTACTTACTGCACCTGTAATACCCAACCTTTTGTATACGACAACCTTTTTCTTTCTTTGGTTGTTGAAAACCAATGGGGGATGCAACCTAATATATGTGTGTATGAGAGACTAGCAGACCTGCCGTGTGTGTTATACCTATTTGTGGCTCGTAGAATTATGTCATTTGTTGCAGTAGAATTTGGAATTGGACTTTGTTTGGTCATCACATACGGGACAAGGATATTCCATATTTCCGCTCAACATGTCTTGGAATCAAACTCCGTACCATAGCTAGAAGCATGTTATTCTCACTCATATGAGAATGTGTAGACTACATGGTACTGACAGAACAGGGAGGGGCGCGAGGACATTGTGGGATGGAAAAAATGTCAGACGGAAGAATTTCTTCAATTTTTAGTTTCAGGTATAGATATGTGTACCCACACTATCAAAGTAGCAAACATGCATGTACGTTGCAGCTTGTTGCACAGTTTACCTAAACAACTTGCAGCTGGAACATTTATTAAGTGATCGCATGAACTGTTGCAGTACATCTCGAAATCAGACTCTGGACCGTGGTTGAATGTCGCTAGTCTAATTCAGTAAGCATGGGTCCAGAGGTTAGGTCACAGGACATTGCAGTGCACAAGAGCTCTTATCAAACAATACAAACGCAAGTTTATACCAATCAGGATTCTTATCTCTTATTCCTACAAAAAGACGACATGTTCAACAACCGAGTGTTGCAGAAATGCGTATTAGATGAATGGACCGGGTTGGGAATGATCATATACGTGCTCTTTTAGCCATGTCCAAAGGAGACCGTCCGACCAGTGCATTGTGGAGTCCTAAGCCAAGATAATAATATGAGGAGGTAGAGGAAAATCAAGTTTGACATGGGGGGAGGCAATAAAAAGAGATTTGAAAGGTTAGGATATACCTAGAGATATGTGTTTGGAGTGCTGGAAAGCAGCCATTGACGTGCTTGAACCGTGACTAGGGGCTCATGTTGTGTTTCAACTTTAGCCTACCCAACTTGCTTCGGACTGAATGGCTTTGTTATTGTTGTTGTTGTTGATGATGATTCTTATCTCTAATTCATCGTATTAGTAAAATCGGGCATGACTTTTATGCTCAAGGAAGGACAACTAACAGGGGAGAGTCATGGACCAAGGAATGGAGGAAGAATTTTTCTCCTTTTAACTTTGTTATTATCCTTAACACTAAATGGTAAGCAACCGGTCACCATTTGTTTAGCGTTTGGGCTGTTTAGATGGTGCTTGAACGGTCGGAATGGTTTTGTGTAGTAACACTAAAGTATACATATTTATGTATGTAAAAGTCAAATATCCTAGAAAGTATACATAATGGTTTTGTTGGTGAGGAAGCAGTAAATCGGAATGTCACCTTCTTGCCCTCTGCAGCCTGGAGCCCAGAAGCTGAGGCGCTGCGGCCCGCCCGAGCAGCTGCCGCAGCACCTGACGGGCAGGCGAGACAACGACGACGGTCTAAAGGCTATGGGTGGGGGAGGGTGGTGCTTGCTGGGGGATGGTGGGTCTGGGGTTGGAGTGCCTGGATCACGTATGGTTTGGATTGTTCCATTATAGTAGAAATAGATTTGCAAAAATACTATTTTTTGAGTTTTCTGACTGTATGAATTGTGTTTTTATTGATATTGATAGTTAATATGAATGACTTCCATTACTTTTTTGCTGGAATTAACCCATTTGTTATCATAAAAAATGCTTTTTTGGTGTTTGAAGAAGTGGATGCTATTATTTTACTTTGGAGTAACGCGCATCAGCTGTTCAACTTGTTTGGGGTTTTCATCTTCCCTGAACTATAATTTGCTGATCAGTATCCCTAGATGTACTAAGTGGCTTAATCATTGTCCAAACCTCTCTAATTAGTGTTAATCAACCTACCTCTCATCAATGTGGCATACATGTGATCCAAAATTTTCCTATTCGTCACTCATAATACTCTCAGATGTCCATTCTAGCATGCCACACAGACAATTAATTGCTAATTAATGATATTTGAACCTCTAGTGGCATAATTAATAAGTTTAGGGATAGATTATCTACAGATTTTTAGGGAACTATGTGACACCCCTGAGCGAGTATGAGGGCCTCCACTGCCTTTATTTTCTGCATCCTGAAAAATCACCTTTTTTTTAACTTTCTGTGCTTTCATTTATTAGCAAATTTTATTCTAGGGAGCTTTTCTTTGTATCATCAATATGATCTAAATAGATTTCAGGCTTTATTTATGGATCTGTTGGGATGACTTATGCTTTTTAGGTGGATGATACAAGTGCTGATCTCATTATCAGCCAGCTCCTACTATTGGATGCTGAGGACCAGACTAAAGATATTAAATTGTTTATCAACTCACCTGGAGGCTCTATAACAGCAGGTGTGTGTTTTCTCATTTTTCAATGCAAGAGCTTATTCTAGAGATCTCTGTTTGGACAGTTGAACCTTTCAGATTGAATTTGTTGCACTGCAGTAAACTGGTTTCTTGTCTTATATATCTCCTATCAAGTTTGTTGACTCATGCCAAAAATTGAACCAAGCACCATATGAAAAATTGGTGCTCTGAAGTATGGACCAACTACAGAAGGGTCACTGTATGTCGTCCTTAAAAGCTGTCGTTGTGTGGAACATATTCAATTTATCATGAACCATAAATACATCTGAAATTTCTGGCATAATGAAATTAAATTTGCTTACAAAATTGCATATGTTTGAGATAGTGCAGTGACAGCAGAAATCTTTCTATGTTCATTTCAAAGATGGTAACAAAATATAATAATGAGAAAATCATTCAGAAGAGACAACAAAAGAAATTTTGTCTATGTGTTATTGTTTGTGGCAAAGAATCTGGATTCATGTCAAAAGGATCAGTGACCTTGCGCCTCAAGTTTTTCTATTGGTCCAAAAAAGAAGAGCTACAGGAGGCCTGTGCACGAGGCCCTCTCAAATAATTTGTGGTGCTCTGATATCCAAGGCATTCTAACTGTGGGAGTCATCTCAGAATTTCTATCTCTATGGGATTTGGTCAAGGATGTGATCCTGCAGCCTGGGGTCATAAATTAGCATATTTGGCGGTTATCTTCAAGTGGCCGATATTCAGAAAGGTCGGCTTACAAAAATCTCTTGCAGGGAATGAGGTTCGGCCTTATACTAGAATTTGGAAATCTTGGGTTCCAGGAAATTGTAAATTCTTCTTATGGTTCGTATGATATGGCTGGATGATTGGCTTTATTAAATCTGGCTAGATCTTAGAACAATGGCAAGGTTGTGAGCCTGATCGCGCCCCCCAGGAGGCTCTGATAATAATAACTCTGCTTAATTCCTAAGCCCCATGCGGGTTACAAGTAAATAGCGCTACTCCACTACCTACAATCACTCTCCATCTTTCATTCTTTCCTGTTATTCCTCCTAGCCAATTGACTGAATTGCATGCAACACCCCAAATTAGCACCATGTAAGCCGCCTGACCAAGGAAGCCACCTATGCTAATACTTTAAGTTGCGGACTTGGTCTTCTTGCGCCTAGTGCAAGATTTCCCAACAAAAACGTCCACAAAACTATCCCCTCCTTTTTTTTTTTTTGATGGAACAGGAAGGGCAAAGCCCCTACTGGAATTTTATTAATAAAAACAAAGGAGCAAAACCTTCACTACCCCCTCCTGGAGAGATAGCTCGTCCTCGAGCTGGAATTTGGGGTGCACTTCTTTGAATGTGTCCAGAGGTTCCCAGTTTTCTTAAGCAGCGGGATGGCCAACCCATTGAACCGGGAGTTCCCAGTAGCCACAGTTGAGGCGAGTGTGGAAAATGGACTCCAGTGTGGGTACTACACCTTCTGTACTAAGTAGTGTTCATAGGCCCGCTGTAGCGGCCCATTACCGCTACCGCAGCTTGGATATACCCGCTATTTGCGGCAGCAAGCCGCTCTAGCGGGCATTTTCTAACATAGCATTCCGCTATAGCGGTCCATGACTAGACAATAACTAGTCCATTCTTAATTTAAAGATATGTTTTATCAGAAATCAACTCTTCTAATATAATTAGATTTCTATTTACACTATTTCAGTTATATGTTTATTAGTCTATCATTAATGTTTAATTAGTTCATTTCTTAATGTGTAAGAAAGTCATTTTAAGATATAGATATACCTAAATTATACGAGATTATTAGACAATGTTATTGGAACTTAGCGTTCGCTATAGCGCCCACTATCCGCAATCTGCATTGTAAACAGTAATCCGCTGAGGACCAGCTATCTGGTATTTATTACCTCAACGTGGCCTCGTGAGAAGGGAGGAAGAGGCACCACTGCTGGTGGTACTGTCCTTACAAATGGCTTGAGGGACACCACATGGAAGACATCATGAGTCTTTGCCTTGCGTGTCAGCTGGAGACGATATGCCACCAAGCCAACATGCTCGAGGACCTGATATGGGCCATATTAGCGTGGTGACAGTTTGCCGCTGCTCTTGTTGATGATCCCAGCAGTAACACCATGGTGCAAATGGAGCCACACCCAGTCTCCAATGTGGAACTGGATTTCCCGTGGCTAGCATCATACTGAAGCTTCATGTGGTCGTGAGCATGCATGTGGCAGAAACACATGAATTATTATGGCCCACGTGCACCTGTCGTTATCCCAAGGATCTTCGATTGCTGTACATGGAAATCAGACAACTCCGGTTGTCTATCGGGTGTCCTCGGGGAACCTCGAATCATCCACTTTTACAACTCATACAGGATCCAACAGGGATTAACCGCAACATTACAACATTTGATTCAAAATATTATACATCGGAGTGCGGAAGCTTTACAACAATAGATTTCAACATATGTTTGTACATCTTTCAAATAAAACTTGTGCGCAAGAGATAAGTAGAACTACGAAGAAGAACATGAGTGAAGCACCTATGAGAGAAGGAATAACCAAATCATGTCGGGCTCACTGACATGACCTTGGTCAATAGCATAAGTCAGCACCTGCAATAGGGGTTAACAAACCCTTAGTATTTGAGGGTACTCAACAAGTCTTACCCGAGTAAAAGAAAAGACTTCAAGCATGCAGGCTTATAAGGGTATAGGATAGCTTGGGATAAGGTTTAAGATTAACTTTGTATAAAATCTTACTATCAGTGGATCCTTACTTTCAAGTTTAGTTCTGATTTAAATACTATAAGTATTGAGCTTGCCTCTAATCTAAATCAAACACTTTAAACATCACAACTCTTGATCATAGTAACCATATTCCATTGATTAACTACGATGATGGTGCGAGGATCAAGTCTCCTTTTATCGTAGAGAAAACGACGATTCAATCCGCTTAACCAACGCAGCTGGGGATTCCTAACCACGCGATATATGCAGGTAAGCAACCATTCCTTGGATCCTCCAAAATGTGAATCGGTCTGCGCTACCTGAGAGCATAGTACTCCACCGCTCTACTCCGTCCCTGACGGCATTCCCTGTTCCATTTCATATGGCTTTCCTGTAGGGTGGGTACACATTACTCTTGCCATCTCCCACACCCAGTGCGCGGTTGTCTTTTCACGTAATGGAATAGCCAAGGTTTGGCTTACCGAAGTATGTGGCTAGTACTATAAAATTCATGATCGAAGGGCCAACAATGAACGATTCTTAATCAAAGCTGTCTGACCAGAATACTTACCATTCCATAACCTGCACTCCCGCTCGGTCTCGATTTAGGTACGGCAATCGGTTTCGGGTATGGGTTCCTGTTTTAAGTTCAGGTTTCGGTTTTTGGGTGCCCAGAGACTCCACCCGATCCGAACCCGACCCGTTGCCATCCTTAGGTCCCTTCAAGTGGAGCAAAAGAAGACGAAGCTCCAGGAGCACTAGGTACAATAGGATGCTCAAGACATGCAGTCTTTAGTGGCTATGTCATGTGGGGCCGCACATACACGCGATGCACCCGTGCCAGGGACGTACGGCGTGCCGCCGAGCGCGCGTCAGGGACACCAGCCGAGCCATCTAGTGGCTAAAATAGGAAATAAGGGATATCTTTCTATTTGTTAGCTTTCCATTAATTAGTTCCTAAAATAAAGGAGCGTGTTGCTCCGGTTAGTTGAGGCCAATAGCCATATATATTGCTGTAACGAACAATTGGGAGATCAAGGAAAAATATTATTCATCTAATCTCTCTCTCTCTAAAACCTAAGCCTACGGCAGAGGGGTAAAACCTCGCCGGAGAAGACGGATCGCGACTACGAGCTACGTAGTCGAGGTCCAGCTACCCACAAACTCTGCTCCTCGCTCTGCCCTGTGTGTCTTCCTTGGCTACTCCCTTCACCACAAGGGCTATCTCTGCCTCGATCGTCACACAAACCGCTTCATCATCTCCCGTCATGTGGTCTTTGAGGAGTCATCTTTTCCCTTGTCCGAGGAGCCTTCACCTCCCAACCCGGCGGCCTTCGATTTCCTCGAGGATTACACTAACCCTGTGTCGGTTCCCTTTCCACCGTCAACGTATTTTTCCCATGGAGGAACAGCTTCACTAGCACAGCCACGTGCGGCACCTGACGCCCTTGACGAACCGCGCTTGCCCATGAGGTCGCAGTTGTCTCAGCTCCCTGCGTCGACAATGCGCAGCCCAGCAGCGCGCACTGTCCAGGTGGTCCTCAATGGGTCTGCCACCAGGCAGCCACCGGCGTCTCCTACAAGGCAGTCGCTGGAGTGCCCTGCACGTCCTCCCCACCGGTTTGGCGCTGTCTACAGCCGGCGCCCTCAGCCGATTCCGGCAGCGCTCTCTCAAGCGTCCCCAACGTCGCCACTGGCATCCCCGGAGGTGCCCATGGTGCCCCCTGCTGCAGTACCTGCAGTGACAGCGCCCATTCCTGCTGGTGCTGTTCCTGTGACACCCGTGGCCAAACAACATGCCATGGTCATCCGCGGGAAGGAGGCTTCCGCCGGCCTTGTTCGAGGCTGCACCCCTCTCTCTGGTTCCCAGGACTTATTGCGCCGCTCTCGCCGATCCAAATTGGCGGGGCTGCTATGCAAGCTTGAGTTCTCTGCTTTGTGTCTAATCACACTTGGGATCTTCTTCCTTGACCGCCTCGGTCCGATGTGGTGACAGGAAAATGGATCTTTAAGCACAAATTCAAAGCTGATGGTTCCTTTGAGCACTACTGTAGAAGGATAGCGGAACACCTCATACCCTTAGGGTTGGGTGGCTTTATATATATAGTCATACATGACTTGGAGTACAAGTAAACATAATTACATAGGACTAGGACTCCCTAAGATATATACAAACTATATATCTAACATCCCCCCGCAGTCGAAGCGGGAGTATCTCGGACGCATAGACTGGACCTAAACTCAGTAAACAACTGTACAGGCAGGCCCTTAGTCATGATGTCAGCGAACTGATAGGAGGATGGAACATGTAGCACGCGAAATTCACCAAGCTCAACCTTCTCGCGGACAAAGTGAATGTCGATCTCAATGTCCTTGGTCCGTCGGTGATGGACAGGGTTAGCTGTCATATACACAGCACTGACGTTGTCGCAGAAGACAACAGTGGCAGAGGATAGCGGCAGATGCACCTCCTGAAGTAACTGGCACACCCAGCAGCACTCGGCGACGGCGTGGGCAACAGCGCGGTATTCCGCTTCAGCACTGGAGCGAGAAACTGTAGACTGCCGCTTGGAGGACCATGACACCAGGTTGTCGCCGAGAAAGACGTAGTAGCCAGAAGTAGAACGCCGAGAATCGGGACACCCGGCCCAGTTAGCGTCGGAATACGCGGTGATGGACTGGACAGGGCCGGTCCCAATGTGAAGCCCGGTGGAGAGGGTGCCCTTGACATACCGAAGAATCCGCTTGACTAGCGCGAGATGCGGCTCGCGGGGATCATGCATGAAGAGGCACGCCTGCTGAACAGCATAAGCCAGATCCGGTCGAGTCAAAGTCAAGTACTGGAGAGCACCAGCGAGGCGGCGATACTCAGACGGATCGGCGACAGGAGCACCATCAGAGGCAGACAGCTTGGCCTTGGAGTCCACTGGCGTCGACGTAGGGTGGCACTCTGCCATGCCAGCGCGCTAGAGCAACTCGGCAGCGTACTGACGCTGAGACAGGAACAGGCCATCGGAGGAGCGCGTGACGGAGATGCCGAGGAAGTGGTGGGGCTCGCCAAGGTCGGTCATCGCAAACTCAGAGCGCAGACGCTCTGTGATGCGAGTACGGAGTGCAGAAGACGAGGCCGTCAGGATGATGTCGTCGACGTAGAGCGGCAGGTAGGCGACACCATCAGTCTCTTTATAAATAGAGATGCATCGGAGGCAGACGGGAGGAAGTCGAGTGTGCGAAGATGCGCGGCGAAGCGCTGGTGCCAAGCACGGGGAGCCTGCTTCAGGCCATACAGCGACTTTTGTAGCAGACACACGTAATCAGGCGCCGAGGGATCAACGAAGCCGGGCGGCTGCTGACAATAGACCGTCTCATCGAAATGACCATGAAGAAAGGCATTCTTCACGTTAACCTGATGTAGGGGCCAGGAGCGCAAGGTGGCAATGCTGAGGACGATGCGGATCGTGGCCGGCTTGACGACTGGACTGAACGTTTCGTCGTAGTCGATGCCATGCTGCTGGGAGAACCCGCGAACCACCCAGCGCGCCTTGTGGCGAGCGAGCGTGCCATCAGAATGGAACTTGTGCCGAAAGATCCATTTGCCGGTGACGATGTTGGCGCGGGGTGGGCGAGGAACCAGGCGCCAGGTGCCGTTGAAGATGAGCGCCTGGTACTCGTTGGCCATGGCCGCACGCCACTGTGGATCGGCGAGGGCGCTGCGGTAGTCGCGTGGCAGCGGTGAGGCGGTGGTGACGAAGGCACTGCTGTAGTCGACGGGTGTGATGGCGCCCGTCTGGAGCAGAGTCGAAGGACGAACAGTACCGGAGGGAGGTACTGCACCGCTGTCGGACGCCCCAGCAGTACTGGGCGCGGCTGCTGGACCTCCGGGTGCCTGGGCAGTGCCGCTGGGCACCAGGGCGGGGCTGCTAGGCGCCTGGGCAGGGCTGCTGGGCGCCTGGGCAGAGCCGCTGGGTGTCTGTGCAAGGGCAGAGGGCGCCGGAGATGCTGCGCTGGCCGGTGGGGCAGCAGGGCGCCGCTCGTAGACGCGTCCGAAGCGACCCGGCGGCGGTGTTGGCGGTACCGGAGGGCCACAGGCGATTACGGCGGGGTCGTCGATCGGAGCGCCGGACGGGGGCACAGGGCCACGCCCGCCAGGCGGAGCCTGCTGCGACAGCAGAAAGTCGCTGTTGTCGTCGAGGAAGTCGAGAGAGCTTGCCGGAGTCGAACCTGCAGTGTTAGTGGCATACGGAAAAGACGACTCGTCGAAAACAACATGCCGGGAAATGATTATGCACTGCGTGGAGATGTCCAGGCAGCGGTATCCCTTGTGGGAAGAGGGATAACCAAGGAAGACGCGGGTAGCGGAGCGGGCGGCAAGCTTATGGGTGCAGGTGGCTGAGAGGTTCGGGTGACACAGACAGCCGAACACGCGAAGGTGGGACAGGTCGGGAGACTTGCCGAATAGGCGGGAGAAGGGAATCTCGGCACCGACGGCCGAGCAGGGCCGGCGGTTGAGAAGGTATGTGGCTGTGTTAAGTGTTTCAGCCCAATAGGCTGGGGGCATGGAGGCATGAAGAAGCATGGTGCGAATGATGTTATTAATGGTTTGGATGATGCGCTCTGCCCTTCCGTTCTGAGCGGAAGTGTATGGGCAAGATAGGCGCAGGAGGATGCCATGGGCAGCGAGGAACCGGATGGTGGCGTTGTTGACGAACTCAGTGCCGTTATCCGCTTGGAAGCACTTAACAGGGAGGCTGAACTGAGTGCGTGCGTAGGCGCAGAAATCCACGAGATGTTGATGCACATCGGATTTGCGTCGAATGGGAAACGTCCAGCAATAATGAGTATAATCATCCAATATGGCAAGGTAATATGAATGACCGGAAACATTAGAAACTGGAGATGTCCACAAATCACAATGCAAAAGCTCGAAGGGTGTAGTAGTACATGACGTGGAACTAGAAAACGGTAGACAAACATGTTTGCCTAACTGACAAGCATGGCACAAACTAGACTCAGCCTTAAGACGTGGAAGCAAGGACTGGAGACCGGTGATGGCGGCAGGACCAGGATGCCCGAGGCGGGCATGCCACAAACTGGCGGCTTTGGTGGAGGCGTCCAAGGCAAGACTGGTGGCGGCGGTGGGAAAGGTGTAGAGGTCACCGGAGCTATTGCAGCGAAGCATCACCCGACTGGTCCGAGGATCCTTAATGGAAAAACCAAAGGCGTCAAATTCAACGGAACAATGATTATCACGTGTGAATTGACGGACTGAAAGTAGATTGCGAACAATATGTGGAACCACCAGAATGTTATTTAAAGCAAAGTTGGATGAAGAAGCTGCGAGCTGGGAGTCACCCTGGCAAGTGATCGGTAGGGAGCTGCCGTTACCGACAACAACCGAGGAGGAGGAAGGACGGCAGCGAGAGAGGAGTATACCGTCATTGGAGCTCATGTGTGAGGTAGCATTGGTGTCCATTACCCAGGGAACGCTACCCTGGGTAAGCTGCATCTGGTTCAGGGCGGCGACCAGGGCAAGCAGGGTCCCACGCCTGCTGCTGCTAGGTGTAGGCGGTGTGCGCCTGGGGAGGTTGGCCGTACGGGCCAGCGCCGGCTGGAGGACGCCACTGCCCGCCCCCGGCAGGGAGGCCGACCCCCGGGTTGAAGCAGTACCATGGTCCGGGGGGCGGCGGTTGCTGCTGCTGCTGCTGGCGTCCTGGCTGCTGCTGCGGGCCGCCGTTCTGCTGGTGCTGCTGCTGTCCACGCCGCCCACCACGGCGGTTGCCTTGGCAAGGCGGAGGTGGGTTGGCAGGGGAGCGCGGGGTGGAAGACGAGGAGCGGCAACCATCAAAGCTGCAACCGGAGGAGGATGAAGAGCCTGCAACCAGGGTTGTGTTCTTCAGAACAGTCTCCTCATTAGCGAGGCGAAGTTCCTTCAAAACCAGCATGTTGCGGGCGGCGGCGAAGGTGGGCAGCATGTCTCGGTTGGCGATGTCGTCGGCCGTGCTGGAGAAGCGAGGGTTGAGCCCACGGAGCAGATTAAGGACAAGCCGGGGTTCCTCGACGGTCTGGCCGACGTCGCGAAGGGCGTCGGCAGCCTGCTTCATGCGCTGGCAGTACTGGTCGATGTTGGAGTCGCCTTGGGTCATGGAGTGGAATTGCTCGCTGAGGAACACGGCCCGAGGCGCCTTGTTGGCTTGGAACAGGGCGGCAATGGCATCCCAGAGAGCCTTGGCGTCCTGATCTTGTGCCATGGCGAGGTCAAGGACGTCGTCGGAGATGGAGCCGAAGATCCAGCCACGAACGGTGCAGTCTGCTGCGTCCCACAGCGGATCGGCGGGGTTGGCGGGTGTGGTGCCGTCGATGTGGCCACGGAGGAGGAACTTGCCGCAGAGCGCCCTGAAGAACGCGGACCACTTGGTGTAGTTAGGGTTGGCTAACTGCAAGGTGATGGGGACGTGGTTCTTGATGTTGACGGCGGCGTAGGCAGGGACGGCGGGCGGTGTGGGATCGGTGGCACCATCAGCGTCGGCGGTCTTCGGGGCGTCATCCGTCTTCGGAGGCATGGCGGCGGCGGCCTAGGTAGGCGGCGGCGGCGGCTGAACAAGCGGCGGCGGCCTAAGCAGGCGGCGGCGGCGGCCTAGGGTAGGGCAGCGGCGGCCTAAGCAGGCGGCGGCGGCGGCGGCCTAGGGTAGGGCAGCGGCGGCCTGAGCAGGCGGCGGCGGCGGCCTAGGGTTAGGCGGAAGCGAGGATCTAATTATGCTCTGGTACCATGTAGAAGGATAGCGGAACACCTCATACCCTTAGGGGTTGGGTGGCTTTATATATATAGTCATACATGACTTGGGGTACAAGTAAACATAATTACATAGGACTAGGACTCCCTAATTACATAGGACTAGGACTCCCTAGGATATATACAAACTATATATCTAACAACTACAAGGCACGTTGGGTTCTCCGTGGATTCACCCAACGCCCTGTTGTTGATTTTGCAGACTTTCAGTCCAGTCGTCAAACCTGCCACTGTACGGACAGTTCTCTCTCTGGCTCTCACGCTCCTGGTCTATCCATCAACTTGATGTTGACAATGCATTTCTGCATGGGAACCTGTCCGAGACTGTTTATTGTGCTCAGCCCTCCGGGTTTGAAGATGCTGCTCATCCGGATTATGTGTGCCGCCTTAATCACTCTCTTTATGGACTTAAATCTGACACTTCATTGTTTGTCTACCATCATGGCACAGATGTGGCTTACCTCCTCTATGTGGATGACATTGTGTTGACAGCCTCCTCCACTGCCTTACTACGGCATACCATTGGTGCCCTTCGGCAGGAATTCCCTATGAAGGACCTTGGCGCTCTTCGTGACTTTCTAGGTCTGAGCGTTCAGCACACCAACTCAGGTCTCTTTCTCTCTCTCAGTGACAATATATGATTGAGATCCTGGAGCGTGCCGGGATGGCTGATTGCAAGCCATGCTCAACACCTGTCGATACTAATCCGAAGCTCTCCGCTGATGGTGCCCCTATCGTGGATCCCACGGATTTCTGTAGCCTTGCAGGTGCCGTTCAGTATTTGACCTTCACTCGACCGGACATCTCCTATGCAGTTCAGCAAGTCTCTCTCCATATGCACGATCCACGAGAGCCACATCTTGCTGCCCTCAAGCGCATCCTGCGCTATGTCCGCGGCACCTTGTCACTGGGTTTACGGCTGCAGCCCTGTTCCAATCTGATTTGGTTGTGTACTCTGATACCAATTGGGCAGGCTATCCCGACACGCGCAAGTCCACCTCTGGTTATGCAGTGTTTCTCGGTGACAAACTGATTTCATGGTCGTCCAAGCGTCAGAACACCGTCTCCCGCTCCAGTGCCGAGGCTAAGTACCGAGCTGTTGCCAATGCCACTGCAGAGGCTACCTGGTTGCGCCAATTGTTGTTTGAGCTGCACATCCCTTTGCGCAAGACAACTTTGGTGTATTGTGATACATCAGCACTGTTTACATGTCTTTGAACCCCGTTCAGCATCAGCGCACCAAACATGTGGAGATCGATCTGCACTTTGTTCGGGAGCGTGTTGCACTTGGTGAGATTCGTGTCCTCCATGTCCCCACAACATCTCAGTTTGCCGACATATTCACCAAGGGCTGCCTTCATCAGTCTTCACGGAGTTCCGGTCCAGTCTCAACGTCTACTCCACCGACGCTGCGACTGCAGGGGTGTGTTAGACAACAGTGTGTCATGCGTGTGTATGGGTCCAGTGCTAGGCTGTTTAGCCTGCCGGCCCTTGTTAGTTTAGTCAAGTCAGAGAGATTAGCGAGTAGAGGTGCAGAGAGATTGTAGGAGATCTTGATTGGTGTTAATTCTATGAGCCACAAGATCTCCTCACCATCACCTATGTAACGCTCCCCTTCTCTGAATCAACATGCACACAATCTCACGCAATCTCTCCTACTTTCAAAGTGGAGCGGATCAGCAGCACCAAATGGAAGTGTGGGAGGGGTATTTATAGGCCCCAACCCAAAACTAGCCGTTAGGTCTGAGCCGACAAACCCAACCTAGCCGAGATGACAACCCGGCTTGGGCTGGAATTTAAACCATAGCCATTGGGGCAAAGGCGGCCTGGCCACCCCTCTAACCCGGCCTAGCCAGGTTTGGCTAAGGCTGGGAGAAGTTTGTATTTTCTTATCACTCTTATCTTTTCTCTCACTCTTAGATTTCTCACTAGGTTTTTCTTGAGCACCATTTGCTTATCTCAACCTTGGTTAAGCATCCTTCTTGATAGTGTGGCAAACACAACTCATCTCAAATAAAAGAAGAGATTTGCGCCATTTGATTAAGCCAAATAAACCATGGCAGATTTTCCAGTACATATAGAGGGGGCAGACATGGCTGCCAAGCACGGACGGAGCTTAATGGAGGCGAAACTGGGCTCCGGCCCCCCCTTGCGTGGGCGCAGGCCGCAGGGGGCTCGTGTGCAGGCTGGATGGGCAGCGGGGGGTGGCACGGCGCTGGGCCAACAGGCCGCGTGCACTGGCGCTACGTGCGGTCGGCCTTGGTCCCAGGCGTGTACGGGTGCATAGGTGTGTACGTAGTTGAGTACGTATCCATCTGCTAGCTGTTTGCATGGCCCTGCTTCGTAGCACGGTGGATACAAAGGGAGCTGGGCTTCAACTTGCTTGTGTACGTGCATTGTACTGCTGCAGCGCAAAGTGGTACGTATACGTATACACGTACGGCACAAACGCGAAACGTGTAGAGCTTGCATGGCGGTGTATACATAGATATCTACGTATTTCTACTCGCTAATAATCGTGCGTGCGCTGCCTGCGGTTGGGCTTTGGTGCTAGCAACAACGCTGGATGCCTACCGAATGATATGTAATGTGGTTTTATTTCTGATGTCAACATATTTCACTTGTGTTTTTGTCAAGTTGGCCCCCCTTGATTTTGTACCGAGCTCCGTCGCTGCTGCCAAGGAAGCTATAACATATTCTAAACTAGATGGTTAGAGATAAGATAAGACAAGGTGCTGACACAGCCACCAACTACTCTAGATAGAGATAAGCACAAGGATTATAGCTATCAATGTAGGGTACCATGCCAGGCTGACCGACCCCAGGTAAGTAGGTCGGGCTGCCACCATAGAGGAGGGTCCTGTCCATGAAGCTGTAGAAGACGCCATTGGCGGTGTCGACAGGGGTGGCTGCTGTTGTCACAGTAGTGGCGGTGGCCGCGATTGCCGCAGCGAAGACCAGCCCAACTGTCAAGGACATGGCGTAGTACGGTATCGGCGATGGGAAGGGCGGTATGCAGATCTGATGGATGCGAACCGGAGCGGAGGCCTGTTTGTCGAGGGGTGGCAGCAGCATCATGTCGTGATCAGGCAGCCCGTAGGCGAAGACCTGCGGCAGGGAGGCCACAGCCGCGGCTTGCGGCTGTCTCTGGGCCTCGACGTTGGAGATATGTCCGTTCTTGTCGGCGACCGAGCGAGCCAGGTCGGCGATCGTCCGAACCAGGGGATTGGGTGCCGATGAAGAGGGCATGAGCGCCAACGTGGACACCAGCGTCGAAGTGGTGGCCAACACAGCAGTGCCGATCCACAGCTGTGAGGAGCTGACGAGCAGCTGGGAGGTGGATGGCGGCAAACCTGACATACCTGATACCAGGTTGATAGGATCCTTGATTCTACTGCAGCTGCGCAAGACGTAGAGGTGGAAGACAGGAGGTCAGGGACGACATCCCCGACAGTGAGTTGGAGCCGTGGCGAAACTGGCGGCAGCGTGCTACAGTGCTCGTGGTGCTACATTACCCACGAGTACTGTTCGTGAGGTGGCTACGAGAGGGGAAAGAAAACAAGGATTCGGTAGATGGCACTTGAGGTCAGGCAAAGATTATTGCCTTGCTTGATTTCTTTGAAGGCCAATAGGCAATACATATATGGGGTACATAGGACTAACACCCCACATGCATAGACAATGTGGTAGTAATCCTATTTACATCCATCAATCTGGAATTTAGCTATAATGGGCCATTAGGCACTAGTGACTTAGTGAGTTTGGCCCGGCGCTGATAGGAGATGCCTGTCATAATAATGTGTATTTGTAAGGACTCTTCCCCTTTTTTCGTCTTAAATATAATGATACGCAGCTGTCCAGTGTGTTCGAGTAAAAATGTTTGTGGCTAAGAATTGACATGCAGACAGTTTTGGAGTTCCAGGGATTTGAGCTCGTGGTCCGTATGCATTGCAACAGGACCTTCAGGGGTTTCAATGCAGTTACAGTACTATCATAGTTATTACAAGTTCTCACCGCGCTGAAAGCCTCAATGCACAGACATTAGAGAAAAGGAATTAAAGTTTGGTCAAGCCGCTGCTTACCGCTGTTACTGAAACTAAGATACGTAAAGAAAAAAAGAGACCCAACTTAGGAGAAACTAGGTGGTTTTTAATTAAGTAGATAAAATAGAGAAACTAGGCACCCAAATTCAAGCCAAGAGAGAACATGAACCTGGGTGGTTGGGTACACAACTGCACCTCCCACCCAACTAGTTGAGCTAGGCTCATGCCTTAAACTAAGAGACATATGCTAGTCCATTGCTAATTGCTACCTTTGAATGCTCTGCAGATACAACAGAAATAGTTCAGAGACACTCATAGTGCACCTTGAACTAAAACCATATAGTGATTTACTTTCCTGAACATTAGTCAATAGGATTTCATGCAACAATAAAATGATAACACAGTAGTTTCAGAAAACCACTATTTAATACCTTTCTTGGCCTCCTTTTTGGTTCTCCAAATCTTCTTAGTTGTTTGAGACCCACAGTATCTATCAGGTTTGACCTAAACCTATCTAGCTACTAAGGTTTGTTTTCCTTTGAGAGTTTCTTCTCTTGGCCACGATTATCCAGACATGGACTGAAGTACTAAACTAAACAAAAGTTTTTATATTTCATAATGTAATTCCTGTTCAACAGCACAGATTATGACTTCCTCCTAATATTATTCTAAGAGCAGTTTGTAGTTCTCTACTGTAAACTCAACCAACCTAGGAGGAACTAGGTGGAATTGTAAATAAGACTAAGCACCCAAATTCAAAGATCTTGGGTGGTGGGGTGTATGCCCACAACCTTACCATTAATTGAGCTAGGCTCAGTTCTTTGCCAGTCCTTTATTATAGTCCTGGACTGGTGTTTGCTGTGTTATAACATGTGACACATCATTTTGCAGGAATGGGAGTATATGATGCTATGAAATTTTGCAAAGCTGATATCTCAACTGTTTGCTTTGGATTGGCGGCTTCAATGGGTGCATTTTTACTTGCTGCTGGGACAAAGGGTAAGAGGTACTGCATGCCAAATGCAAGGATTATGATCCATCAGCCATCAGGTGGTGCTGGCGGGAAAGTAAGTAACAATTGTTTGCTATTGGCGTTCCTTTGTGTTATTTGTTTCTTGTAAGATTTTCTGTCTTTCCCGTTTTTATTTAATTGAATCAGGATATGACTTTGAGGTCAAAATGGGAACATATTTTGCTCTATGATCTTTTACTACCACCTCTTTCTTATGTACTTTGTGGCTCTTGCTTGGTCAGGCTTATTCATTTTATTGAGATTTGCTTTTATATCAAAGTGGTGGCTTTAGTGTTAACCAAATATCACAGTTACCCAACTATTGGCACGAGTAGCAATATCATGATACACTATATTCCATTAATGATAGATTTGTGAGTGCTGTAGTGATAAACAACACCTTTCTACTTTTGTTGCATTGTTTCCTGATAAGTTGTAAAATTGGAGTCATACACTGAAATAAAAAGATGTTCAACCACGATTTTCCATTATATTTCCTTGGATGTAGGGAGGAAACTAGGAAAGTAGATCAGATATGATGGATATGAATAAGGGTATGTGTCTTTTTGCATTGGATATGGATATCGAACACATATATTTATATACGTATAAGTATCCGACTTTGATTATTCGGAATCTGATATGGTACATGTATTAATTGTGGGGATTCGTATACATACCATGCATTATCTGGAAATATGTCCTGTTTCACCCCTACTTGGATGCGAAGTAGGCTTCATGATGTTTTAGGCCTATACAGTGTTATACGAACACTGCTAAGTTGACATTTTAATTGGAGCCTTATGGAATGTATATGCTTTTAGTGCATATGGTGCTGTTTTCGAACTATAGTATTTAAATAACAGTGACACTGATTTATGGATTTGCCTTGCCTATTCGGATAGGTCACAGAGATGGGACTACAGATAAGAGAGATGATGTACGAGAAGATTAAGATCAATAAAATAATGTCGAGAATTACTGGAAAATCTGAAGAGCAGGCACGTGCTATGGAACTTTTTGCATGATACTTGATTTTTACATAGCAACAGAAAATTTTGTTGCAGACTTCACTGATTGCCATTTCTTGTAGATTGATGAAGACACAAAGTTTGATTATTTCATGAGTCCTTGGGAAGCCAAGGATTATGGGATAGTTGACAGTATCGTAGATGAGGGGAAACCAGGGTTGGTAGCTCCCTTGGCAGGATCTTTTCCGCCTCCAAAATCGCGTGTGTGGTACTTGTGGAAGGCTTCGGGGCCGACCAGGAAGATCATGAAGCATCTACCTTCAGAGGAGAAACTAATTCACAATGGTAACGGAAGTGCAACTGCAGATGATGGGAAGCTCAAGGAGGCATCGGCAACTTGAAGACCTTTTAGGTGATATATTATAGGTTGATAATAGAAATGGCTTAGCGCACTGCCTGTATTCTACATCATTATTGTTTGAATATAGATATGGGAGGATGTTAATCCAGTGCACTGTTTTGGATGCTGCGTTGTTTCATGGGGTGCATATTTGGTGTCTTCTTGCGATGTAACATTAGAGCATCTCCGAGAGTATCCTAAGAAAATACTCCCGAAAAACTGGTTTTCCAACGCTCCAAAAACATATTGGGAGACAAGGAAGCTGCAAACAGTTTCCAAATCGTTTCCAAACACAAGCATAGGGTGGTAGCTGGTAGCCAGTACAAATCGTACTAAAAATTTGACAAATAGGATCGGAGCACGACTTCGAGGACGAGGGCCAGGAGGACTGGGTGTTCGAAGCTCAAGATGGATGGAGGATCCACGCGTTTCCTCCTCCTCTGATGTTGTTCTTGCTGCTAGACTCTGATATTTTCACCAATCTGGTGATATAATAAGGATTTTGAACCATTTATGTAATACGTACTCATGTATGACTTGTGATACCAGATGTTATTGGATAATGTGATGGAATGATCGCGTGAACTATCACATTATACTTCGTATCTGAAGATTTTCCTTGAAGAAATCGGGATCGTTTCATAAGGTATCAGGAGCCATACTTGACCCTAAGACGATATCCATAGGACTGGTCATTAGATTTAGGAGCCAAAATATGTCTTTTCGGTTATATACGTCGGCCATGCACCTTTTTATGCATGGTTTACCTTATTGCTAACTTCTTATCTCTATGTCTTATCTAATGCAGATGGCACCCTACGTGGAAATGCCGATCAACAGGGAGTTCCACGGAGGTTTTGCCCTCGTGCTCCACCAGGTGCTCGGAGAGCCTTGGGCCTACCCCGAGCGTCTCGAGTACTTTTGCCGAGGAAAGCTCGCGCCAAACGGCGGACTCTAGGGGCACATCGTCGTTCGCCTCAAGGTCCCTGCCAGCGAGACCATACCGGAGTTGCAGGAGTTCAGCGAAATGGAGATTGAGAACTCCATTGACTGTTGTGTTCAGTCCATCTCATGTACCGCGCTTCGTGGTGTGATGCGGAACGCCCACGAGCGCATCAAGGATGGTCCATACTGCCTACTTCCCGCGCTCTGGACCTCACTCGGAGCATCCGCGAGCAGCTGGCTCATGCGGAACAGATTGCTAAAAGCCCAAGTTTAATTTTGATAATTAATGACGCCTATAGACTAACCTATTGATCTAAATGCATGACATATAATAGGTTGTCCAAGCCATGGTGTGGAGTTAGGTGGTGATGAAGGAGTCAATCATGAAGCTCAACCATGGAGATGGTGACATGAAAAATGGAGAAAGAAAGAAAGAAAAGGAAAGCTAGAGACAAAGGTAATGCATTAGTTTTTTTTCTTTTGGTGATCAAGGCATCTAGTAGATGTGATCAGACTTAGAATAGATAGCCGACTATCATACGAAGAATTAAGTGGTTGGCTTACCTTCAAGTGCTCTATGTTGTTTTTCATGTGCATTGATCTAACCATCCTAGGATTGACATAGAAACCCTTAGAAAATGATTTCAAAAGTTAACACACCGTGCATAAGCGATAGATTACCTTGGTGTTAGTTCTTGGGAAGAAGGGTTAAAGAAATAGAGTGAAAAATCCTTTGAAAATGTTTGTGAAATGCTAACACACAAGCACAAGAGGTTATGTACTCGATGGTGTTAGCACATTTACAAAATGAGATGAAGTTTGTGAGGTAGAGAGGGCTTCGACGATTTCCAGACCTGTTTCAGTAGAAAAACAAGTGTCAGACGCTTAGCCCGCGAAGCACCGGACCATTGGTTAGCGTCCGATGCCTAACCCTAGAGTACGGTTCACTATGCTCAGAGTGTCGAACGCACACTATTGGTACGGTGCAGGGCATCGAATAGCATCCGATGAGGTTTCGAGCTCTTTGGTCATCTCTGGAATGCGTCGAACGCTGGAGAGTTTAGTTCGACGCACTAACTTGATCCTGTTCGACAGTGCTGAGTTTGTTAGAGTCAGTCTCTGTTCTTCCATTCGATGTCTGTGAAATAATGGGCGTCGGACTGATTCTTCAGAGTACGATGAGTAGTAGCAGTTCAAAGGAAACTCTGTTTGAACACATCGGAAGTGGAGCGTTAGTTCGACGGTGATCACCGGACAGTGTCCGATGTGGTTTCTGCTCTCTGGATCCTCTTTGCAAGCGTCGGACACTGGGTGACTTTAGTCTGGTGGTGTTGTTCGACATTAATGTCCAATGAGTTGCTGAGGAGCTGTTGGCGCGTAATGGTCATTTTCAAACGTTCGAGCTGATGTGTCACGTTGTGGTTTGTTGAGGGAGAAGCGTCTAATGTGGGGTATTGGTCCGATGGTAGCATCCGACGCACCGCCCGACGCCCTAAAAATGGTGTAACGGTTGGTTTTGTGGGAGTAACGGCTAGGGGCACACTTGTGGTTATATATAGAGGGTAACCAGGCACTTGGGCCTCTCTTGCACATTTGGATCATTGCTATACACTTTTGTGCATTTGCTAAGCCTCCCACTTACTCACTTTACATAGTGTTCATCATCTTTGAGTGTGAGTGATTCCTCATGTATTCATCATTGCAAGAGTTGCATTCTAGAGCACTTGAGAACAAGCCGCTGCTTAGTTCTTATTCTCTTGGGATTTGTTAAATCCCTAGACAGCTTAGAGGAGGTTTTTGTGTGAGATTGGGTTGAGATTGTCCAAATCCATATCAAGGTGATCTTGTGAGGGGTTCTTACGGTTATTTCTCGGCGGAGTGCCAAAACCGACTACTAGTGAAGCTCATGACTTGGATACCCCTTCTCTTGTGTTGGTGAATGGCTCCTGGTGAGGGATTGGTGTGTGATGCCTAGCTACTGATCCTCCAAGGAAGACGGTTCTCACAACGGGGACATAGCTTGACGGAGATCAAGTGAACCCCGATGAAAAATCAGTGTCTATCTCTTCTCCACCTTCGAGTGGATAATCATTGTCTTCCTTGGTGATTGGTCTTCATCGAGCTTGTTGCTTATTTCCTCTCTGTGATTAGTTCTACACGGCATTTGATTTTCTCTTCATCAACACCATCCGGTATAACCTCTCGGTTCATCACTTTCGGTTTACTACTTGCATGGCTAGGTGTCTTCTTCGGATCGAGAAGACGTCTTGCGTAGTAGCTAGACCTTAGGTTTGTAGGGCTACTCGGTTCGTTGAGTGATATATTCTTGTGTAGAATTATTAAGTGGCTTGTGTAGAATAGTATAGAGCTAGTGTTTTGCTTCCGCTATTTGTGTTACTAATTCCGTGCACTAGTTTGTGTTTTGTAAGAAAATTTTAATAGGCTATTTACCCATGTCTAGCCTATTCAACACCTTTCAACTGCCCACTCCCAGGCAGACCTATGTCTCCAGGCTTCCGAGACGTACATCCTCTATCAGGATCGCTACATCCTAGAGGTGGAGGGCGTCAATTGCCATTACCGAGACATGCTGTTCCGAGCTGATGACGCCTTTCTGGCGGAGGAGCAGGAGAAGATCCAGCTGTGGCGCACACTCATCGCCAAATAGGAGGTTGCTCAGGGATGAGATCATGGACCTCAAGGACAAGGCGCGTGACTATGAGCTCCACAATGATGACCTGGAGAGCAGGTGCTTGTCAACGGAATATTATCGATAGTCTACTGAGCGGTATGTCCAAGATAGTAGATGATCGGTGAAGGTGTGTCTAAAACGAACAAACATAACGCAATAAGCGTGAGACATGAGATTTATACACGTTCAGGCCGCCGCGAGGCGTAATACCCTACGTCCTGTGTTCTGGTGGATTGTATTGCTATGAGGTAATGTGATCTAGATCTGTTGGATCACTGCCCCTCCTTATATAGTCTGAAGGGACAAGATTACAAATAAACTAGCCAAGTTGGTACAATAACTATGCGGTGCAGTGCCTTGCTCTGCACGCCTTAGTCTTCTGAGCCGGGCCACCTCTGATGGCGCGGCCCATGTAGCACCGTGCGGGTATACTGATCTATACCCCCACAGCTAGTCCCCGAGCGCCTTGCATTCACCGGGAGGTGCAGATCTTTGGAGTTGCTTGACCAAACGGTTGTAAGGAGCTCAGAAAAAAATTGAAAAAGAGCTTCTCTTTGGTGAAGTGTAGCCACTTAGATTTCGTTTGATGATGCAGTCAATAAGGAGTGTAACCATATAGAAAGCATTACATTTACCGTCAGGTGAAGTGTAGCCACTTAGTCCCCGAGCCTGCTGAAAGATGACGTAGTATCATGTAGCAAGATCAAGAAGAAGATTCTTAAAGTCCTCGAACATGGCGAGATGCTGAAGTCCCCGAGCACGGCGAGACACATATCAAGACCCCCAATGTGCTGCCCAAGATCAGCACCCTGATCCGAACAGCGTGGAGTGACTTGATAGCTCGGCGACGAGTCCCCAGCGTGGTCGGAGACGGTGTCTGAGCAGCGCGAGGACAGCGAGGAGCGGCGACGAGTCCCAGCGTGGTCGGAGTTGGTGTCCGAGCAGCGCGAGGATGGCGAGGAACGACGGCGACGAGTCCCAGCATGGTCGGAGGCGGTGTCCGAGCAGCGCGAGGACGGCGAGGAGCGGTGATGAGTCCCCAGCGTGGTCGGAGATGGTGTCTGAGCAGCGCGAGGATGACTGGGAGCGGTGACGAGAGCTCGGTGACGAATCCCCTGCATAATAAATATGTACAATGGATAGTACATGATATTGATTTTGGAGCGGATCCCAATATTGTAGAATACCTGATAAGATTGTTCGTTTCTTGTTCTTATTAGGTCATGTAATTTCCCCTGATAGTTGGCCTGTTACGTTTAAACACCTGACCCGGTGTATGGTTTAGAGGTTTCTTAACATGACCATGTGAGTTTTACGGGGCGTAGACAGGTTTCACGGATTAAGACGTGTGTTACTAAGGTACTTTAGCAATCGTTAAGAGAAGAAGACGGAGAGATACTTAGTATCTCATCGGCGGAGAAAATCTTCTGTGAAGATACTTAGTATCTCATCGGCGGAGAAAAAATCTTTTATAGAGATACTTAGTATATCGTCGGCGGAGAAAAAGTCTTCTGTGGAGATACTTAGTATCTCGTCGGCGAGTGCCCGAACGTGTTCGGGGCTTATGTAGAAAATATTCGAAGATATATGAAGATCGAAGGATTCGTAGAAGAATATTAAAAATATGACTTAGGTTGATTAACGTTGGGAAGAGTGATCGGCATGTCAAGAAGTTACTTGATGTGGCTCGTGTGATGGCTCGTCGTGACTTGCTGTTGTCGAGGCCACCATAAAGTGTTGACGGCGAGAAGTGCTATTGATTCTCTATCAACAAATAGGGTGTAGATTTATGGAGAAATCCAAAGACGAATATATAATATAAAATATTTTAATTAACATGAAAAAAAAAGTGACTTAGCTCTTTTGTCGTCGGTCGGATCTCGACTGCACGGTAGTAGCAGAAAAATATCTTGAATATTTTATTATGCTTGCCGATCTGTTCGCTACCTTCTCTGGTTGCATGTACGTGGCTTTGAGATCAGATCACACATGCGTGTGCAAGTATTGATTTTTGCATGATTCTGTAGATGCGCGTCCAATCGCCACCGGCCGGCCGTGACGTAGCCGTGGATCGGTGTCGCCATGCACACGTTCCGGTGATGTAGGTCGGGTATATGATGTAAATCAGAAATTGGCATGCTTTGTCGCCGGTCGTTGCAGGACAGGAAGCCACGCCGAGAGCAGCTGGCGATCTCAACTCCTCCATAGGTGTCACGACGAGAGTTGCGTCGAGCTGCCGTGGATCGGAGGATATTAGTGAAAAAATTCCATCTCCTTCGCCGTCGTCGGATGTGGTTGACGACGACAAAATTTCGGATCTGGTTCACCACCGTCGAATGCCGTTGCCGACGATGACGAAAGAAATTTCTATCTTGCTCGCCATGGAATCAGGAAGCACACCCCCTACCTGACGTGCTAACTGTCGATGGAATATCATCGATAGTCTATCAAAGGTTATGCCTAAGATAGTAGATAATCGGTGAAGGTGCACCTGAGACGAACAAGCGTAACGCACGAAGTGTGAGACACGAGATTTATACAGGTTCAGGTCGCTGTAAGGCGTAATATTCTACGTCCTGTGTTCTGGTGGATTGTATTGCTATTAGGTAATGTGATCTAGATCTGTTGGATCCCTACCCCTCCTTATATAGTCTGAAGGGACAAGATTACAAATAAACTAAGCAAGTTGGTACAATAACCATGCGGTGCAGTGCTTTGCGCCGCAAACCTTCGTCTTCTGGGCCGGACCACCTCTGATGATGCAGTCCATGTAGCACCATGCGGATATACTGATTTATACCCCCACAGTGTCCGAGCTTGAGGACACCCTGGAGGGCAAGGAGAGCCTGAGAAAGTACCGTAACAAGACCAAGCATTCCAGCTCCCACGAGCTTCTCATGAACAACCGATGCAACATGCTCGAGAAGGTGACAAAGCTGGACAACAATGCCACCCATAATCAGAGCACTTGGTCTAGTATATGAAGTACACTGAGTACATGAAGGACAAGTGCGACATGGTGCTTGAGGATTGGATCCACTCGGATGCCAAGCGAGTCCAGCAGATCCAACAGCTGCAGGATTCTCTTCTGTCCGAGGCCCGCAAGAGGCCACGGAAGGAGACCTCCGTGGAGCCCACTCACCTCAACTTGGCAGCCTGCTCGACTGAGGGGTTCCTTTACACTGCACAAACTAACGAGCTAGTGGAGGCATTGGAGTTCATGGCCAGGATGCACAACTTCAATGCCGCACCTCAGGGTTCGGACCCCAACTGCGTCCCACTGCACTCAGGACCAGGATTGAGTAGAGTTGTTGGTGCTAGAGATGCCCTGCGTGGCATGATGACATGACTCACTTTAGGAAGTAGAGTAGTTGTCCCCTTTTGGAGCCTACCTACGTGTAGAGCGATTCCACGAACCTCTCAGCGTAGTCATTGGAGGTATCGTGATGTAATAATTGATGTAATGACTGCTTGGATCTTGTTTGGATTCCATGGATCTTTTTTATCTTTGGTTGAGTGTTGGATAGTTTGCTATATATGTTACCTATATTTTGCAAATTATATTAATATCTGATCTAGTCCCCTAATCTTTGTCTTATGTTAATGTCCTATCGATAGCAAATGTCATGTCGTCGCTCCACCCGCTTGCTGAACCGCTCCCCTTCCCCCGCACCGGCTGCTCATGGCCGAGGAAGCCGCCACGTAGGGTGCATTGGCCCTGACCCCATCCACTTCGAGGATGGTTGATGAAGCAAGATCCAGTCCAGGGAGCTGGCGGCGGTAGATCTACTACCCCAACCGGTGGTCGCGTCTCCTCCTTCCTCAACGGCGGCTCCTCCACTCCCAGCGATGATTGGAGCCCCCAGGTCTAGTGGCCATGAATAACCATAAAAACTAGTGGCGTTTTTTCCTTCCATGGCCGCTACCGACGGCCCCCCTTTCCTTCCATGGCCGGTGCCGATGGCTCCCCTTTCAGATAATGTTGGATTCGATGATTTTTTTTTTGTGTACAAGTTTGATGGATGTGAAGAATGATGTATAGATATTCTTGAATGATTGTTATTTTTTGTCCAGATTTTCATGTATTAGATTTTAAGAACACTGTATTACTATTGCGTGTTTTGGTTTTAGTTTGGATTCCAAGTGTTCAGTACTATATTGTAAACTGTAATAGCTAGAAATTTACTACTTCTTTTACAGTAATAATAATTTATGTTTTTATTATTTATTGCGTTGTCTCGTGATAATCTTTACTTAAAGATTGGACACCTCGGTGAGTAAAACATCCAAATTTACTACACATGGACCCGTCTTCAGAGAACCAAATGACACAGTTATAAATTACTCTCTTCAGAGAACTAGAGAATGGATGCCCTGATGATTACGGAGTACCAGTTTTAATTTTACTCCCGGGGACAAAACAGAATTATTTACATATTGATACTATTAGTAATGAAAAATAACTTGTTCATAGACGAGATGTCCCGATGACTATCAGAGTTTAGTTTACTCTTCATGGGTCTAGACTCAATAATTTCTAAATGACATTTTTTCTCAATTAAGGACTAAGTGTTTTTCTTCACATCTTTGCAAAACCTTGTCTAAGTTTTCAAGACAATCATCAAGAGTTTTTTCATAAACAGAAAAGTTATCCATGAAAACTTCCATGATTTCTTCAATCATATAAAAAAAGATAGACATCATGCATCTTTGAAAAGAAACTGGTGCATTACACAATCCAAAACACATCCTACGGTAAGCATAGGTTCCATAAGAACGGGTAAAGGTGGTTTTCCTCTGATCATCAGGGTGGATAGGAATTGGATGATATCCAGAATATCCATCAAGGAAACAGAAGAAAGAGTGGTATACCAATCGTTCTAACATCTCATCGATGAAGGGCAAAGGGAAGTGATCTTTTCTTGTTGTTTTGTTGAGTTTTCTGTAATCTATGCACATCCGCCATCCAGTGACGGTTCTCTGGGGGCTTAACTCATTCTTGTCATTCTTGACAACCGTCATGCCTCCCTTTTTAGGCACAACTTGGACATGGCTTACCCACTTACTATGCGATACAGGATAAATAATCCCAGCGTGCAATAGCTTCAAGACCTCTTTCTTTACAACCTCTCTCATCGTATTGTTGAGCCTACGCTAGGGCTCTCGAGATGGTATGATGTTAGGATCAGTTGGAATGCGATGGGTGCAAAGAACAGGACTAATTCCATTCAGATCTTGGAGTGAATAGGTAAAAGCTAATCAATGCCTTTCCAAGACAGTGCTCAAGCGAATAGTCTCTACCTGGGGAGAGTTTATCACTTATGATCACTGGAGATTACATGTCTCCATCCAAGAAAGCATATCTTAGACCGGCTGGCAATGGCTTGAGCACAATAGGAGGTTTAGATGGCACTAGGAATTCATCAAGGGGTAAAGGTTCTGGGTTTTCAGCTTCTTCCTTGATGAAGAACTCCTCATCTTCTTCAAGATGGGATTCTCTCAGAAAATCAAGAGCTGCCACCGTGATCTCACTAATTGGATCAGGCTCAGGACATGGTTTAGTCTTAGCATTTAAGGAACGGGTGATGGACAAAGGAAATCTAAAGTTTGGTCCTACTTGAACATTGATTGTCCATGTTTGTCCTTCTTGAATAAGTCTTCTAATTGGTTGGCCTATCAACAGGTCAAACTACATGACATCAAAGATATAGAAACATAGATGGAGCATGGTGTCGTTAACCCAGACAGGGAGCACATATAAAATGGCTTGAACTTGGAATAATGTGCCTGGAAGAACTTTTCAAGAGCTTTGTTGTTGGGGTTAGTGCCATGTGCATCAATAAGTCTTGAGCAAATGATGTCGGCATGATATTAACACCCACAACTGGATTGTAGAAACCTTCAAAAGGTCATTTATGGATTTGGTATTTGATTAAGACAGAAGGTGAATCCTAGTCGGATTACATCAGAGGAAACCTATGATTCTTCTAGCCAATCATTGTAGATTGTGGCTATGAGCTCTCTTATGGTCTTTCTATGGAAGGCTACTTCAGGAGATTCTAAAGATTCTAAAGATGGTTTCTTCGACTCCTGAGGCTTCTGAATCATATGGAAGTTGGAGGTGTTTCCAAAATCGAAAAAAAGATCATCTTCAATTTCAAGTATAAAGTCCGAAAGCGGAGTATCCTCCTTTTCCATAGGGTTGGAAATTGGGATAGCTAAAGGTAGGGATGTTGATGGTAAAGGTTCAGGCTCAGCTACCCTAAGCTCTTCTTCTAACTTCTCCTTAGGTTGGTTATCTAGGATGTTGTCTAGGATCTTTCGTGCTTCAGAATCTGAAACATGTGCGAAACATCCCCCCGCAGAGTAGTTGAGATGCTTCTTGGATTTTCTTCTCAGATCCACAAAAAAGTGTTGAATGAGAATCGGGTCTGGTATGGATAGGTTTGGTCCAGATTTTATGAGATCATTAAAATGTTCCCAGGATGTGGCCAGAGATTCATTATCTTTCTGTTTAAAAGATAGGATCTTGGTTCTGAGGTTGACAATTTGGTAAGGTGCTGAACAAAGTGTTCCCCAATATCCTCTCTCTTTCTCTATGGTTCGGTCATACCAGGTTTTAGCTTTTCCTCTCAAAGAGAAAGGAAAAAGCTTCCACTTTAAGGTTTCATCAGACATGCCCTCTATACAGAGGTAGTCACAGGTCTGTTCGAACTCTCGTAGGTGACGATGAGGATTATTATTTCCCTCTCTTGAAAAGGATTGGCTTTGGACCATTTGAATTAGATACGGGTGTACCACATATGTAGGGGTTTGGATAGGTTTTGAGGATTGCCTAAGCCTATGGCTTGTGCTCGTGGATGCAACATATTTATAGATGGGTGTGGTTTCAATGGCATCCATAAGGATGAAAACAAAAATAAGGAGATAAGAAAGGTAAAAGTATGAATACAAGGTTAAGATAGACTCTAGATGTTTCAACCGTTTTCCCCGGCAATGGCGCCAGAAATGCTTGTTGGTATAAGATAAACAAATAAACTGTAGGATTATCTGCAAGCGGACAGATACCGATGTAGCACTTCACCTGGGAGTATTCTAAGGTATCATTATTTATATTTTACCACAGTGAAAACGGGATGACTATAATCTAGACTTAACCCCTGAGCTGCTATCAAGGACAGAGAAAATAGGTGATAAAGGAGATTGCTAAGGCTTCTAATTCTAATCCTCACAAGATATGGTATGATTGTTCTTATTGGGGTATTACTGTAGGAATACACCAGCAAAAGGTAAATTCCTTAGTAAAAGAAACCTACGATCCTAACGGGAGGTGGACTATGTAAGACTCAACAAGTGTAGGTCACCCTCGCGATTTACTAACGATTCGGATAGTATGGGGCATTTACGAGCAAATATAATCTAAGCACCACGTTTAAACTATAATTACTACTTCAATCAAGGAGCCACCAAGACTAAAGCACTTTGAAGAATCGTAAAATTTAGAACAATAATAACAACATTACTCACTTGGATTAGAAGTTGAACTCCGAAGAAATCTTCAGAAACAAGCCTCAAAGAAGGACTTGAATCCGTGGGTACAAGTCGTAGAGCAGTCACCAACAGGCCAGCACCTCCTCCAAATATCTCCAGCTCTTCTAACCACACCACTTATAGGATAAAACTAGCCCTAATTTGGAGAGACTACAAGGCTAATCTTCTATTTATATAGGCCGGTGGGATGAACCATAGCCCTTGGATCAAACCAACTTCGACGGGTGGTGGAGATTGATCTTCAAAAACGGGTGTGGGTCCACGTCAAAGCGGAGGCAGGAGAGGAGACACTGATAGGTCGGCCGACCTGGCAGTGGGGTCGGCCGACCCCCTCTCTTTGACATTCGGGCCACACTTTTGCAGGCGTGTCTCTGGTGTTCTCTAGAATATTCTTGATCTGCCGCCAGCAGCGGAATTCGGTATTTTTCTCTAAGATGTGGGTCCATCTTGGTTCTCTTCCAGTATAGTCCCTAAAAACACAGATTCACCAAACCTCGTGGAATTCTGTCAGTTTAAACCCTATTCTAGGTGTTGGCTCTCTTTTATATCCCTTTTCGTGATTGGTTGACACGGAAAATCATATAATAACTACTGTCAACAAACATGTGCGAAAGATCCTCCCACAGAGTAGTTTAGAGGCTTCTTGGATTTTCTCTTCAGACCCACAAAAAAGTGTTGAATGAGAATCAGATATGGTATGGATAGGGTTAGTCCAGAATTTATGAGACAGTTAAAACATTCCCAGGAGGTGGCCAAAGATTCATTATCTTTCTGTTTGAAAGATAGGATATTGGTTCTGAGGTTGACAATTTTGATAAGGGGTAAAATTCTAGACAGAAGTCTGAACAAAGTGTTCCCCAATCTCCTTTCAAAGAGAAAGGAAAAAGCTTCCACTTTAAGGTTTCATCGGACATGCCGTCTATACAGAGGCAGTCACAGGTCTGTTCGAACTCTCGTAGGTGAAGATGAGGATAATTATCTCCCTCTCCTGAAAAGGATTAGCT
Source organism: Eremochloa ophiuroides (assembly GCA_038502445.1). Classification (NCBI taxonomy): domain Eukaryota; kingdom Viridiplantae; phylum Streptophyta; class Magnoliopsida; order Poales; family Poaceae; genus Eremochloa; species Eremochloa ophiuroides. The sequence continues at coordinate 41,692,227 of JAHLJS010000006.1, forward strand.
TTGGACCATTTCAATCAGATACGGGCGTACCTCATAGGTAGGGGTTTGGATAGGCTTTGAGGATTGCCTAAGCCTATGGCTTGTGCTCGTGGATGCAACATTTTATAGATGGGTGTGGTTTCAGTGGCATCCATAAGGATGAAAACAAAAATAAGGAGATAATAACGGTAAAAGTATGAGTACAAGGTTAAGATAGACTCTAGATGTTTCAACCGTTTTTCCCCGGCAACGGCGCCAGAAATGCATGTTGGTATAAAATAACTCAAACAAATAAACACTAGGATTATCTGCAAGCGGACAGATACCGATCTAGCACTTCACCTAGGAGTATTGCAAGGTATCTTTATTTATATTTTACTACAGGGAAAATGGAATGACTAGAATCTAGACTTAACCCCTGAGCTGCTATCAAGGACGGAGAAAATAGGTGATAATAGAGATTGCTAAGACTTCTAGTTCTAATCCTCACAAGATATGGTATGATTGCTCTTAATGGGGTATTACTATAGGAATACACCAGCAAAGGATAGATTCCTTAGTAAAAGAAACATTGGATCCTACTGATGGGAGGTGGACTGTGTAAGACTCAACAAGGCTAGGTCACCCTCGCGATTTACCACCGATCCGGACAGTATGGGGCATTTACGAGCAAATATAATCTAAGCACCACTTACCTGTCATAGACCAAAAATAAATGATACCAAGGAGTATGCAAGGATTTATTTGGTGAAGCTGGCTTGACATCATTTTGCATATAAAGCTTAAGGTTCATTAAGCAAATTAAACTAAGTTTTATCATCAAGTTGATCAGCTTGCTTTATTAATACATGTCTAGGTAAACACCTATTCAATTAGGTTATATCAGTCATCATTAAGAAGTCATGTTTAGATGATTATCTTGCTTAGGTTTGCCTGTACTAATCAACCAATCCATGTAGCTAACAAGCAATATATAAACCATATCTGGTTCAACATTGCAAGTTAAGCTCTTTAACCATGTATAGCCATTTTACTTTAGTTCGGTGTACAATGGTGCCGCTGCTCATGTCAAGTTCTCACTAACGGAGAGAGACCGCGATTATAATCGACTTCCTATCCAGCTGGAGCAAAATACCAAACGCCAACCCTACTCCTGCCCCCGTTGGAGCAGCTTCGGGTCATCTTTGGAACAACAGGTAACAAGTATTCTCGGGTTCAGCCTAGCGCCACACGCAAGGGATTCAACAATGGCCAGAATGCTCAGATCGTTCCAAACCACGGTAGCACCGACCGGGCCACTAGGTCCCTGCCCATGGTCCAATCGCAACCTCAAAGAGTGCACTCTTTAACCGGTCAATTCCCAGCTTGAATTGAACTACTCAACTTCGCGGTCGGAATGAGTTATCCGGCCAACTAGGCGAGCGGTAGGGTTCAACATGATATGAAGACGTACAAAGCATACTATCCTTAATGGCGCATTCAAGGACAGATACGCAGCAAGGACTACCATGCCTTGTTGGTTCTCTACCTTCCTCCTGTGCCTTTAGATTAATCGTTAGTTTATGGTTAAGTTTCACGATATCAAATATAGCCAACCGTGTAGGGTAAAAGTACCCACATTTTGTCTCATGAATGACATAATCATTTGCCTTTTAGCGATCTACGCAAGGCTAAGTATAGTTTTGATCATGGACCAAGATAGGAATCAGGTATCTCTTTATGGTCAAGGCAAGGATATGCAAAAGTAAGGGTTTCAATCAACTCATATAACTTAATGTAGCATAACATAAGAATAAAGACTCAAACAATTCTTTGTAAAACATGAGAGGCTTAGAATGCTCTGGGGCTTACCTGGAATACAACACTAGGTTAGTGTTTGTTAGATGACATTGTCTTGGCATGCATCTCCCATTCCAACACTTGTTTAGTCTTTCCATCTTCTTGGTAAGGCCTACCACACCGTCTTGTGGTTAGCTCCAACATCGAGTCCTTCACTCCACGTGATGATCAGCTAGCGTACCTAGATGAGATGCATGATGCACGTGTATGAATATGTTGGAAGCAATACAAGGCAACACTTATACACATATGCTTATATCAATACAACAACAACCCAAAGTAATTAACCAAACAAGCATCTTCAGGACAGCAGCACAGCAAAGTAATTCTTCTTACCATAACCCAAGCTATACACCTCCAAAGTGGATGATCTAAGACTCTCTGGAAATCTACTGGAATTGTCTATAACTTTGTTCTTATCATCTAGAGCTAAATCAAGGGTTATCTAAGTCAAACAATCAGGTGTGTTTAGTTATGCATAGAAAAGCTGACAGTAGCTTCAGAGAAGCATAACTGCAGTTCTACACATTCAACAAGCATGATTCTAAACTTTTTGGAAAGCATATTAAAGTATCTAAAACTTCACTATTGTCACCTTCAAGTGATTCAACATTATACAAGGTCAAATAGTACAAAAGGAGTACCTCTGTCCAGACTTGGACAGATTCTGTCTCCTCACTTCAAACAATCATAACTAGAGATTTAGACCACCAAAATGGGTGATCCTCAACAATTTAGAAAGCCAATGAAAATTAATACAACTCTTATATTATCACCAAGAGGTGGTACGAAGCTTGACTTAGTCAAACAAGGCAAACATTCAGGCCTACATAGAAAACATACAAAACCTGACAGTAGAATTATAAAATCTATAACTCCTAAACTATCAGGCCTATGACCATGCAATTTTAGGAAAAGATATAATTAGAAGTTAGCTACAACTTTTGTACAGAAAACATTTACAGAAAACTTCATTTTCCTTATGAAAACACCGAAACAATAGAGACTGTGCATGTAGCCATTTTCAGCAGAAACATAATTAGGTTGCTTGCTTGCTTTCTAACCAAGAATTACATACACATGAGCTATTGACATAGCTGAAACCATCATTACATGATCAAACAACACTCATATCAGACCAAGACATTATAAGGATTCATGAACAACCCTTTTACCTTACATCTTTCAGTAACTATCACATAAAAACCTATTATTTAATTATTTAGGTATCAGAGCTAGGTGATTACAAACCATGATCAAGGTATAAATTTTCACATGCTCAGATTTTATAATTTAATTACTATAAAATAAACAAGTCTATAAGGCAACAATATATTGGAGAGCAAGATAAATGTGAAACACAACATTTTTTTAAACTACATGGCCATATTATTTATTCTTAGCCTAACAAATCATCATACAAAGCTAGTGGAACACTATTTTCCATTTTTACATACATATATTATTTATAAAGCATTTAAAACTACTAAATATCATCAAACAAGTTAACTCAATAACTTAGTGATACATGCACCATTGTGGCGGGCGGTTAACAATGCCCGCCTGGGTTAATATTAACCGAGGCGAGCATCCTAACTTGCTCGCCACTGTTAGTATTAACCTAGCGGGCATCGTTAACCGCTCGCCATGGTTAATATCTTAACCCAGGCAGGCATTATTATTTGCCCACCTTGGTTAAGTTTGTTTAGGTTTGGGGTTGTAAGAAATACAAAGAGTTGTATGTAGCAGAAGAGTGGTAAATAATAGTAGACAGTAGACAGAGTAGTAAGTAGTAGTACACAGAGTTGTAGGAGTAGTCGAAGAGTAGTATATAGTAGTAGAGAAGAGGAATAATTAATATTAGTAGTATTAATAGGAGTATAAGTTGACAAACATGAGGTTGGAGCTAGAGTAGTAGTAGACATAAACACCGCATACAATACAGATACGATTCGATGGCATAGAACATCCCTTTTACATATATGCACGGTCTTCACATGCATGTCATTTTGGTATAGGCGCTGCCACAGACTTGTTCTCGTCGTCGTTGCGTGCCTAGGTCATCATCTTGGTCTTGTTGAAGCGTGCCTCGACCCCCTTGATCTTTTGTGGATGATCGATAAAGAGCCCAAACTCTTCATAGTTGTTTTATTCTTCTGGACTTTGGACCTCGTTAGCTCCAACAATCTCTGCTTTGCTGAGACAACCGCATGCCTCGTTGACCACTTGCCGTTTTCCTTGGGCATCGGATGGTAGGATACTTGCGCGACACGGCTTGCTAGAACCCACTGGTCATCTTTGTAGCCTACATTGTGGAGCTCCATGATGTTTATACCATAGTCGTCTATGACAACCCCCTTTGGCTTCACCCACTGGCACTTAAACACGAGTATCTGTAGGTCACCGCCGTAGTCAAGTTCCCATATGTCTTTGATCTGACCGTAATATGTCCTGGCATGGCCCGTCGCCTCGTCGATTCCCTCATATCGAACTCCGCAGTTCTGTGCCGCGCTTTTCTTGTCCTTCTCTCTTGTGTGGAACCTGTACCCGTTGATGTCGTACCCTTGCCACGTGGTGATTTGGGTGGATGGGCCAGAGGAAAGCCTCGAAATGGTGTCTGTTGATGCTCCTTAATGTCAATTTTTAACCATCAACTATTGCCTTGATATGATACAAAATGACTTATAAAGCATAGTTGTAGGGTTTGAAACTAACAGGTTCCACAAGTTTTGGTGTCCTCACTTGTTTCATAGGAGATTGAGTTTTTCACTGAATAAAAGCACCTCAAATGATGAATTAAAGGACACCATTGTGAAGGCCTCGTCGAGATAATCGAAACTGGATATATTATTTGCTATATTTGGAGCTCGGAATAAAAAGATATTAATTTTATAAATAAAGGAAAAGGCCTCCATCATAGAACTGCGGAATTAATTGGGCCTAAATTAGAATTTGGCCCATTAAGGCCTATGTACACTTTAATTAGATATGGTGAAAAGGTTTAGTACCACATCGCTTGCTCAAGGTGGAGGTGGGGAGGCCGCCCTTATATAAGAAGACCAGGACCCCCAGGCACCAGACATCATCATGGAGAAGAGAGGTGTCCCTCGAATGGATAATCTCTCAACTCCAGAGAATTAGGGCTAGGCTTTTCAATGTAGTAGATTAGTTCTAGTTGAGAGTTAGGGAGAGCGGAGCCATACTCGGTTCTAGAGAGTTCATCGGAGGTCTGGTATGTACATGTATCCTATCCCTGTAAGACTTATGCTTTTATGTATTTATCTTCTCTATTTACTTACATGCATCATTATGTGATTGGTTAGTATAGTTGTTATACTTTGGCATGGGATCTTTGCTCGTATTGAGTGCTCTAGTTATAACGCATGACTAGAGTAGTAATCCATAGTCTAGGCATGACGTCTAGACTATAGGTTACCTGAGATTGCGCTTAATCATACGGTTAGTTGTGGTAGCCTCAGGGGTGACAGGCTCTGACAGGTCTTCATAATCCGCCATGTTTGGGTTAGTGTTCGTAGAGCTTTTTGGCAGCCTTCTCCCTGATTACCCCTTCCCAGTCTATTCGAGAATCGGAAAGGTACTTTTACTCCAAAGTGCTATTGTGTGATTGCTTCACCTAACTGTCCTTCAGTTATCATAGAACCTAAGTAGTAGAGAAGTATTTAGGAACCTTGAACTCTCCCGTTGTCCTCTCAACTTAGCTAGACTACTCATTTATCAGTCAAGTGATTATTATGCATAACTCCTATAATTTATCACTTACCTCTACTATAGTCTAGTTGGTGTATTAAGTTAGTAGATGCATAATGGTAACTATCAGATTCTTTAACCATTGCTTCCCTGTGGTAAAATATAAATAACGATACTCTGGAAATGCTCTCGGGTAAAAGCTACAATGGTATTCTGTGCGCTTGAGGAATCTTTCATATTCTATTTTGCACATAATAAATACCAACAAGCTTTTTGGCGCCGTTGCCAGGGAAGCAATTGGTATAAGGATTTTGATAGTGATCTTGATGTCTGCTAATTTAGTGTATCACTAGCTTTAGTAGGATTAGCCCTGTTCTATTGAGTTGTGGAATAAGGCAGGATAGTAGAAGCCGTTTTGACCTTCTTGCAAGTTTCACAAGACAAGAAGTGTTAAAGAACTCCAGGGTGCCCTAACATTCAAAATTCATCAACAATGGAACCCTATCATCTCACAGGTTTGCATACATATATATATATTTCTTTTTAACTCTGTGTAGATTGGAGAAGGAGGTCATCGTCACAACAATTCAAATCACATCTCAAGTGACGAACATAAAATCTATGCTACGCACAAATCATGGTAAGTATGATCAAGAAAGGTGAGAAAGTCTCGCTCATGGACTTTAAACTTTTTGAGTAGTTATCATTTAATTTCTTGCATCTCATTGCATATTTACTTTAATCCATGCATCCACTCCATTTAGTTTATGTTTCCTCATATCAAATCCATAGCATGCATACATCCACACCACTTAAAAAAGAAAAAATATATTTCTCACTATGATCATACTCTTTCATCTCTATTGTTGAGTAAGTCTCTGTATGCTTTCATGCATCCACTTTCTATGCAAGTAAGTTTTGGTTTAGAAGTACTGCAAATACTTCCATTGGCTTTTAAATTAAGCGTGGTGCTTAGGTTAAAATTGCCTGCCTTAGTCAAGTTAGACATGGAGTCTAGTTTGATTATGGAACTAAAAATTGCTTGTGTAGACATTGGTTATTTTGTTGGACTAACCCTGCAGAAACATTCAAATTCAATCTGGGAAAGTCCTGAGATGATCTTCATGTAAGAGATGAATCAAGGCATGTGATGAATTCCAACAACTTTGCACGAAGAAGACACATCAGCTCACCCTTCATCAAGGAAAGAACTGTAAGTACCAAAAGTTTATTTACTTTGTCTTTCGCCACAAGTTACCTTTGCCTTAAACCATGTTAGAGTGTAGAAAACAAATAAAAAATGCAAAAAGAAATCTATGCTAAAATAATCCTTTCATCATTGTTGACGGTGGATATACCATAAAATTCCACATTCAAACACCGTCGACAGGCCCCGGATCCAAGGGAGAATAAACACAACATGAGCACATTTTATCAATAATGAGTTCCACTTGTACTCTTAGCTTGTGATTGCAGAGAACACTAAATCAGTGCAAAAGTGAGCAGTTAGGGGCTAACTACATGGTTCGGCCGAACCATGTTATGTTGCCCCAGGCCACCAACTTTTAACACAGTGCATACAACATCAAATAGAAGAGATCAGAGCCAAGGGTGGGCCCACCCATGGGTCGGTCGAACTGCCCATGGGGCCCACCTGGCTCTGGTGATATGGCAGGATCCGTGTGACACTCCAACCAAGTCATTTCATCCATCGGATCAACTTGTGCTTTCATTCAATGGTGGAGATCAAAGGCACACGGATTGAGGCATAAAACGAAGCAATAAAGACAGAACCAACACATAGGTAGAGTCTATGACAGATGGGAACCACGGTGGTAGGCCCAACCCACCAGAGGTGGGTCGGTCGAACCACCATTGGTGGGCCCAGGCCACCTACACCATCACTGACTGGTGGGGACTCCTTCTAGAAGACCCTGGCTAGGCCCACCAGTCATAGGGGGTTAGCCGAACCCCCCTGGTGCCCAGCCAGGTCGTTTGGCCTCCACCAACTCCAAGCATGTTTCCCATGTGCTCAAATCACCAAAGCCGTCCATCTTGAGACGGTTACAAGGCGGTGGATCCAAGGGTGGAGAGGCAAGGAGCACACGGATCGCTGACGTGGCACCCCCTCATCCTCCACTATAAATAGAGGCTGCACACTCCTCTTCAAGACACACCATACAACACAAGAAGCAGGCTAGAGTGAAGTTCTACTCTTTAGTAGTAGTATTAGTCTAGTGTGGGAGTTAGAGTCGAGTCGAGCTACGCTCGGAGTCTCCGGAGTCGTCTACTGGAGAGTCTAGTATAGCTCTTGTACCTTTCCTTCTGTAAGACTTTATCCTTTTCAATATATATTATCTTTACTTTACTTCACTAAGCTCTCACTTAGTCTTTACTATTCTTTATAGTATTGTTGTGTCTTGTCTTATTCTATAGTTGTTTTATACTTGATAGTGATCTTGTCCCAACTCAACGTGTGTTAGTTCATCGCCTGTCATAGGGTGTTCTAGTTGTTGGTACGCAGCTAGAATAGTGAGAGTTAGTGTAACCATGGTGCTTAGACTAGATCTTGCCTTTAATTACCGCTTGTCGCACGGATTGTTTGTGGGTGCTAGCAGGTGGTGACAACCCTGTCTAGTCTTAGTATCCCTCCACGTGTTTTAGGCAAGTTCTTAAAAGGTAGGCTCCCATAAGAGTGTAGGCGCTTCGGGTAGAGGTTTTGTCCTCTATTGTCTCGCACTACCCCCTGCACACCGGTAGTAAGGTAACTATCTTAGTAGAAGTCATCTATTTGATAGGGTAAGTCACAAGAGTAAAGTAAGTGTCATAGGAGTCTTATACTCACTCGTTGTCCTCCCTACCAAGCTATACTCTAGTAGTTATCTTTTAGTTATCTTAATACTTGTTGTGTGTTGGTGTCATTACCTTTTCCTCTATCTATCGATTTACCCCCCCCCCACCACTAGATGGTACTAAGTTGGCATAGACTTAAGGATCTCTCTTTCTTTTTATTAATTATTCCTAGCAACCGTTTTCCCTTGGGATAAAAATAAATAATGATACCTTGGAATACTCCTGGGTGAAGTGCTACAGCGGTATATTCTGTGCGCTTGCGGAATTATCCAATAGACATAAGAAATACCCTAGGGCACTTCTGACGCCGTTATCAGAGATAGCCTAACACCCTATCTCTGGTGGTTACGCTAAGAAGTGTCAACAAGCATTTCTGGCGCCGTTACCGGGGAAAGCATCAGTCTAGGAATATTAATAAAAAAAATTGAATCCGGAGTCTATTATCAATTTAGTTATCGATTAGTGTTAGGGTCCTACCCCTGTCTGTGTTTCTCGTTATCGTGAAGCTAGACAGTGTATGAGCGGTTTTCAATTGCCGTCGAATTATATTGAAGATCCCGAGCAATTGTTGAGAAGAACTAGACGCCGTCAAGTTCCACCTCAAAGGTTTATTTCAAGCCTGAATCCGTTCTAAGAAAGAGGCTCCTGCATTATCAATCAAGGAAGCTATGGTCCAAAAGACCATCTCTGAGTTCTCTGCGCCGTCCGCTGACAACATTGCCACCGGACCGCAGCTCAACTTTGAAGATGCTACCTTTGAGCTCAAGCCTGCACTCATCAACATGGTGCAAGCTAATCCATTCTGTGAAAGCCACACGGAGACGCCAATTTCCTATCTCCAGCACTTTCTGGAGGTGTGTGGGACTTTCACCATCAAGAACATCTCGGCTGACGCCATCCTTCTTTGCCTATTCCCATTCTCACTGCTTGGGAAGGCGAAGCAATGGTTTTATGCCAACAAGAGTGAAGTCACCACCTGGGAGAATTGTGCCAACGCTTTTCTCAAGAAGTTCTTCCCAATGGGCAAAACAAGCGCTCTCCGTGGCAAAATTTCAAGCTTCCAACAACAAGCGGACGAGACGATTCCCGAAGCATGGGAACGGTCTCCAGTAGTACATTCATGCCTGTCCTCATCATGGGACTGAAGAATGGCTCCTAATCCAAGGTTTCTACCATGGGCTGACCGGATTAGCCCGTAGTCACCTTGATGCTGCAGCCGGAGGAGCATTCCTACAACACAATGTCAAGGATGCTAAGGACCTCATTGAAAATATGGTTATCAACTAAGGATGGAATGAGGAACGCCTCCAACCCAAGAAAAGGGGTATGCACACCGTTCATGAGGTGGACATGCTCTCAGCAAAAATAGACCTCTTGATGAAAAAGATCGAAGAAAGTTCCAAGAAGGAACAAGAGTCCATTAGACCCACTGCCACCGCACGAGCAATTGGAGCTGATCCATGGTGCGAGGTATGTGGTGGAGAAGATCATTCGGGCAACAACTGCCCCGAGACGAAGGAGGAAGTGAGCATCATCAATAACAGCAACAACAATGGGTGTAACACCCTAGTGTTAAGCTTGCATGTCATCTCATTTCATGGGCATGTGCATCATTGCATCATTCCATTTTTAGAATACATGTGATGATAGCTTGAAGTGAATCATGTCATGTATATATATATATATATATATATATATATATATATATATATATATATATATATATATATAGGCATATTTATATGCTTACATGTGCTTAAAAAGTGGATTCCAAGTAAAAATGATTTTTCATAGAATCAAAGTTGATAATTTTGTTTAGAGTGCCTAATCAAACATTTTTCATGTTGAAACCATCACTTGATTTGGTTTCTAAATAGGACTTGACCTAGAATTTGATTTAGGTCTATTTGGAGTGCTTTTGCAAATTCAAACTGAAAGTCCAATTTAAAATATTTGGATGACCTAGAGCCCTAAATAAAGTTTGTGGGAAATTTAATTTGTGACAAAAGTTATTTTTGGTCCAAGTCATGAAAATACTTTTTACTTAGTCAAATCTAGATCACAAAGCAAGTTAGGGTTAAATTTCAGTTCTGAAATTTTGCTAAGTGTGACTGATTTTCAGTTTCCATGTACTGATGTTTGGCAACCTGTGGCTATCAACCTAAACCGAATTAGTGAACACGGTTTTAATAAAACTTGTAGAACTCAGGTAGCTAAACATTCCTTATTAATGGAGTTTACCCTAACATGCTCTGGATTAGGAGATAAATTACATCAAAATGTCGGTTTCAGGCAAATGCTTTAGTTATGAACTTCATTAGAGCATTCTGTCGAGCAGTGACGTGTCGATCGTCTGTCTTGCCACCGGCCGAGCCTTCGTGGCAGCGAGTGATGAACTCCACCGCCCTCCAACTCCCAGAGGCGACGAAGGACGAATCCAGAGCCTTATCCGTCCCATTCCCATCGCCCTCGTCCCCGTTGCCTGCTCCTCTGTCGTCTCCAGAGCCAAGAACTGAGAGCTCTGAGAGCACCCATGGCATCGCCGGCGGACTGCCTCGTCCCTGGCTAGCCGCTGCTCGTTCCGTCGTGCCCATAGCTCCACCGTGATCCCCTCTACCTCCCTGACATGTTTGTCGAGTCAACCGAGTCTTTTGGTAAACCCTAGCATAGTTGCAGCCGCCATCAGAGCTCGTCGAAGCTCTGCCGCCGTGCAGCTCGTCAAAGCTAGGTTGCTTTGGTTCGTTTCTTCCTCGTCCAAATCATGTTCCTAGCTTGTTTGGCGTTCAACTTGGTGAAAGTTTTGACGGTTTAGGATTTCGCGTCTTGTGCTCGTCGGAACGCGGCCATGCCACTGCGTGCACCGCCGCCGAGCTGCCATGGCTGTGGTTGGTTGACCTTGGAAGCACTAGAGTTCAATTAGTCCTCACCGTAGAGCCTTTAGATGACCTTGAGGGTAGTTATGTATCCGGATTAGCTTATTGTTGTCGAGGTTGGCCTCCCAGCGCCGCCGCCCGCCATGGCTAGTGGCGAGCGAGCTCCGGTGAACAACCGGTCCAAACCATCTACACCACGAGAAGCGTCTCGATCCCAGGAATACGTTGGTGCGCTCGGTTTCGCGATTGAGTTCGCCGACGTCGAGCTTTGGCCAGTCAAAGCTCGCGGCCATCCTTGCTCCTATGATGCGTGGGGTTGGTTGACATCGGGACCCCACCTGTCGGCACCTTGGTTACAGGTTTGCGTGTACTGCAGGGTAGCTCTAGCAATTAGGGTTTAGTTATATTCTGAAATTCATTTTTGTTTTCTGTTTTTCAATTGTGTCCAGTGCTTATGAAAATCATATCTAGAGATTTTCTTGTCCAAATGAAGTGGAACAAAGCTTGTTAGTTTCCTGTTAATGAGTAATATCAAGGAAAAATATTAAAACCTAGCACTTATATGATATTTCTGTGCTTTATTAATTAATTTCTATTTAGGCAGTGAACTTTGAAAATGCATAGTTAATTCTAGGAATGATATAAAATCATGATTCCACTTCTATTAACCTTGGTTTGGCATGTAGAACCTAGATAAAATATTGGTTAGTGGTTTTCTCTATTTTAAATGGGGTTTCCAATTCAAGCCTTAGTTGGGGCTAGAATCTTGATAAATTCACTAAAGGAAATATAATTATGATATGGGCATGAATATTTTTATGTGGGAAAAATTTTTAATCTGTTATTTGATACTTTTCACTGTAGAAAGTAGTTTTTACCTAATTTTAGCCTGTCTAGTTGTTATTTTTGCATAGGCAGCTGTAAGTATCCAAATGCTATGAAATTTGAACAGTGACCGGATGTAAACCTGTTTAGTCTACTGGAATTTTACCAGAATTTTTGGAGAACAGGAAGTTGTGGGTCTAGTTATAAGCTAACCCAATAACTATATGATTAAGGGTTCATATGAGTTAACTATGATTAACCATAGTCATATTTCGAGTAATCAGTAGAGATGTTGTGTGCTGGAATACATGGTCATGACCTGATGGATGATTCCTTAGGGTATCAAGTTATAGGATGGTGTATTAAGGTTTATTGCTATTCCTTAGGGAGTTAATTTGATTTCAAATGCACTGTCCATTTCCTGAAGGCATGCATACCTACGCATCATGTTATTGCATTGTCACAGAACCGACCAATTTTATACGAGCACAAGTACAACGATCACATTTTTAATCGCAATCCAATCGCACTTGAGCCAATATAAACCCGGTAGTCCGGAAATCTCGAAGGATTTCAAACATTTCATACCCCAAGGATCATTCATTCAGCAATACCCGATCACATGACACATCAGTTCGCAACAGAATTTAAACATCAGAGTACAACATAGTCTTTTACACAAATATAGTAGTAGCGGAAGTCAACATAGTTTTACACCACAGAGTTCAAATATGAGTACCATCAAGTGACCATGTCACAGCAATCTTACAACGACTAAGGATAGATAATGACCCTGCCCTCGGGTTTAGTCTTCTTCGCCCACAGGGGTGAAGCAATTCCTGTAATACGCGTAGTAGACTACACCATCTGCAACAATGGGAATAAAACCCTGAGTACTCAATTGTACTCAGCTAGACTTACCCGACAGGGAGTAAATAAAAAGACTCTCAAGGATATGTAAGGCTTATTTGGTGGAGCTCAGAGGGTAGCATCATTTTTGCATTAAAAGCACTACTACAGTAGTTCCTCAACTTATTCATTTTAATTGTGATAAGCTTCGATTTCAGTTAAGCTACTTAAACTAAGATTTGCCACTATACTAAGCATTCACTGAATATTATAGCAATCAATAAAACCATATGATTTCCGATATCCACAGATATCAACCTCATCTCACCATATCATTATGTTCAAGTTATTAGCCTCTACCTCACCAGAAGATCAGTTCAGTTTCTCACTAACCAGGAGAGATGGCGATTCGAATCGATTGTACCAGCTGGCAAATATGCCAATCACAAACCCTGTGAGCCGAGCCACTGGCTTCTTGGACCACCGTTAAATCCTTCTGAGACACAATATGTCGCGAGTTTGGCGGGGACCATATTCTCAGAGACCAACCCACTTCCAGGATGCATCAGGTCCCTGACCTGCCTTTGGTAAGATGGTGTCTCCGCACATACTTCCTACCTCCAGAATATGTCTGCTTAGTCGCATCAAGGCTCGGCTCAGAAAGAAATACTCGGCTTCGCGGTCAGAACGACTTATCTGGCCAGCTATGTGACGACGTCTTTCAATCTCAACTGATGTCTGGTGGCCTCAGTCCTAGTCGGCCGCAAGCAGCACTGAAGACGGCATGACCTCAACCATGTCATGCGGCTCCCCGCTACCTAGCCTTGATTCTCTCATTAGACACTGCGGCATGGTGGCACATATAGACCATCATGTGGAATCCAACCCCATCATCATTAGTAACCACCTATGCTCGCGAAGGACAGGAAATCCCTCGACTTCTACCGGTCTAAGCATGGCTAAGCATGAGATCGAACCCATCCCTTGTCTAGTAATAACTTCAGGATCAAGTATAAGTGGACAAGGTATAAATGCAGCAATGGTATGATATCAACTCCTATGCTTAAGTGCACAATCATACGATTTAATAAAGACTAGTGCATTTGTAAAAAGAGTAGGTGGAGACTTAGGGATGCTCCAGGGACTTGCCTTTCACAAAGTTAGTAGGTTGGTGATCAGGGCACTCAGGAAGTTCAGCCTCTTCTTCCTGGCCTTCGGGAACCTCTGGCACCTCAATCTCCGGCGGAACTCCCTCCTCCGGTGGATCGAACTGCAACAGCGTCACGCCTCCCGGCGATCCTGTATGCATGATATGCATATATGAGAACTGAGAATGCACATGAAATGCAAGATAGAGATGCACAAATTAACCTATGATATGCAATCAGTTTAACACTCCACACTCATTTACTGAGTACGTGCATATAATAATTTCTCGTCCCGGGTGAGAGGTCTATAACCTGCACTTAATAATTAACATGCATCAACTAACCTACCACAGTCATCTTATAACTAACAAGTACGAGCAACATCATATAAACAAAACATTAGCATTACTGCCCTAAGCTTAAATTAGGATCAGCTCCACTGTTTTAGACAAGTGACAATGCTGGAACATCACAGAATGCATGGCAAACACTTCACAACCACAAGATTCTTGCTTAAAAACAATTAAACAAACCCTAGCCTATAACTGGACCTACTGTTTGCTGTGCCCATAAAAATCTAGAAAAATTACAGTAGATAAAGCATTTCCAGATTAGCCTACTGCTAAAATTTTAAGTCATTTGGACAAGTATAACAGTCTACACAAAAATAACAAACAACCAGCCTTTTAAGCATTGGAAAATACTTAACACAGTGAAAAGTATCAAACAATAGATTTCCTATTTTTCTTAGCTTCTTCACAACATAACATGGTTCAGAAAAAATATTCATGACCATATCCTTAACACATTAAGCATGGTGATTTTTGCAAGATTAAAGCATAAAAGGCACATTATACAAGACATCATACAAATAACAGTGCAACACCAGAAAGTATATTTTTTTTAGATTCTACTTCCCTAAACAAGATTAATGCAAGTGCAATCACATTTTTAGCACATTCCTACAATTACTTATGCATTTATCAAGTTTGCAAGCAGTTAACAATTTAAATATAGCTGCACAGAAAAAGTATTCCAAATATATATTTTATATTTTTCCTTGATAGATCTCAGAAAGACAAACACAACAAAATTTGGTTCACCCCAATTGGACACTCCTAACTCCAGATATGAATTTTGGAAGATTTTACACATTTTCTGGAAATCAATTTCATAAATCAAAAAAATCCAAAACCGGCTTTAACTGCTACGCGCACCCGGCTCAGTGAACCAGAGGCGCACCAGAGTGGCTGACTCGCGGGCCCCGGGGTCAATCTGACCCCACCCGTCAGAGAGAGAGAGACAGGGCCGCCGGCGCTGACCGGCAAGAGCTCGCCGACGGCGAGGTCTCCGGCGATACCACGAGCACCAACGGACTCCTGACGACGAGACGAACCCAGCGCACCAACTTCCTAGGTCTAACCCCCACCGGAGCAAGCTCAACGGCGGCAATGGCGGACGGCGGCGGTCCGGCGAACTTGCGCCGGCCGATTCCGGCCGTTACTCGCGCGGCTAAGTTTCGTTCCGAGACACTGGAACCCTAGCGGACCTATACGCGCGACTAATCGGACTATTGTGGACGGGAACTCACTGACCGCACACGCATGGCGGCACGGCGGCGAGCGGTTTCACGGCGAGCTCGGGTTCCGGCGAACCTACGGCGAGACCGACCCAACCAATGACCTAGGCTAGATCTACGACTCACGAGGACACCATGACGAGCAAGAACTAGGAAGAACGGCTACGGTATTGCCCTCAGTCGCGGCAACCCGAGAGCTCGGCGGTGCTCCGACGAGGTCACGGCGGCGAGTAGCTCGCTGGAGCTATACCTTAGCTCGACTAAGACTAGAAATGGGTCGAGGATGAAGAGCAGAGCAAGGCGAAGCTATGGCGGAGATGGAGCGGTCGGAGACGGCGCGGTAACGTCGGATTTTACCGCGGCGACGGCACGGCAGGCGATGGCGACGGCGGAGGGGAAAAGAGGAGAGCAGAGAGGCGAGAGCGAGCGAGAGTGCGAGTGTAGCGTGCTGGGGGACAGGAGGGGGTGCCCTTTTCACCTTTGTAGGGCGATGACAGGCGGGCGTGGCCCGACGCCGGCGTATGGTCGCCACTTGGCGCCGTTGGCCTGCGGCCGCGCCAGCTGCTCGGCCGAATGCCGATTTGAATCGGCTCGATTCAGTTCTGAAAACCGACTGAAACCCGATCTTTGATGCGCCATATCTCGTGATCCAGTACGTTTCAACGAAAACTTCACTAATATGGATCAAAGAGCTACATGAGTGGATCATTTGGTATTAAGACACTTTACTCTAGATCGGCCTGGATTGAGAGATATGGATCGAAGAACATGGGTACACCGAAACTAAAAACAGTTTCTTGACTTAGCAAATTTTTGAAACTTCAAAACAACTCCAAATCTGCACTAATTCAACTTTTTGACCACCTTCCACCCATTTTCGTGAGTTGACCCAAAAATAAAGTTTGTTGCTTATAAAATTCTACACAACTTTGATTAAGGGTGCACTGACATGCAAAATCTCTAAAATGCCCTTCTTGTTTGGTCAAATAGAATAGCTTTTAGAGGGCTCTCTAGTCAACTATGAGCTAGAGGGGTATTTTGGGGATTTCACCAACATGAACATTGTTCCAAATGTTATCCCAAACATGTCTAAAGCATTTAGAACAGTAAACAAGCATCACATTTGCATGTCAACACATTTAGCATGTTATGGACATATAAACAAACATATAGCAATAAAAGGGAATCAATTCAAATGAAATGATGATGATGCATGGAATGACATGATCTATGCTTGATGACATGCAAATGCAAGTGTGAAAATAGTAACTAACACTAGGGTGTTACATGCATCCTCCAAGATGTGGTCTTTCATGCACCCAATTCATTCATGTCACTTGCATGCATACAGGATCGCTAGCGAAGGTCACTTGGTTGGAAGTGAGCCCAGTGAAGAAGGAAGTTCCACCGGAGCCTCAAGCGGTCGAGCAAAACGCCAACGGAAGCATTGACCTGATGAGTGTACTAACTCTTGATCTACGTCTTTTCTAAAAGGCAAGCCCCGGTGCATTTCCCACTTCCTATGCTTTTACAATTAATGAATCTTGAGTATAGTGATTGATGCATTACGTATAGGAGTTGAAATGAAGCCGTTGATGCATTTCTAATATCCTTGATCCACTAAATATCGTTCACCTAAGTAAGTTCGGGATCGTTTATACTGCTTAGCTATGCTTAGAACCGGTAGATATGGTGATTACCGGTCACTGATATAAAAGGTGAAAAGCACGGTTGGCTAAATTTGCTATCGTGAAATAACCATGTGAGCTGAGTGGTGAATTGAGATTTGGTGGGACGATGTATTGGACACAGCAAGACAAGGAGGTCTTGGTTGTGTACCAATCCTCGCCAAGTTAAATAGGAACAGATCCCTATGGGACATCAGTCGAGATTGAAAGAAGCCATCATTTAGCTGGCCGGATAAGTCGTTCCAACCGCGAAGCCGAGTAGCTCTATTCAGGCCGGGAGTTGACGTGCTGAGTGCACCATCTGGAGGAAGGAAGGATGTGCAGGAACACAAAAAGTGAGTCCAAGGGCAGACCGGCCAGGTCTGAGCTTCCCGGCAGTCGGTTGGTTCCTGAGGTGGTGGCTCCGGTCATACCCGCGAAATGTGACCCGAATAGTACCAAGGGTGACCTAGGGGACCCCGTACAGGTCTGTCTGGGTTTGTGATTGGCATTTGTCACCAGCTAGTTTGCAATCGATTCGAATCGCCATCTCTCCTGGATAGTGAGAAACTGGACTGATCTTCCCTCATGGTAGCAATGGATTAATCTGAACATGAACATGGTTACAAAAGAATGAAATGCCAAAACTGCTATGGTTATTATTATTGCTTGTTTAGAAATAATCAAGTGATTGCTTTAGTACAGGTGCTACCGTAGAAATAAAGAATTTAATATTTACTAAAAGCAATTGCTAGTATTAAAACATGGAGTTAAACTAAAAATGGCTTTTTATGCAAAGTGAGTCAAGCCAACTCCACTCAAAAGCCTGGCATTATCCTTGAGAGTCTTTTATTTGGTAAGACGGGTAAGTCTTGCAGAGTACAATTGTGTACTCAGGGTTTATCCCTAATTGTTGCAGGTGTGTATATTTTCTGTGGATATCAAGTAAAGCTTGGGCAACTGTTATCTCTACTCTATCTATCTTGCTTATAGATGATCCACTCTTGGCACTGTATTGCAAAAGTAGGTGTGAGTAAATGTAGATGCAAAACTATTTGGCTTCCGCAAATCTGAGTTTTTAATTATTTATGTAAGAACTCTTGTGCGAACTCCGTATTGTGAATCTATGTAATATGAATGGATGTTGTTGAACCATGTACGATCTTGGTTGTGTTACCGTTTGGTTTGAAATCCTTCGAAATTTCACGGACTAACAGGTTTATATGGGCTCAAGTGTGGTCGAATTTGCTGTTTCAACGGCTATCGCCGTACTTGTGCTCTTATAAATTGGTCGGTTCTGTCACAATGGGTATCGACCCCAGCAACAAGGAGGATGGAACTCGCGTCCTTTCTACCAAGGAAATCAAGATAATGGTTACAGCAATAATTACAATAATTCTTATGGTAACCAACCTTCTCTTAAAGATCTTGTCATAGGCCAATCTAAAATTAATGATAGCATAAACAAGAAAATCATGGCTAATGATAAGATTCTTGAAAATCTTAGTGAGAAAATGGATAGCTTTAACACTGCTATGAAATCTAATTAAGCTTTAATAAAATGTTAGAAACCCAATGTAACAGAACCGACCAATTTATACGAGCACAAGTACAGCGACAGCTGTTTTCCCAGCTATCAAGCCACACTTGAGCCAATATAAACTCGGTAGTCCGTGAAATCTCGAAGGATTTCAAACTTTTACACAGTACATACCCCAAGGATCGCAGAAACTCAGCAGTACACATACACATGATACATAGATTCGCACATATTTTAAATACATCAGAGTACAAGATAAACTTTTACATAAAAGTTCAATAGCGGAAACGAAATCGTTTTACATAAGCTTAATTTCATAATACAGTGCCAAGTACCGACCAGTCACAGCAACATAGATGAGACAGATAACATGACCTTGCCCAAGGTCAAGTCTTCCTCTCCCGAAGGATAGAAGTAACTCTTTAGTCAACCAAGCATTCCTCCTGCAACATTGGGAATAAAACCCTGAGTACTCAATTGTACTCAGCTAGACTTACCCGACAGGAAGTAAATAAAAAGACTCTCAAGGATATGCAGGCTTATTTGGTGGAGCTCAGAGGATAGCAACATTTTTGCATAAAAAGCATTACTACAATAGTTCCTCAACTTATAAGTTTTAGATGTGATTCAGCTTCGATTTCAGTTAAGCTATTAAGCTAAGGTTTGCAGCTATACTAAACAATCACTTGATATTATAGCAATCAATAAAACCATATGATTTCCGATATCCACAGATATCAACCTCATCTCACCAATAATCACGTTCAAGTTGTTAACCTCTACCTCACTAGAAGATCAGTTCAGTTTCTCACTAACCAGGAGAGATGGCGATTCGAATCGATTGTACCAGTTGGCAAATATGCCAATCACAAACCCTGTCATCCGAGCCACTGGCTTCTTGGGTCACCGTTAAATCATTCTGAGACATAATATGTATCGCGGGCTTGGAGGGGTCCATATTCTCAGAGACAAACCCACTTCCAGGATGCATCAGGTCCCTGACCTGCCCTTGGTAAGATGGTGTCTCCGCACATCCTTCCTACCTCCAGAATATGTCTGCCTTATCACGCCCAATTCCCAGGTCAGAAAGAAATACTCGGCTTCGCGGTCAGAACGACTTATCTGGCCAGCTATGTGATGACGTCTTTCAATCTCAACTGATGTCTGGTGGCCTCAGTCCTAGTCGGCCGCAAGCAGCACCGAAGTCAACATGACCCATGTCATGCAGCTCCCCGCTACCTAGCCTTGATTCTCTCATTATTTCATTGTGGCATGGTGACACATATAGCCAACCACGTGGATTTCGTCAGTCACCACCTACACTCGCAGATGACAGGAAATCACCCGACTTTCTCGCGGATGACAGGAAATCACCCGACTTCTACCGGTCTAAGCAGGGCTAAGCATAAGATCGGTCACCTCTCTAGTAATAGTATCAGGTTCACATATATAGTAGACAAGGTAGATATGCAGCAACGGTTTCAAACCAACTCCTATACTTAAATGCACAAACATACGATTTAATAAAGACCGGTGCATTTATAAAAAGAGATAGGTGGAGGCTTAGGGATGCTCCGGGGCTTGCCTGGGGTTTAACACTAAGTTAGTGTTTGTTAGATGACACTCATTTGACGAGCATTTCCCATCCAAGCACTCGATTAGTCCTTCCACCTTCGTGATTAGTCCACCACACCGTCTTGTGGTTAGTTCCATCATCATGTCCTTCATGTTCACGTGTTCATCTATCGTACCTAAATGAGATGCACAATGAACATGTATGAATAAAAGGAAGTAATACAAGGCATGTTAATCTACAGTCACTGAACCATGAGATAACAAACACACCAAGCAAAGCAACATGGAAGCAATCATAATCTCACATAGGCATTTTATGGGCAGCAGGACAGCAAGCATAAGATTTAACCATAACTGAAGCTATATACATCCAACCAGGGTGATCTAAGCCTTTCTGAAAATCTATTGAAATTGTCTACAACTTTGCTATTATCATATTAAGATGATTCAATACACATAAAGGTCAAACAACACAAAGAAGGCAGCTCTGTCCAGATTTGGACAGATTCTGTCCTCACGCTTCAAACAATCAAAACTACGGATCTAGACCATAAAAAGGGATGATCCTAGACAATTTAGAAAGCCAATAAAATTTACTAAAACTCTTCTATTATCACCAAGAGGTGATTCAAAGCATAACTCAGTCAAATAATGCAATCAATTAGATCTAGACAGAAAATTGGCAAAACCTGACAGCAGTCATCCAAAAGCCATAACTCCTAAACTATTAGGCCTATGACCATGAAACTTTATGACAAGCTATACAATGAAGTTAGCTACAACTTTTGTATAGAACACATTCTCATGCAACATCATTTTCATGTGTAAAACATCACAATAACAGGGACTGCTCCTGCAGCCATTTTCAGCATATAAGCAAAACATGCTTTTTCCTTATTTATCACCTAAGCACACATAGGAATGAGCTATTTAGATAGCTCCAAACATGATTACATGGTAATACAAGACTCATCTCATACCAAAACATATTAATAAATCACAAGAAACATATATGCCTTCATTTGTCTTTAATTATTCACTCATTATTACATAAAAACCCATTATTTAATTATTTAAGTTATATGGTAAACATCTCAAATGAGTCCCAAACTTTTATGAGAGCTAGGTGATTATAAATCATGACCAAGGTTCAAATCTTACATGCTCAGGTTCCATAGTTTAATTATTACAAAATAAACAAATCTATAATGCAACAATTCATTGGAGAGCAAGATAAATGTGAAACTCAATACTTTCTGCAACAACATGGCCATATTATGTTTTCTCAGGTTATCACAATGTCATACAAAGGTATTGGAACACCATTTTCCATTTTTACCACAATATATTATTTATAATGTATTTAAATCTACTTAATATGCACCAAAGAAGATAAATCAACAACTCAGTCATACATGCACCATAAATCATGAAATTTTAACCATACATCAAACATCATACAAAGAGTCTACAATTAAATTTTCATGCCATTTGGAGCAATACAACTCCAGTTACAAAAATAACAAGCAATTCAACCCTTTATTTCCTATTTAACAAGATTAATGTGAAACACCAATAAAACAGTAAACAACCTATATGTTTTATATTTTTATGAGCTAGTGCATGTCATTAGAAGCCTAACAAAATTGGAACCACAATTTATGGACTTATATTTCTCAAATTATGACCAAAAGCAAGTTAAATTCATTTCCAAACCATTTTTTTAAAATTATTTCTACAGCACAATAACACAAATAACATAGCATGCATTATAGATCTAGCATGCAGAGCACTTCATGAGGAAACTAACAAAACAAGCCTCATCATTTTTGGAGATTTCTAGCTCTAGATATGAATTTCCAAAGATGAAGTAGGAATATGTAGATTTGATGAGATATTGATCTCGCGGGCCCCGCATGTCATAGAGAGAAAGAGAGGGTGAGGCTTTCTTCTTCCTCTGGCTCTCTCGTTGCACAGAGCAGAGCGGAGGCCGAGTTCGCCGGTCGGCCGGCCAACTCCGGCGAGGAGGCGGCCAACGGCGGCAGCGCGGGGCCGGAGCTAGCCCGACCCCCGGCGCACCTTCCGGTGGTCTTGGCTCGTCCCACGGTGACCCGAGGCTGACCAGCCCCGCGAGCAGGCGGCTCCTGCCACCGAAGCTCCGGCGGCGACCTGCAGCAAGGCGAAAACGGTGAGACGACGAGCCACTGGGGTGCGGCAAGGAGTGAGGACAGTGGTGGTGCTGCGGATTTGGCCGGAGGAACGCAGGTGGAGGAGGAACAGCAGCACCTCGGAGCTCAGCACGCCGGCAATGGCGGCGGCGCTCGGCTCTCGCGCAGAGGATGAGATGAAGAGGTGGGAAGGCGAGAGAAGAGTGGAGAATGAGCAGAGGACGGGAGGGAGCGTCCTGGCGTCGCCTTTCTCGGGCAGAGACGTGGTAGAGAGAGAGGGCGAGGTGGCAGCAATGGTGGGGCGCGCTCTGGTGCCTGCAGCCACGCGTCCACCTTTGCAGCATTTTGACGAGCACGTGGAGGGTGCTGTTGGGACGATGTTGGGGCGCTATTTTGGGCTGCTTCTGGGCCGAATTAGGAAAAGGGCCAATTATGAAATTTTCTTACCTCAGAGCACTCTACAACTTTTATTAAAGTAGCTCGGCCATTTGAAAAATAGATTAGGAGATAATTAACTGTCAACTTGATGTTGTCGACATACTAATTACGATCAAAGATCGAGTGGCAAACCTTGTCAAACAAGGTCGGATTGATGCCAAATTTTGATATGTTGTGCTCCAAAGAGTTTGTGACAACTTTTATTTTTGGTCCAACTCAAGTTGCTCAACAAAATTTGGAGAAAGCAACACGTCATTGCAATAGGGGCAGATTTCAGACTTAGAAATTATTTAAATCCTGAACTCAGGATTTTGCCAAACTTGATTCCACTGTTTGAGGCACTTAGAGATTGAATCATGAGTTGGTCTAAAAATAAAAATTGTTGTACTCCAAAATATCTCCAACTTTCATTAAAGGTCAAACTTCATACCTTGCTCACAAATAGTATTTCCACTTTGGTCAAAGTAAGATCATTAGAGAGCTCAATGTGGATATTTAGGCCAATTGAGGTATTTTCTTGACATTTTCTCAACATGAGTCCTTCATGACTTTTGTTGTAGAGTTCAAATAGAGTTGTTTGGTCAAGGTTGCAAGGTTTGGTTGACTTTGCATGCTCATCTTCACTTAATCCATAAATCCAATTAAGTGAATAACTTGTCATTTCATGTGAATTCTCAATTTAAATCTTCATGCAACTTCTCCAATGATCAAGGTAGATGGAGATGAATATAAAATAGTGATTAGGATCATTGATTGAAATAACTTGATTAGGTCCACACTCGCTGATTAGCTCGTGACTAACACCTGGGGTGTTACACCCAATTAGCTCAAATAGTAGCAGCTGTCCCATCATTCGAGCAAGGTAAGATCCCAGGGAAAACTGAGGAACCAATTGAAGGTGTTACGTTAATTTCCACGAGATTCGGTAAGCCTCCAGTTAGGCAAAACCCGGGTTGTCTTCTTGATCCGCCATTCATGGCCAAGAATTGTGACCACGGCCATCCTACCATCACCTGCGAGATCGGGCCACACACCTTCAACAACGCCTTCTGCGATCTTGGATCTGGAGTGAACATCATGTCCAAGGTAATGTACGAGAACTTACTAGGGGGACCTTTGTACCCCACTTTTGTCAAATTGCAGATGGCCGACCAATCAATCCGGTTCCCCGAGGGATTGACAAGGGACATCCTTGTCAAAGTTCAAGATAAATACATCCCCGCCGACTTCATCATTCTTGACATGGGGACCGATGACGAAGTCCCCGTCATCCTGGGAAGGCCGTTCCTCAATACCGTGAATGCCATCATCTACGTGGGATCCGGCCAAGTCCACTTCCAACTCCCAGGTAAAATAATTAAATGTCCTTTCAATGGTTATAAATCAATGCAACAAGCAAGGAAGAATCTGTGGAGAAACAAGCCACAATATGCACCCCGCCGAAAGAATCAACTGCCAAGGTCCAAAAGGCCGAACTGGTAAGTAAGGCTGAGGTGATAAATAAGGCTGACTCCGCTGAATCACAAGCATCAATCAAGAAGGAATGGCGGAAGAAAGAGGTGCGATCATCACGGTCTCCATCTCCGGGACCGATCGAAGCACCCGAAGAATGAACCCGAAATGGAGAGGTCCTGCTCTATGGACCTAAAACATGGAGCCCTTTCTGGTAAGGTAAATCAATATTTATCCTATATTTAATTCTTGCATTTCAATTTTGAATTTTCTTCATTGCATTTCATGTTTAATTTTGGCAATATTTTATTTCGACAAAATAAAATAAGTAGATGAATAAAACTTGATAAAGATCATTTCTGCTCACACTTGAGGTGGTGGGACCACCTAGGTGGGATCGGCCGACACCACCATGGGGCCCACCCTACCTCTGGTGGTGTTGGCCTGGTGTCCTGATCATGCTCCTAAAATTTGAACACCAGCTCCTTTTGAATTTTGGTCGACCATTCTTTTGTCATGACCACTCTCATATGCTTCAAGGAGAATCCTACACCCACATCCATCCAAATTTTGAAAAGTGGACACTTTGCCATGCATGAGTGCTCCCATGGTTCATGGGAATCACTTTAAACATGTCCCACTTTTGTCATACACCTTTTACCTTCACAAAACACTAGACAAGGGAATCTCTGAAAATTTCAAAACTTTTGGTCCACCACTAGTCTCTACTTTTCTGGACACACTGCTTAAAGCTGAAAGGGGACAAACCCTGGTTCGGTCGAACCATGTTTTGGCTCCCCCCAAGAAAGTGGTGTTTGAATTCAAATAGATTCCCTGTGAAAAGGTAAAAGCAACACTGAACCTGCAATTTTTGGTTCGGCCGACCCACTATTGGGGTCCTCTCTGCAGAGTTGCATTTGAATTCAAATCGATTCCCTGTCCAAAGGCAAAAGCAACTCTGATCTTGTCATAATGGGTTCGGCCGACCCATCAATTGAGAGCTGTCAGCAAGGTCAAGTTTGAATTCAAATAG
Organism: Eremochloa ophiuroides; assembly: GCA_038502445.1. Classification (NCBI taxonomy): domain Eukaryota; kingdom Viridiplantae; phylum Streptophyta; class Magnoliopsida; order Poales; family Poaceae; genus Eremochloa; species Eremochloa ophiuroides. The sequence goes on from JAHLJS010000006.1 coordinate 41,717,753, forward strand.
ATTCCCTGTCCAAAGTTGAAAACAACAAAAACCAGACCAAGGGGGGGTCGGCCGAACTGGGTCTAGTGGCCTGGCCACCAGCCCTTCTTCCCCTATAAATACCCTTCCAATGTGTGCTCATTTCCACACCAATCCAGCTGAATCCTCTCGAGCACACAATCTCACTTCTTCTCTCCATTTGAGCAAGATCTTTCTCAAGTTTAGTTTAAGGTTAGCCACTCAAACCAAAAAACCAAAAATATTATAGTAGTAGAAGCTTGTCTCACTCTCATCTTTGCTCTCAAAATCTTGTTTGTGGAGGTAGCCATACCCCGCAAGGACTACTAACAGTGGGATAGCTAACGCTAATCCCTATTGTTGTAGTGTGTTCTTGTGTAAGCTCATTGTTGCAGGATGAAGAAGTTCTCCTCCACACTCAAGAAGGCCAAGAGTGTCGTAGGGAGTTCCTCCCGACGACCCCGCCAAGATGAAGATGAAGGAAGAGAAGCCCCTCCAAGAAGAAGCTTTGGAGTGTCCTTCCGAGAGGACATTCGATCCCGAGAGCGGCCTCATGCTAAATCAAGAAGAGTACTAAATGTACACCTCCATTCGACACCGAGGGTATGAACATACGGGCATCATCGACCCTGTCCTTTTGGACAGCACAGGTATGACCGTGTAATTCAATACTATTTTTAATACAATCGGGTGGGGAAGTTTTTGGGAAGTGCAAGAACTTGAAATAGAAAAGCTCACCATTGAATTTCTATGCTCTTTACAAGCCACTGAAAATAATGTCTACTTCCGTATGTTTAACCAAGACTACTAATTTAACATGGGGAGTTTTTAGAATGGCATTTGGTTTTGATAATGACTGTCATCTAGATCTTGTTAATGCAACAAGAAGATTTGATAAAGCTGAATTTTGGAAAGATATAACAAGATCTAATGATTGCTCTGACCCTAAAACCAATGAAATTCATAATCCTACTTTGCGCTTGATCCGCAATTGGATGGCTATAACTTTTCTTCCTGGCTCTAATGTGCAAGTTCTTTATAATGATAAATTAAGACTGCTCTATGCCATGACAAAGAAAATAAAAGTTTCACCTGCTAAGATGTTGGTCCAGTTTTGACTTGGTATTTTCCATAGAAGCGAGCCCATATTCTTCACTTCTTTTATCATGCGCATTGCTGAAACAATGGACTTGCTAGATGGAAAACATTACTTTGAATACATTGCTTCTCCTAGAGATATTGTAACCGAAGATATCTTCATAAGCACTCAAGTCCTAAAAAGAGATGAAAATGGTGATATAAAAATAATTTATCCCGGCCATACAGCCGAAATCTCTCTCCCTTGTGAGAGGCGTCAGTTTTATGCGCTGCGCCCGCTAACCATAAATTGGGACCGAGAGGCAAGAAGCCTAAAATGTTGCAGGATCAAGAAGGGTGACAAGGAGCATGTCACAAGCCGCTCAATTTGAGCAAGGTGGCACATCACGAGCTACAGGGAGATATGAAGAAGAAGGCGATGAGGCAAGTTCCATGAACATTTCAAGGTCCACGGAACAGCCTCAACAGCACACTCCAAGAGTGCGCACTCCCCGTCCGTCCACACGGGCGAGGGGCCGTCGAAAGCCAAGGATCGGAAATGGACCAACTCATCAATGACATGGGCGCACTGCAAGTTGAGCAAGATGCAACTTTGAATATGACACAACAAAATGCTCAACTATTGCAAGCTATCCAAGACGAAGAAGCACAACGCTGGGCGGGATTGTTCCAATGCTACCTGCCACCACAATGAGCAAAATGACAAGCTTGGGAGAGATTCTCTCCCCCACCAAGGTACGTATTTTATCCTAACTATTTACATTATTTTAATTTATTGCATATAAAAAAATACCAAAAGTATTTCCTTTATTCCCATATGTCTCATGAATATTTAACTTCCTCATGGAAATGATGAATAGTTACTCTGTTAATGTTTCTTTAATGCCTAATTTACTAACTTAGTATTTCTTTGAGTATAGATTACTTGGCTCATTTAAAGCATCATAAACCTGAAAACTTTATGGATGCTAAGTGCTAGAACAAAGTCTAAGTTGTTGTGAGATATGATATAGTAAAACAAGAGCTACTATAATAGTGTTCTAAGCATGCATGATTACTGGAGATTTATTTCTTAACAATCAAAGCCTTATTGTTCCTCAATGGTGATAAATTTCTACCACAGCCATATATGTTACACATGTCTAAAACCTTCCACTTAAGCTATTTGCTTTGTATTGAGTGTTGTCAAGTCTTGTTGACCCTTATTGAGAGTCTTATCATGCTCCCAAGATCAAGATCACGTACACACCATATATACATGCTGCTTCTACACTGGAAGTACGCAACCATATGCCTTCCATTTCCACCAAATAAATGCTCCATGTGTTAAAGTCATAGAAAATCTCTCTTAGTCATTATGGTATTAGAGACAAAAGGCTATGCAAAATGAAAATAAAAAGAAAGAAAAATAGACACAAGAAAGTCCATAGAAAAGAAAAGAAAAATATTTGAGCAAGTCTAGGCTCATAAAGAAAGGAAAAATGATAGCCATATCTCTAAAATTTGTTAGAGAGATACAATTTAAATATAGGAGCATTATATTCCATCATCATCCACACACTTGCACATCTTGATCTAAGGGCATGATACTTCTCTCTTTGGATCCAAGCTTTGACTTTACAACATATGCAAAGTAAGTATGCCATATTCTATCATTCCTACCTTAAGCTCCACATAAACCATTTTTAGAAGTAGGATGATAAAGAGAAGGCAACATTTACTTTATGCATTGGTAAGGAATCATACACCATTTGAGCGACATGAGAGAACCATATGAGGAATTTTAAGTTTTCTTTTGCAAAACATTGCTAAAACCTCCAGTATGAAACTTGTAAAGAATGAGAAAAGTAGTGCTCAAGTTAAACTGTTCTGTCTCTCAACCACCTAAGGCAAAGGGAAAGTCATTAGCCCCATAAAGGACTAAGGTAAAATGGGTGAATTTCTATAGCCAATTTTTCCATTCAAAAGAGAAGTATTTAGTTGTACACATGGTATTATTGAAATATGAACATAGTAGCAACTCCTGATCCACCGAGGCCAAGTTTAATTATTTGCACGGGACAAGCAAACGTTATGCTTGGGGGATCTTGTTGACTGGTGGATATACCATAAAATTCCACATTCAAACACCGTCAATAGGCCTCGGATCCAAGGGAGAATAAACACAACATGAGCATATTTTATCAATAACGAGTTCCACTTGTACTCTTAGCTTGTGATTGCAGGGAACACCAAATCAGTGCAAAAGTGAGCAGCTAGGGGCTAACTACATGATTCGGCCGAACCATGTTATGTTGCCTCAGGCCACTAACTTTTAACACAGTGCATACAACATCAAATAGAAGAGATCAGAGCCAAGGGTGGGCCCACCCATGGGTCGGTCGAACTGCCCATGGGGCCCACCTGGCTCTGGTGACATGGCAGGATCCGTGTGACACTCCAACCAAGTCATTTCATCCATCGGATCAACTTGTGCTTTCATTCAACGGTGGAGATCAAAGGCACACGGATTGAGGCGTGAAACGAAGCAATCAAGACAGAACCAACACATAGGAAGAGTCTATGACAGATGGAGACCACGGTGGTGGGCCCAACCCACCAGGGGTGGGTCGGCCGAACCACCATTGGTGGGCCCAGGCCACCTACACCATCACTGACTGGTGGGGACTCCTTCTAGAAGACCCTGGTTGGGCCCACCAGTCGTAGGGGGGTCGCCCTGAACCCCCCTGGTGCCCAGCCAGGTCAGTTGGCCTCCACCGACTCCAAGCATGTTTCCCATGCGCTCAAATCACCAAAGCCGTCCATCTTGAGGCGGTTACAAGGCGGTGGATCCAAGGGTGGAGAGGCAAGGAGAACGCGGATCGCTGATGTGGCACCCCCTCATCCTCCACTATAAATAGAGGCTGCCCACTCCTCTTCAAGACACACCATACAACACAAGAAGCAAGCTAGAGTGAAGTTCTACTCTTTAGTAGTAGTATTAGTCTAGTGTGGGAGTTAGAGTCGAGTCGAGCTACGCTCGGAGTCTCCGGAGTCATCTACTAGAGAGTCTGGTATAGCTCTTGTACCTTTCCTTCTGCAAGACTTTATCCTTTTCAATATATATTATCTTTACTTTACTTCACTAAGTTCTCACTTAGTCTTTACTATTCTTTAAAGTATTGTTGTGTCTTGTCTTATTCTATAGTTGTTTATACTTGATAGTGATCTTGTCCCAACTCAACGTGTGTTAGTTCATCGCCTGTCATAGGGTGTTATAGTTGTTGGTACGCAGCTAGAATAGTGAGACTTAGTGTAAGCGTGGTGCTTAGACTAGATCTTGCCTTTGATTACCGCTTGTCGCACGGATTGTTTGTGGGTGCTAGCAGGTGGTGACAGCCCTGTCTAGTCTTAGTATCCCTCCACGCGTTTTAGGCAAGTTCTTAAAAGGTAGGCTCCCATAAGAGTGTAGGCGCTTCGGGTAGAGGTTTTGTCCTCTATTGTCTCGCACTACCCCCTGCACACGGTAGTAAGGTAACTATCTTAGTATAAGTCATCTGTTTGATAGGGTAAGTCACAAGAGTAAAGTAAGTGTCATAGGAGTCTTATACTCACTCGTTGTCCTCCCACCTAGCTATACTCTACTAGTTATCTTAATACTTGTTATGTGTCGGTGTCATTACCTTTTCCTCTATCTATCGATTTACCCCCCCTACCACTAGCTGGTACTAAGTTGGTATAGACTTAAAGATCTCTCTTTCTTTTTATTAATTATTCCTAGCATCGCTTTCCCTTGTGATAAAAGTAAATAACGATACATTGGAATACTCACGGGTGAAGTGCTACAGCGGTATATTCTGTGCGCTTGCGGAATTATCCAATAGACATAAGAAATACCCCAGGGCACTTCTGGCGCTGTTATCAGAGATAGCCTAACACCCTATCTCCGGTGGTTGCGCTAAGAAGTGTCAACAATCATCTTTTGTTAGCATAGATAAAAAAATTGTGGACAACAACCCATATTTCAAATTTGTTGCAATCCTTCGGGTATGTGTCCACTAAGATTTTGTAGAATTGAATATCAGCCATTCTTTGGATGAACCTGCAAACTTGAAAAACCAAGGATGATGATTGCAAGCAGGATGCAATTCCTACGGAATGACCAACTAATGCCTGCTCTCGTCATCCTCAAAGAAGGCAACTCGTATGCCGATAACAGAGACCAGAAAAATGAGATGCCACTACATCACAGTGTGCATTCTCCTGCATACCTCATTTATTAATAGGTGGTCTATCGTCGACACCTCGAGAAGCCATACACAACTATGGTTGCCGGATGACATCTCTAAGTCATTGGAGATGCAGCACTCAAACAAATAAGGACAATCAAGGATGAACTAGAGCATGCATCTGCAATGATCTTCAACCAATCAACAAAGAGTCAATGAAGAAGCATGTTGATATTCACATCAACGTCTCCTGGATAAGATGGTGCAAAAGAATGAGATGGTCCTGCGCAAGCACAAAGAAGCCCTTTCTGAAAAATAATTCGGATTAAGACAAACTCAAGAAGCTGTCAAAGAAGGTGCAACAAGTGTTGAGTAGAATTTCATCAAGACATAAGGCGGCATGAAGTAAGTCCTTGTGAAATTCAAGCAGACACCATGGTGATGCAAGGGCACTTAAAAGAGAAAGCTTGAGGGAGATTCAATTTTCCCTCATTAATAAGACAAGATTCGAGGGAGCTCTCTCCCCAGTAACCATCACAACACAAGGGTGCAGAAAAAGGAGAGAAAGAACCAAGCTTAGGAGGAGCACTTCTCACTTAAGAGGATCAATGCAACATCTCGTAGAAGTGGCTCTACTCGCCCTTGCAGATCGGTTGAAGCAAAGGAAGGAAGACTGACTTCTCTAAAAATGACCCAACAGCGCCCTTTCTCTTCTCAAGCCTCAATCGTTCAGGAGTGAACAAATGAGAGGAGGAAAAGGTATAAAGAAGAAGAGAATGATGGCATGACAAAAGGACGAGAAAGGAGGAGTGCAATATAGGAGTCAAGCTCATGGAGAAGATTTACAACTAACCGAGCAAGAAATGCTTCTTCAAGGTGTTACAGTGCCATCACGCTCCAATAATAAAGGTAACATCTTAAGATCAAGGAGGAGATGTCATTCATCCCAACGCCAGAAGAACCAGCCACCCAAGGATTGAGTGATGAGACTCCTACATCAGAAGAGAAGAAGAGTGAGAAAGAGACTATGAAGGATGAAACTCCAACCTCAGCGTCAACATCAACTTCGTCAACCAGAAAGGAATGGAGGAAGGAGTCACCTTCCAACTCATCATCACCTGAGGTACAACTAGGGTTGCCATCATAACCCGATGATGCACCAAACAAGACAAGAAGTCATGTTCGGAGGACTCTAAATCACCGAGCCTTCCCAAAAGGTAAATTTGGTACTTATCCATATTTCCTTTTCAACATTGCATAATTTTCCTTTAGCATATTAGTATAAGTAGTTGCATATTTTATTTGCTGCATTTGCATAGAAAAGAAAATAAAAATATTTATTGCATTGCATTGCATAAAAACTCCAAGCCCCATGTGAATGATCCCATGACATAGCTCACAAGACTGTCCACTGTGGTGGCATAAAAATAATTTGCATGCATCTAGAATTGGTTGTTGCATCATATCTACTTTTTGCATTCATAAACTTAAAAAAATGTGGGCACATGAAGGTCCACACCTTTTCTGAAAAATTCAAAAATATGCGGGCACATGAAGGTCCACTCATTAAGGTAGCTTTCTGCTAGAATTATAAACCAATATAAATCTCTAACCATGGAGTGGTATTAACCAAACCCCCTCCATGAGAATTGGTATTCTTGTTGACAACTGAGTTTTGCAGATGATCAAGAACTAGTCCAACCGAGCGCCTACAAGCCACTGGCACACCTGTTCTGAGAAGGATCACTCAACTTCAAGATCACGACCATGTCATCATCCAGCTTGGGGGAGAGCATCCTCCACTCAAACCAGCTAAGTATAAGATTCCCATCCTATTACTATACTATATTGCTTTTTGAGGGTGTTAGCTAGTGAAATAAAATTAAAACCAAATGAAGATTTGCTTAGTTTAGTTTAGTGTGTTCCTTAGGTTCGAAATAAAATAAAGAGATAGTGATTACAGAGAATTTTGCTAGATAAAATGAGCTCAGATAGATGGAAATCATGCATTGAATAGATAATTAGCACATTCACTAGAATCCCTTTTTGTTACCTAGTGTTCAACCTTGAATCATCCCAAGTTTTAGGCACAACCATTTTAACTTAAAAAATTACTTTAAACTTGAAACTTGTGGGTAGCAAATGCTTGATCTGTATGCAAAGTTTGAGCTGCTATTTGTCTTGTTCCTAGTGATACTTGAGCCCTGGAGATTTATTTTTGAAAATCCTTAAAACAATATGATGAGTTCCTGTATGACAGAGCTTAAATTTTTACCACAGCCATATATGCAAGATTAGGAAGGGAATGTATCCTGTGCAAACCATAACTTCGTGAAAACCTGTGCAAACCACGGCAAAAAATCATCTAAATTTACCAAAAAATCACACATGTAGATGATATAATGATACACAACCTTGTAAAATATCTTGTCCAAACACGACTTCGTTTGTGAGATATAAAAATAACAAATTTCAAGCCAGAAAGTTGTCCTGGTGATTTGTTAGAAATTTGTTATTTTTATATCTCACAAACGAAGTCGAGTTTGGACAAGATATTTACAAGATTGTGTATCATCATATCATCTACATGTGTGATTTTTTTGGTTAATTTAGACGACTTTTTTATCGTGGTTTACACAGGTTTTCACGAAGGTTGTGGTTTGCACAGGATACGTTCCCGATTAGGAAAACCCACACATTTATATGCTGCTTGTTTTGCATTGAATGTTGTCAAGATTTGTTGATACCTTATAAACTTGTCATGCTTTCAAAATCAAGATCACTACATGCCACATACACCTGCTGCTCCTGCACTAGGAGTATGCAATACATGCCTTCCATCTATATCCACCTAAAAATATTCTACTCCTACAGTGGGAGTAAACACCAAAAATATCCCGTAGGTTATCCCCAAAATAAATGCTCCAAGTTCTTGTTACTATCTCTCAAAAGAACAAAAAAGAGAGAGGAAAGTGTTGTTGCAGACAAGAGGCATATGGCTATGCAAAAGTGCGAGATGAGAGAAAACAATGGGTACAAAGATGCCCGTCTGACAGGTAAAAATAGACAAGTGTCCGAATTATCAAAACAATGGGTACTCCGATGCCCGCCTGAAAAAAAAGAAGAGAAAAAAGAAGAAAGATAGCCTATGTTGTCCTGCAACACAAATCCTCAGTGTTTGAAAAAGAGAGAGAAATATTTTCAAGGAGCAAAAGTAGAATTAGGTTAGCCACCATATATACACCTACCACCACATATCCACACACATGCACATCTTGATTTGATTGTATGACTTGTTTCTCTAGATCCGTTGTTTGACTTTACAATATATGCATTGCAAGTATGTATGAGCTGTCTCCTTACCCATGAGCTCTACATAAGCCATTAGTTGCAGGGTGAGAGAAAGAGAAGGCATACATCACTATTGCCTTGGTGAGGATCCACAAATACCACATATTGGGAGACTTGAGAGGGTCGTACAAAGGAATCTCTGAGCTTTATTTTGAAAACTTACAAAAACTCTAGGATAAGAGTTGAGCAAAAGAACTTGAGCAATAGTGCTTGACTTAAACATTCTATCCTTCAATTGCCCAAGACCCAAGAGAAAGGCAACAAGCTCCATAGTTAACGGTAATAAAGGTAAGTTTGAAAGTCAGCATGGTTCACTCTAATCCTAGGGTAATTTTTGTTTGAACACATGGGTATTTCTAAAGAGGTGGCTACATCTATTACTAAGTTTGGCTTTGCTAAGGGACTAGCAAAGGATAAGCTTGGGGGAATTTGTTGATGCTCCTTAATGTCAATTTTTAACCATCAACTATTGCCTGATATGATATAAAATGACTTATAAAACATAGTTGTAGGGTTTGAAACTAACAGGTTCCACGATTTTTGGTGTTCTCACTTGTTTCGTAGGAGATTGAGTTTTCCACTGAATAAAAGCACCTCAAATGATGAATTTAAGGACACCATTGCGAGGCCTCGTCGAGCTGATCGAAATGGATATATTATTTGCTATATTTGGAGCTCGGAATAAAAAGATATTAATTTTACAAATAAAGGAAAACGCCTCCATCATAGAGTTGCAGGATTAATTGGGCCTAAATTAGAATTTGGCCCATTAAGGCCTATGTACATTTTAATTAGATATGGTGGAAAGGTTTATACTGCATCGCTTGATCAAGGTGGAGAGGGGAGGCCGCCCCTATATAAGAAGACCAGGACCCCCAGGTGCCAGACATAATCATGGAGAAGAGAGGTGTCCCTCGAATGGATAATCTTCAACTCCAGAGAATTAGGGCTAGACTTTTCAATGTAGTAGATTAGTTCTAGTTGAGAGTTAGGGAGAGTGGAGCCATACTCGGTTCTAGAGAGTTCATCGGAGGTCTGATATGTACATGTATCCTATCTCTGTAAGACTTATGCTTTTATATATTCATCTTCTCTATTTACTTACATGCATCATTATGTGATTGGTTAGTATAGTTGTTATACTTTGGCATGGGATCTTGGCTCGTATTGAGTGCTCTAGTTATAGCGCATGACTAGAGTAGTAATCCATAGTGTAGGCATGGCGTATAGACTATAGGTTACCTGAGATTGCGCCTAATCCTATAGTTAGTTGTGGTAGCCTCAGGGGTGACAGCTCTGACAGGTCTTCGTAATCCACCACATTAGGATTAGTGTTCGTAGAGCTTTTTGGCAGCCTTCTCAGAATTACCCTTTCTAGTCTATTCGAGAATCGGAAAGGTACAGTTGCTCCAAAGTGCTATTGTGTGATTGCTTCACCTAACTATCCTTTAGTTATCATAGAACCTAAGTAGTAGAGAAGTATTTAGGAACCTTGAACTCTCCCAGTTGTCCTCTCAACTTAGCTAGACTACTCATTTATCAGTCAAGTGATTATTATGCATAACTCCTATCATTTATCACTTACCCCTACTATAGTCTAGTTGGTGTGTTAAGTTAGTAGATGCATGATGGTAACTATCAGATTCTTTAACCATTGCTTCCCTGTGGTAAAATATAAATAACGATACTCTGGAATACTCCCAGGGTAAAAGCTACAATGGTATTCTATGCGCTTGCGGAATCTTTCATATTCTATTTTGCACGTAATAAATACCAACAGTGTCTTCATCATCTGATCCTCCATTTTGTATGTATTGTCCTTCAGCCACACCCATGCCTCTGTGCAAGTTCCGTCATTAGTGCTGCGGATCTCTTCCAGGTGCTTATTAACGTATGGATCCATGATCACTAACTGATGAAGGACGTTGTGATTAGCTTGTTGGATCATATCGAAGTGGACATCGGTGCGTACCTTCCTACCTGTGCGACCCTTTCCAAAGGTTTTACCTTCGTGCTTGTGGACGGAAAGCCCAATTGCCCTAACATCTCTGATGTATTTGGTGAAGCAGTTCACAGCCTCTTCAGTGGTGTACGCCTCGATCATGGAGCCCTCCGGATGGGCACGGTTAAGGACGTATCTATTGAGGGTCGACATGAACCACTCGTACGTCCACATCTGGTGTAGGTACACGGGGCCAAGTTCTTATATTTGATCAACCATGTGCATCATGAGGTGTGGCATGATATCAAAGAACGATGGTGGGAAACACATCTCTAGATGGCAAAGAGTCTCCGCGATGAAGGCTTTCAGTTTAGGCAGCTCAGCTTCATGCGGTTGAAGAAGTAGGACATCCTTGTGATGACCATCTTCACGTATTCTGGTCCGATACACCTAATCACTATTGAAAGAAAGACTATCAGCATAATGTGGCAGTCATGTGAGTTAAAGTTGGTCAACGTTAGGTCTTTCATCGAGACCAGGCTCTTGATGTTGGAAGAGAAACCGGTCGGCACCTTCACCTGCCTCATCCAGAAGCAAAATGCCAACATCTCTTCATGTGTTAGGTTATAGCTCGCGGCTAAGAGTTCGACTTTCCCATTCTGAGGTTGTCATGGGCGAAGTTCAGGCCTTTTGCCCATGTGCACGAGATCAGTACATGACTTCAGCCCATCCTTAGTCTTTGTCTTGATGTCTAACAGCATGCCGATCGTTCTTTCATAGACATTCTTCTCCAGATGCATTCATCGATTGCATGAGGCGTATGTAGCTCCTTCCAATATGACAAGTGCTTGAAAAAGTTGACTGTTTCTTGAAAGGAATGAAGATAGATTCTTTCTCCATTTCTTCCCTCTTTCTCTTCTTCTTTGCAGTGGTCTCATCTTTGTCTTTCTTCTTCTTCTTTCCGAACTAGACCTCATCCAAGTCCTTCACCATCTCAAACACCTTCTCCTCGTACTTCGTCCTCTCTAGCTCTTCAAGTTGTGGCTCATTACTATTGTCGAAGTACTTATTCATCACGGCTCTTCGGTACCTGTGCCCTTTCACAAGGAATCATCTGTGCCTCACGTACACAATCTTGTAAGATCACTTGAGAGAAGTGTAACAGGTTCCGTTGAGGCAAACTACGCAACCGGTCTTCCCTTTGATCTGCCCTGACACCAACAAAAGACCAGGGTAATTGGTGATGGTGACAAAGATGATGGCTTTTAGAGTGAACGACTCCTTGCAGAATGCATCCATTATCTCGATCCCTATTTCCCATAGTATCTTCATGTCTGATGTTATGCACCATATCTTGAATTTTCATGACCTGATGTCACCATGTGTGGGTCGGCCAACCCACACTGGTGGCCTCCAGCTACTCATTTCTGACCTGTTTGATCTTCTCTTCATTCACAAGCTATGAGTACAAGTGGAACTAATTACTGGATAAAATATATTCATGTTATGTTATTCTTCCATCAAAAACCAAGGCTGTTGACAGTGTTACAGTGTGGAATTTTATGTCTTATCCACCATCAACAATGTCCTCCATTAGAGGCTCTAAGAACACATCTATATCATTGCCAGACTGTTTTGGTCCTGAAATAATCATTGTCCGTAGAAGATACCTGCGCTTCTGACATAACCACGGATGTAGATTGTAGATAGTCAGGATGACAGGCCAAGTGTTGTGGCTACTGCTGAGATCATCGAATGGGTTCATCCCGTCGGTACTTAGCGTGAACCGGACGTTCCTAGCCTCTTCGCCAAACTTCGGGAACATGGCATCAAAACGTTTCCACTGCCGAGCATCAGAAGGGTGTCCCAGCTTGTTGTCATCCATTGTGCGGTCGCTAGAGGCATGCCACGACATTAGCTTTGCATCCTCAGGGGTTCCCAAATAGAGCACGCAGGTGGTCAGTTACGGGTAGGTACCACATCGACAACGCAGGAATCCATCTCTGTGTGTAGCCCTCTTCCTCGTCATCCTATTCTTGAGGCTTTGCAGCAGTACTCTTCGTGGTCTTCTGCTTCGTCTTTCTAGAGGGTCCATCATCATCATCGACGTGACAACCAGCATTCCTCTTCCAACAATTGAACCTGCAGTACGGACAACGCTTCAATTTCTTATAGTCGCCCCGATACAGGATGCAGTGGTTAGGGCAGGCGTCGAACTTTTAGAGTTTCATTGCCACTGGGCGGATCAACTTCTTCGCCCGATAGGTATTGGCAGGCACTTTACTATTTCAAAAAGCCTCACCAAGGACACTTAATAGCTCGTTGAAGCCTGTTTCTAACCAACCATTACGAGCCTTCACCATTAGCAACTTGAGATCAAAATGCAATGCCGTCATATGTTTCGGACGCTCAGTCTTCTCATAGAGTGGATCGATCACCGCCTGCATCATCTCTTTGAAATTTTCCAGCCATCGCGCGGACCCAAAGAGAACGTCATCTTCATCGAGTGAATTAGCTATCTTCTCAAAGAGCTCCACATCCTTTGGCTCTAGTAACGTAGCCATCATCGCCGCTCACGCCATCATAGAACAAATCCTCCACTGTGATGCAATCATGATGATCATCACCAACAGCACCGGCCGCAAGCCCACCTCAAAATGATGATGGTGCCTGGTGTGCATTTGTCGTCGTTGTCGTTGATGAGATTTCTCTAGCAGATGCACCGCCTACACTCGAATCAGCTCTCTCGCTATGGAAAGTCTAGACTGTGTAATTCTCGACAAAACCAAACCTGATCAAGTGAGATAGAAAGGTGTCTTCATGGGCTTTCATGTTTTTGCAGCAAGTACACGGATATATAGTTGTTGTTCGATTCAGACTCTCTCGATGCTTCTTCACAGCAGCAACGAATTTTTTGCCTCAGACACGTACTCAACTTCCACTGTCTTTATTTTGTAGATCCACTCTGACCGTTCCATAACTGCAAATCGATGACAACCAACTGAAAAAGACATAACCTTCACGTATTAGAGAGCAATGAAACACGCCACATATCAGAAGAATATTAGGCACAATATGTAGCAAATTAACACCTAATTACATCTACTTTCTCTCTCCTAGCTCCATCATGAAAACCTAATAGCTAGATCTCTCTCATAGATTTAAAGAGTAAATAATCAAAAAAGTAGAGACAAATGTATTAGAGAGTACGTGTTACCAACCTCTATCAACCGTACGGTGACCACCTGTAAAAATATAGAGCAAATCAACAACTAAAACAAGTTTCTCTCTCCTCATGAAGAACTAGATCTAATCTAAATCTAGAGAACCTCAAATGATGAAAAAAGTGAAAAATAAAGTATTGAGTTTATGCACCAACCTCTTGGAACCTCCAAAAATGCCCCCTTTCAAGAAATTTGGTGACAAAACCTCCCCCTATTAGAGCTCAAAGTCCTCTAATGGAGGGAGGAGCTGTCGATAGGAAGAAGAAGAGCTCCTAGGTACTTGTACTGGGCAGCATTAACCGTGGTGGGCAAAATTAATAAAACCGCCTCGGTTAATCGATATTAACCGTGGCAGTTGCCTTATAACAACCGCCACAGTTAATTGATTAAATGAGGCGGTCATCCTTAAGAAAATTGCCTCGGTTAACCAATTAACCGTGGAGGTTGTTATAAGGCAACTGCCACGGTTAATATCGATTAACCGAGGCAGTTCCTTTATAACGACTGCCGCAGTTAATGTTTAACCGAGGTGGGCGCTCAAGCGGCGGCCCGGGCACTACTAAATGGAGGCTGTCTCTTGAGCTGCCCTGCCTCCTTTAATGTTTTACCGACACCGCGCAAAATCATTTCTGTAGTAGTGGAGCCTGCAGCTTTTATACGCAGGGAGTTTTAGTCCCGGTTGGGCTTACCCACCAGGACTAAACGCTTGTTTTTTTTTTTTGTCTCGGACGGTGCCTCAAACCGCAATTGAACCTTTAGTCCCGGTTGGGGGAACCAATCGAGACAAAGGACTGACCTTTAGTCTCGGTTGGTAATACGAACCGGGACTAAAGGTCCCCTGACACAACAACGCGTGCCAGTAGCCGTTGGCCAGAGACCTTTAGTCCCGGTTGGTGTCTAGAATCGGGACTAAAGACCCCTTTAGTCCCGAACACAAAAAATATCAGGACTCAAACCCAATCTCGATGTTGGACGAAAAGTCTGTTCTCTACTAGTGTCTGCAGTTTTATGGAGCACTTGTTGGAAACTCAAGAATGAGTTGTGTTCTCAGAAATTTTGCTAGAAAAACATGGAGACGCTGCTTTAGAAGATAGCTGAGCTTTTGTAGAATTGGATAATTTTGTGCCCACCAGAAAAGAAAGAGCAATTGAAAAGTATTTTGGAGAAGATCAAAGACTCAGCGAAAACTGTACTTTGGCTGCCCAATAAAATCTGGACTCTATCTAGAGATACATCATGGTGAAGTTGGAGAAGATCAAGCGAAAAAGCTGATGTTGAAGAAAGTTGATGTGAAGACCAACTGCACTCACGTCCGGTATCCAGTCCTAGAGGAGCTGGATACCAGAAAAAAGCCCGCAGTGGCTCTGCTACCGGCGTCCGCTATCAAAGCGGACGGGCGCTAGCCTGGCAAATCCAGCGGGCGTAGTGGGACTCCACTAAAGGACGGCCGGGCCCCACGTCGCTGCGAGGTTGGTTGGGAGGGGGAGGGGAGAAGCAGAGCAGAGGTGGCATTGGGCGTGGGCTCGGCCTCGCTGGCGCGGGGAGGGAGGGAGGGAGGCCGCCTCCGCGCCGCCGGCCCCGCAACCCGCCGCGTGCCCGTCCGCCGCTGGCCGAGCTTGCCACGAGGAGGAGGACCTGCACGCGGACGAGCACCTCCACGCGCTCGCCGGCGCTGGAGAGGACGCGCTGGGGGCGCTGCTGTGCCCGAGGCCAGCGAGCTCCGAGGCCGCCGTCCAGCTCGCCCACCCGCTCACGCGCCGTTGTCGGGATGCGCCCGCGCTAGGGATGCGCCGTCGCTCGCGAGAATAGAGAGATGGGGTGGGGAGATACGGAGTGGGGAGAGGGAGAGAGAGTGGGGGAGGGAGGTGGCCACGCGCGTCCCCTCCACGGGGAGGTGAAGGCCGCCGGGGTCCGGGGGAGAAGAAAAGGGGGTGAGAAAAAGGGGGGAGAGAGGGATGGTGTATGACATGTGGGACCCATGACATAAGAGGATGAGATATAGAGGATGGATGAGTGCGGGAGAAAGTGGTATAGAGGAGAGAATATGGATGACCAGGACGGAATATTTCTTTTGGAGGATGGATTTAGGGGATGATGAGTGCAGGTAGTCTTAAGTGTATTTGGGTTCCGGTGGACATCTGTCAATGCTTCTTAAGCTGCTGTAAGGTGCTTTACTTCTTTTGCTATGAGAGATGAGTGGTGCTAGCTCATTGGTCTGTTCCAGATGGTCTCTTTGGTGGAGTTTGCAAGTTCTCGTATAGTTGCTTTTGTTTGAGGGGTGAAGATACTGACTTACTGTGTTCCGACTGGAGCTGGGAAGTTTTTTAGCTAAACCCTCGCGCTGTAATGAATTTGTGGTCTTTTGATGTTAGTTGAAAACTTAAAATGCTGGGGAATGAGGCCCGAACACTAAAGAAAAGGATCTGATGTTGAATCTCCTCAGTTCATTTGGTTGTTTAGTTTCTCTGTTTTTTTCGACGTAATTTGATATACTCTTTTATAGGAATTGCTGTAATAGAATATCATATGTAAATACTCTCAACTGAAGAAATTTGCATGTGCACAAAACTACACAATATATATGCCAGCTGAGACCAGCACGCATCTCTGGATACGATTGGCAGAACTTGATGAGGTCGTTGCCGTGTCCAGTGTCCGCATCACTAGGACCATGGAAACAGGAAGAGTTGGTCAACAACAACCACCTGTAAAAACCAGAGGACAGGAGTGCTCTATTCAAGCATTGCCTCAAAATAGCAAAGGCCAGACGATCATTTCGTGTACATAGCAAACGGCGCTCCCCTCTCTCAAGAAAGGATATCTTTCGGAACATCCATCTCCCCAGCGGTGAGGAGAGCCGGCCACAGCAAGGAGAAATGGCTTCCGCAAACAATGCTCTCAGGGTGTTGTTCATCCTAGCGGTCGTATGCGCCGTATGCACAGCGAAAAGAACCGGAGCAAAGACGGGAGACTCGGCGGCAGCTCCTGCTGCGACAGGAGGCGCCGCAGCAGCTCCGGAAGGCGCCGCCAAGGCGGCTGGAGCCAGCGGGACGTTCGACATCTCCAAGCTTGGCGCGACCAGCGACGGCAAGACGGATTCGACAAAGGTAAATAAATAAGTGCCAACGCCAACGATGCATGGTGCATTGCAGATGCAGTTGGTGCTGTCGTTCTTGGAATGATCTCTCTATATCTATATCAGGCGGTCCAGGACGCGTGGACGTCAGCGTGCGGAGCAACCGGAAACGCCACTGTGCTCATCCCCAAGGGAGACTTCCTGGTCGGCCCACTCAACTTCTCTGGCCCGTGCAAGGGCGCCATCACCATCCAGCTCGATGGCAACTTGCTGGGATCCAACGACCTGGCCAAGTACACGGCGAGCTGGATCGAGGTTTCCCACGTTGACAACATCATCATCACCGGCTCGGGCACGCTCGACGGCCAGGGCACCGCCGTTTATCCCAAGAGCAAGACCGACAGCGTCAAGGCGATGCCGAACGTACGAGCTCGATCACCTTACTTATTATTATATACATACATATGTACTGTACATCACTGAAGTTATTATATATGACGACCCGGACTCACGTCACTTGTGCGAGATGCAGACACTGGTGCTCTTCTACGTGACCAACGGCACTGTCTCCGGAATCAAACTACTCAACTCCAAGTTCTTCCACATCAATATCGACGCCTCAAAGGATATCACCGTGAAGGACGTGAACATCACCGCGCCCGCGGACGTTGAGAACACGGATGGCGTCCATGTCGGAGGGTCCTCCAAGGTTAGCATCACCAACTCGACCATCGGCACCGGCGACGACTGCGTCTCTGTTGGCCCCGGGAGCGATGGCGTCATGGTAAACAGCATCGTCTGCGGCCCCGGGCAGGGCATTAGCATCGGCTGCCTAGGCCGCTACAAGGACGAGAAAGACGTGAGGGACGTGACGGTGCGGGACTGCGTGCTGAGGAATACCACCAACGGCGTGCGCATCAAGTCGTACGAGGACGCCGAGTCCGTGCTGACGGCGTCCCATCTGACCTTCGAGAACATCAGGATGGAGGAGGTGGCGAACCCCATCATCATCGACCAGTACTTCTGCCCCCAGAAGGTGTGCCCCGGCAAGCGGAGCAACTCCTCCCATGTCTCCGTCAAGGACGTCACGTTCCGCAACATCACCGGCACGTCGTCCACGCCCGAGGCCATCAGCCTGCTCTGTTCGGATGCGCAGCCGTGCAGCTGGCGTGTCGCTCATCGATGTCAACGTCGAGTACGCCGGCAAGAACAACAAGACCATGGCCGTGTGCAACAACGCCAAGGGCACCGCCAAGGGAAGCGCGGAGGCCCTGGCTTGCCTGGTCTGATGAGCTTGCATTTGCATGCATGTTATCTGATTCCTGATGATTAGCTCACTAGTTTTTTTTTTTATTTCACTTTGCATTTCCAAATTCCATTGAGTTTCAGCCAGGTGGTCCGCGCGCGCGCGGCCGGGCATCTTGTCTGATCTTCCCTGCAGAATATATGTATGCAGGCAATGATCGTGTAGATGACGCATATATCTGGGCGCTGTCTGCCTTCCCTTGTTTAGAGCATTATTGTAATATTATTAGACAGCAGGGCGTTTTGTTGTATGTTTACGTCCTTCCATATATATAGTAGCGGATATTATATATCCGACGAAAATACACCCCTCGGTCCCTCAACTTGGTTTAAGGTGTCATTTAGATCCCTGAACTTTTAAAGTGATATCTATAGGTCCCTTAAAGTTGATAAAAAATGTTATTTAGGTCTAAAACTTTCAAAGCGATCACCGCAGGTCCTTAAACTTGACACAGGGTGTCATCCAGGTCCCAAACATTGTAGATAATTCCAGCACTGAATTAAAAAAAATCTAATTTCAGATATTATATCTACAATCTGTAAAATATTCCAAAAATTATATTTTTTTCATACGATCTCCGATGAAGATGAGTTTTATATAAAAATTATAGCTTGCGACCAGATCTACAACTTTCTACTTTTGAGTGTTTTAATTTGAGGTGGTTAAGACAATCAAAAAAATTAAACAAAATTTTTCAGCAGTATATTAATCGCGTACAAGTGCGTGTCGTCTTGAAAAATCATTTCTTTCTTATATACTATCAAATTGAGATACTTTATATACAAAAGTTGTAACGTTCGATGAGATCTATAACTTTTTAATTTTAACTTTTTTAATTTGAGGCCTGTTAAGATTCTCAAATTTTTAATTTAAGGTCATTAAGATTCTCAAAAAAATTAAAACGCTAATTTCAGTTCTTGCACAGTGGTTTTGTATTTTAATTTTTTTTAGAATCTTAACGATCTCAAATTAAAAATGTTAAAACTAGAAAGTTATAGATCTCGTCGAACGCTACAACTTTTGTATAGAAAGTATATCAATTTGATAATATATAAGAAAGATATGAGTTATCCAAGGCGACACGCGCTTGTACGTGATTAATATACTGCTGAAAAATTTGTTTAATTTTTTTTTATTGCCTTAACCACCTCAAATTAAAACACTCGAAACTAGAAAGTTACAGATCTCGTCCGCAAGCTACAATTTTTATATAAAACTCATCTTCATCGGAGATCGTATGAAAAAATACAATTTTTAGAATATTTTACATATTGTAGCTACAGTACTCAAAATTAGAATTTTTTTTAAAATTCGGTGCTAAAATTATCTACAGTATTTGGGACCTAGATGACACCCTGTGTCAAGTTTAGGGACCTATGGTGATCACTTTGAAAGTTTAGGATCTAAATGACACCTTTTACCAACTTTAGAGACCCATAAATATCACTTTAAAAATTCAGAGACCTAGATGACACCTTAAGACAAGTTGAAGGACCGGGGATGCATTTTCCTCTATATATATCCTGACATTACATTACATCACTATATATACATTACGATGAGGTCCTCTGTGAGAAGTCAGGCATTGTATTGGAACCTTGTACTGAGTTTACATTTTCTTAATGCAATGACATGCACTGCTCGGACCAGTAACTCCTAGTTATAAAGACGTCCAAATTTCGCAAGGAAACGCCGGGCTCCCAGGCTGTCCGCGCGTCCCTCCGGCCAACCTCCACACGCCGCGTGCACCGTGAGTACCTGCCGTTCCGTTCGCCTTCTGCCGCCTCTGCCGCGCCGCCACCGCATGAGTTCCGTACCCTGTCGGCGTCCCCGCGCGCACCTTCCACGTCGTCATGCGCAGCCACCGAGTCTTGGGTCGCCAGCCTGGCCCATTCGCCCGTCAGTCTGCCGCCGTCGCCATGCTTCCCTGTTGTTCGTCCGCGCCGTTGTGCCATGTACGGCATGCCCTTGCTCGCGTGGGTCGTGCCCGTGCCTGCCTTTTCCTCGCTGCTTCCGCTCGCTTTTCCTCAGGGCGCCGGCCAGTTCTCCTCGCCGGATCCGCCCGGGGTTTCTCGGTTCGACCGTCGGCGCTCATTCTTCCTTAGGTATATTCCAGTTGCCCAGTCTCTTCTTCCTCCCCGATCTAGCCTTTCTATGTCCGCTCCACTGTGCGCCAACTACGTTCAGGGCCTGGGTACGTTTGTTGTGCTGGCCGGTCCTTCCTTGCATCATTAGGGAATGAGAGGCCGATTTTTGCGTACCAGTTTTCGTCCTCCCGTTGGTTGCTTTACGGTGCTCCTCTTTGTTTCCTGCCATCTACTACGGACCGGCGTTCTTGCTGTTTTGACCCTTTTTTCGTTTGTCTGCAGCCTTCAGTTCCTCAGTTTTCCGTCTTTTCGCTCTGCTGGAGCCGATATTTGTCCATGTTAAGTAGGTGCATGTTTTTTCCCTTCAGTTGCATTTTGGTTTGCTTTCATGTTCTTTTCCTTTATTCAGGACTGCAGATAGGTTCTGCTGACGCGACCTGCTATGTGTGATCCCAATCCTCCAGCAGTTTTGCGCTTCACATGAACGATGTCCTGTTGCCACAGCTTAACGGCTACCTCTCCTTACTGTCCTTAGGATACCTGTGTGCATCGTTGTCTCGCTTTATCCTTTCTTCTCTCAGATCCTGGAGGACAAGGTCATGACAAGTGGTGGACAATGATGTTGAGCCGTGGCGCCGCCTCCTTCAACATGAAGAGAGGTACCCAAATGTTCCCCTCATTATTTCCCTGATTTCACTCTACCTCTATCATTCTACCAAAATCCAATATTTTCCTTCCTATTAATTCTAGGATTTGGGCTTTCATACCTGCGGCGCCACTGTTTGCCTTCTCTGTCCATCCATGGGACCAAGTGACACTCCATAGCTCATAGCCTCATAGCATAGGTAAGTGCTCTAGCGTCAAACACCTGATACCCTTTCTGCTTTACTTATGGACTTTATCCCTGTTGCTTTTCTCCCCTTATATATACATGTGGTCTAATTGATGCTGCTTTACTGCAACTGGGTTACTTGATACAAATAGAACTGTAACGCTTATTTCGAATGCCAAATTATATGGGACTCATCATTCTGCCCCTGATTTGGGTCATCATGCATACTCTGATTAGGGGTCTTTTTTCCACTATGACATTACTGTGATTCCAAAATTCTGTCATATCGTGCACAGCTCACATAAATGTCCCTAAAGTCATGTAAGATAGTATACTGTCTCCGTATGAGCATACTGTGGATTTATGGAAAGCAACTGTCCACAAAAATTCTCATGGTACGGTAAAAGACACTGCAGTGCGGACAAAATGTTATTCTTGCACTGCGGACAAAGTTACCTTCAATCGCTTGGCAGTCACTTGGGGGTACAGGACAGATTGTTTTTGCCGTTGTCCATCCCTTCTATTGTTTAATTGTAATACTTCTATAAGAAACCATGCTACATTCAGTTGAGTTTCTTCTTGCTGTACTCATAAACCCATAATCCATATCAGTACATGTGTTTTTGTTCATCAACAATATTAAATTTTCAAAATGGGTCTATAGTATCCATAATGCAGACCCCTTTGGCTATACTAAATTTAAAGTTGTGCTTTGTACAGAGTGTGCGTTAAATAGAAGACTCCAAACTTCAATTATGTTTACGTATTTTAGTCTGATACAGGTAGAGGTAGATGATATCATGATCAGTTATTCATTATACTGAAGTTTAAAGCATTTCAGTTGTATTTAGGTTGTTTTTGCCTGATATGTAGGTTCATTCAAGCATCACCCCATTAATTCGTCAGGCAACTGTGGTACTTACTCAACATATGTAGCCAAACGCAAAGCGTGGACCTTTCCATTTTTAGAAGTCTATCAAATGGATTTTCCAGTACCTGTTACTACCCTGTTACTTTCATAAATATATGTATTTGCATGGTTATGGCTCTTCTCTCTTGTTTTTACATAATGGTGGCTCTTCTCTGCGTGAAGATATGTGTTAGAATAGTTGGCGGCCTATTGGGCCATAGGCCGTTAGGGTTAATTAGTCGCTTACTTAAGTGCCAAGTAAGCCTTACTTGTAAGTCAAGTAATCCTCTCTGTATAATGAGAGGAGATGTATCAATCTAATCAAGCAAGAGATTAGAAGGAAAACCCTTCCCTCTTGCCGGCCGTGGGCGAAACCCCGCGGCTGGCGTTCCTAGCACCCAAAACCCTAGCCTCCACGCGCTCTCTCTCTCTCACATCCATCAGCCCATGAACAGTACCCGTGAGTACTGTAGCGCGGGTACTGTTCACACCGTCGCCGCCGCTCCCTCGCAACCACGCCGCACCCTAGCAGCACCATAACATCTGGTATCAGAGACTCTGGTTCGATGTTGACCTGGCTGCCCACCTCCACCGCACCGCCGCCATCCATGGCTTATGTCGCCATGCCCATCCCCTCGCCGCTCGGCACACATCCCTGGGTTGCGCCGCCCCTGTTCGCAGCAGCGCCGCCGGTGGCAGCGCCGCTGGTGTTCACCGCCGCCACGACCACCGTGGCATCCCTGCTCGTGCAGCACCCTGCGCCGTTCACCACCAAGCCGCTGCCCTCCACCACCAACGCGCTGCTGCCTACGTCGTCGGTGGCGATGACCTCGTCGGGGACGCTTGCGCCGCCCGTCTCGTCGTCGGCCGCCCTGCTATGGGATTCTATCACCAATATGCTGGCCAACCTTGACCTGGCAGGTGGCTGCCCTGCACTCGCGGCTGGCTGCCGCCGTGGAGAGCCGCCCGGCAGTGTGGCTGCAGGCAGCGATGCGCGGCCTCCTGGCGCGCCGCCGGGTGTGGCGGCTGTACGGTCTACAGCTGATTCAGCCCCGCACCCCCGCGCAGTTCCTCCAAGCTGTGCGTCGCCTTGCGAAGACGGACATCACGACGGCGCCGCAGCCGTTGCTTGAGCCCCAGACATCGGTGGTGATGCTGCCATTGCCGACCACCGGGGCGCCGCTGTCGACCACCGGGGAACCGCTGCCGACCACCCGCCAGGTGTCGGCGGTAGTGCGGCTGTAGGCGGCGGCGCGTAGTCTCCTAGCGCGTCGGCGGGTGGGGCGACTGCGTGATTTCGTCCGCTGCATCGGGGATCGTCAGCATGTTGTTTCCCTAATGGGCGGTGGGCATGCTGCTTTTCCGCGGCCGGCGGACTCCACCTCTGCGTCGGCGGCTATTTGGAAGGCGCTCCCCTCCTCATCTGTCTCGTCATCCGTGGGAGCGCTTTGCCTAGCGCCGCCGTTTTTCGTCATCGTCCGCCACGAGGGCGCCTCCGCTGGTCATTGTTGCGACCACTTCCTGGTGGCCATACACATGCTCCCCTCTCGTTTCAATGGTTTCCATGGGATCCAGGTGGCTACACAGTGCAACTCCATCACGCGGAGAGTGTCCGCCGTATCTTCAGGAGTCATAAATAAAGAGTCTAGTCTATTTCTGGTTGAGAATAATAAAATAAGCCAAGATGTAAAAGGCTGATTTTTAGGTGTTAGGCTTGTGTTTCGTCGAAGTCGTTGTTAGGTTGCAGCCTCGAGGACGAGCTGCTTGTCCAGGTGGGGTGTAGTGTTAGAAAAGTTGGGGGCCTATTGGGCCATAGGCTGTTAGGGTTAATTAGTCGCTTACTTAAGGGCCAAGTAAGCCTTGCTTGTAAGTCAAGTAATTCTCTCTATATAATGAGAGGAGATGTATCAATCTAATCAAACAAGAGATTAGAAGGAAAATCCCTTCCCTCTTGCTGGCCGTGGGCGAAGCCCCGCGGCCGGCGTTCTTAGCGCCCAAAACCCTAGCCTCCGCTCTCTCTCTCACAGCCATCAGCCTGTGAAAAGTACCCACGGTACGGTAGCGTGGGTACTGTTCACACCGTCGCCGCCACTCCCTCACAACACGCAGCACCCTAGCAGCACCATAACAGTATGCTTCTTCAGTTGATCCATTTATATTAGAATACTAGGAAGTCTTCCCGTGCGTTGCTACGGGAAAACTCAACTTTTGTATTAAAACATATGGATCGCATGATAACATAACAAGCTGATATCTCACACGACAGATATTAGGAAGATCATCTTTTATTGAAACTTTATATTTTCCCTCTTTCATTGCCATTGGTAGTCATGGTATCTTCACTACAGTATCAACTGATCCCTGAAAGTATCTTGAATTCATCACCAACTCCGTTCCTCTCCTGATGGGAGCTACAGGCCCCAGTTCCACTGCCAAATTTATCATGGCAGATGGAGAAGAAACCATATTCTTTGGAGTACAAGATTTTGCAAAAATATTCCACAGGTAAACCCTTCCCCTTCCTCGCCTCTGTCTTCTCCCTCTCATTCCCTCTGAATTCTCTTTTCTGTATTTGTTACCCCATGATAAAAAAACATGAGCCTACTTTGATGTACCAATGGATCAGTCAACTTTGTACAGGAAGCTTGATTGAGTGAGACAAATGCAAGAATCCACTGTAGGAAATATTCACCACCTAGAAACAACAAATTTGACAGGAGCAAAGACGATACAGAAGCGAAGTTACCTCTTCATCCTTCTTTTAATTGTGTCAAGAACAAATTTGACAGGAGCAAAGATAATACAGAAGGGAAGTTACCTCTCCATCCTTCTAACAATTGTGTCAAGAACTGGCTCATTATCGAATATTGATTTCATTACCCTGCTATGTATCCTGCAGGAGGAAATTTTGAAGTCCTGATTGGCGAGCTCCTAGACCGCAGAGGACCATCTTATAGAACAACCAATCCAAGGAACAATGAGCAATTTGATTGTTGGTTGACAACCATGGTAATATATATAGTATAATGTAGTAATCATCTAGCACACCTCAAATTTCGAAAATATTAATTCAATGATGAGTATCAGGAACAGCATGTACATGCCGGCACACGCACCACGCAAGCAAGTACCTGGGTGAGTAACGCGTCCATGTCGGGCCGGAGCGCAATGACGGGCGGGTGGTCGGTGCTGATCGTGGTGGCGACGTCGGTGCACGCAACCAGGTGGCGGAACCTAACGCCCAGGGCCTCCAGCTCGTCGCAGGTCAGGCGCGCATAGGAGGAAAGCTTCACGTCAACGTCTCCCTCCAGCTTGTGCGCCTCGACCCGCAGCTCCTTCCACCCAGACTCCTGCAGCTCTAGCACCGCATCTGACGGTGACGATAAATCTCCTAGGTAGCAAAGATGCAATAAGAAAAATTTCAGTTTGCGTTAAAAGAAGTTATTGATGACAATCAATAAAAAAAATAGTGGTGCAATAATACAAAAATAGTGATAACCTTTGAAGCTAGTAAAAACTCCAATCGCAATTTGCATGCCAGATCCTCATCTGCATCCACAGTGACTCCCAATTGGAACACCTCACTAATCAAACTTACTTTTGTTAAAACCTAACACATCCAGCATTAAAACCCAGTTACAAAAAGCCAACAAAGAAAAATATTTGAATCATCACGCATAGGACCTTTTGTCATAGAAGCCACCATGAACAGGACCTCTAGCCACCGTCGATTGTACCCATGTAACTGTCTGCCACCGAGGGAGCGTTGCTACTGATGTGGAAGTCGCTCTCTCAGAGCCCTTGCAAGGGAAGCCCACGGTGGACATGCAGGGAGCTCGGCAACACCTTGAGTTAGTAGCTAGAAGACGAACAGGCATTTCAACAAACACCTTGGGTTCAATCCTGAATTGATACATTAATCCAAGATAACAACCGCATGTCAATCCACCAAACACCAGCAGCACATGTCATCGAGCACTAACAGGGCGACAATCACTCACCAAATCAGTCCAAGGAGTTGGAGGACGGAGACGTCGCCATCCTGGTAGCATGCGAGTTCTGTCTCATCGTTGACCAGGGGCCACCTCGCCGCACGCCAAGAGAAGGCCCTAGCATGCTGCCGCCACCAATCCCTCATGCAGCAGCGGAAGCCGCATCCGCTCTATCGCTCCATCTTGGGGCTCCTCTCCAGGCACTGGCGCTGCCTTCTAGGGTGACGACGACTATCATCTCGGCGGGCTCCTCGGCTAAGCCGGCGCGCTCACCCGCGGTGGTCGCAGACACAGCGGCAGTCCTCTCCAGCATGGCTCCCGCGGCCGGTGCGTAGGGCGGAGCTAGCGCTCGCCCTCGGTGGCCGCGCACACGGCGGCAATCCCCTCGAGGCGGTGGCTCCCCTGCCGGTGGCCTCCCCCGGACTTGTGCGTACCTAGAGAGGCACGGGAGCCGGCACCGGGGTGGCCATGGCAGCAAGCACCGCTACCGTGTTGGAGTTCGTGAGGCCATAGTTCGCATCGCGGTCAACCATTGGCGCTTCTGGGAACGGAAGGGCGATGGCCAGCGAGGGCGAGGGCACCTGAGCAGCAGTTGAATCGCACAGGGGATGTGTTGAAGCCTGGTGACATCGGAGGAAGGCCCTTGCTTTGATTGTGTTGGCTTTCCATTTTTACATCACTTGCGCCGCGAGTGGGAGGCGGGGATCGCACGGGGCGACAGAGCGACGGACGAAGAAAAAAAGTCACATGAAAAATTATCCACGGTTTGGTCTTATTAGTTGTAGAGATAATATTTCAGTTCGACTTGAACCCTATCTTTAGTTAATAAAATATTAGCTTCACCAATTTGTAGATTGTCTAATGTATCCTTATTAACTCACTGAATTCTTTTTTGTAGATTTATTTCCCATCAGCTTCAAGCTCCCATGGTTATATCATATTCAAATGGTTAGTGAATTTGTCCCATTCATATTCTCTATTCAGCAATGAATGACAGGCCACAAAAGGAATTTCTATTATATTCGTCGATTTGAACACATATTGGATTCATATTTTCACAGTAGAAATTAATTTTATTCTGTTCAGCACATAGCTAATTTAATATAGTCTATAGCTTTTGAGGTACAAGCGTCAAAATGCATTAGCTCATTACCTGAGTGCTTCGCTTAAGTGCTTCATAGACTACTCAGTTTGTTAGGAAGTGTGGTAGCACTACGTGATTGCATTCCCTTTTTCTTCCATTTGAGAAACATTGCGTAAACTTCTTTTGTCTTGCATTCAGTAGAGACTAGGGAAAACTGAACGTTCATGCATATCCTACACAAAAGATACAAGCAATGCTCTCCACACTAATTCTTTCCACATTTCTCTTAGCTTTATTGATACTTTCTTACAAGCAGTTTCCTACGCTGTTACTTGTGCCTCACCTGTCCTAACTCTGTGGGCACGACGCACGAACCCATGTTTCTTACACTTTTTTTTGTTAGTACTTCTGACATAACCATTTGCTCCTCCACATCGTAGCAGCCATTTGTAAATTTAATGCAAGATTAAATTGCATTTCTGCACAATTCACAGCGCCACTGATTGTTGTGTTACTCATAGTTCACCAGTTTAAATTGCTAGGTTAAAAAGATATCTAAAGGTACCTACAGGCTACGGCACATACTATACACTTTGCACAAATATACATCGCTACATATATGATGCTTTAGAGTGTCACATCTCAAATATGACTACTGAGATTTTGTGAACTACCTTGGACATTCTATCGTGGCTCCTTTAACTCTGATGATTTCCCCTTGGTTGCCAATGAGATGCATAATATTCGGTATAAAATATTTGCTTTTAAGATTGTTATACATAATTCGTTACTATGGTTGCACTCAGAACTCGCCATATTTTAAATGGTGCAGTAATCAATGTGTTATGGTGGGGCAGCAGTATCGCCGCCGCCGCCATGCTGGTGGCTGAAGGGGCGCCAAACAGAGTCCTAGTTGGGTTCAGCTCAGTAAGAGTCCTAGTTTGGTTGAGTCCTAGTTTGGTTCAGATTAGTAAGAGTCCTAGTTTGGTTTGTTAGCTTGAGATAGAGTTTGTTAATGAGTCGTATTGGATTGAGATTGAGTTGGAGTCTGTAAGATCGGTTAGGCTTAATATATAAAAGCCTAGACATTGATCAATAAAGATTCAGCCGGGGATTGAGATATTATTATCTCCCTTGGGCACCCAGCCCTAGCCTACTGTTTTCCATCGCCATTGTCGCACAGCAAACCTAGGACGCCGAGCATGGATCCTCCTCGCCGTCCCCCACTCAAGCCTCGACCTCCTGTCCACCATAACTACAACCTACGCAGCCTAAGCCATAACAATCTGGTATCAGAGATTATGGCCTCCTCGGGGATTCCTGCTGCGACCATCCCGCCCTCCACCGCCATGTCCGCCTCCGAGCCCTTCTTGCCGCTGGGGTCGGCGGCAATCCCCTCCCTTCCGCTGACCGCGCCATCACCTTCACCTATGACGGCCGTCCCTACTGACGCGCTGTCCGCCTTCACTGCCACCATCCAGGACCTACAGGCACAGCTGGGCGCCATGCGAGTCCAGATGGGCGACATGCGGACCCAGATGGGGGACTTCACCTCCAGGCTATCGGCTCTCGACGGCCGCTCCTCGCCAGGGCAGTCGCAGTTCCCGTACGGGCTGCCCGGCTACGGCGGCATCCCGGCCTTGCCAGAGGTCTCCATGCCCATCATCTCCGAACTGCCGCCCACGACGACCGTCCTGCCTGCAGCCACGGTGGCGTCACCATCAGCAGCGGCATCGACCCCAGCAACCACGGCTCCACCACCACCAGGCTAGCGTCCCCATCACGTAGATCTGCTTTCCACACTCGCAATCGCCGGTGCCATCGCTGTCATCCATCCAGCAGGGTTCTGCCCCGCTGCCGTCGGCGCCCATGACGACTACACCGCCGATCCTACACCTGCCACCCGAACCAGCAGGCATGACGGTGCCCAAATATCACAAGCTCATCTTCCCAACGTATGACGGGAAGGAGGACCCGCTCGGGTGGCTGAACAGATGTGAGCAGTTCTTCCAAGGTCATCAGACGTGACAAACCGACCGAGTCTGGCTGGCCTCGTACCATCTTACGGGCATTGCCCAACAATGGTATTTGGTCCTAGAAGCCGATGCCGGGCGTCCGTCATGGGAGGAGTTTCGCACCTTGTGCCACCAGCGCTTCGGGCCTCCCCTCAGCACGAACCACCTGTCGGACCTCGCTCGACTTCCCTTTACATCGACGGTGGATGCCTACATGGAGGCATTCCAGGCGCGGACTGCCCATGCTGGTCGCCAGTCGCTTGGCCAGAAGGCCAAGCTCTTCACTGGAGGCCTGCCTGACCACTTCCGGGTCGACGTCGAACTCCACGACCCGCAGGATCTGCAGCGTGCCATGCACTTGGCCCGAGCATACGAGCGGCGCAATACGCCTGGCCATGCCTGCACCACCCCCACGCCGCCGGCTGCCGGGTACGACGCCGGCATTGACGGTTCCTGGCCCTCTTCCACGGCCACTATGACATCGACCTCCGCGCCGCGCGTCCTCAAGCGCCTATCGCCAGACAAGATGGTGGAGCGGCGCAAATAGGGCCTCTGCTTCAACTGCGACGAGCCCTACGTCTGCGGCCATAAGTGCGCCCGACTCTTCTTCCTCGAGGTCGCTGACTACATAGTGGAGGAACCAGCAGACACTGACGACGTGGCGCCACCGGCGGCGCACGGCGTTCCACCAAAGTTCGACCCCGACGAGCCCCTGATCTCCCTCAACGCCATCACCGGCATCAGGGCTCATGACACCATGCCGATCCGCGTCCACATCGGGAACTTCGAGCTCACAGCATTACTGGACTCCGGATCGACACACAACTTCGTCAGCCTCGACGCGGCCCAGCGCGTCGGCCTCGTCTTCCAGGACTTCCGGGGTGCTCATGTCACTGTGGCCAACGACAACCAGGTCCTCTGTCGCGGCATCGCGCCAGATGTGGCCGTTCGGATCGGTGACGAGTTATTCTCCATGGACTGCTATGCCATCTCCCTCGACTGCCACAACATGGTGCTTGGCGTGGCCTAGTTGTGGACGCTGAGCGCTATCCTATGGGACTTCGATGATCTGTGCCTATCCTTTATACCAGGGCCGGCGGGTCCTCTGGAAGGGCATTGGCTCCCCTCGCGTCGCCAGTCCGCCGTCAGGTCGTCTGCAGGCCGCCCGCATCCACACTGCCCGCGGCATGGAGCAGGCACTCTTGGGGCAGCTGCTAGAGTCCTACAGCGATATTTTTGCGACACCGCTTGGCTTGCCCCCGGCGCGACCGTGTGACCACCGCAGCAGGCACTCTTGGAGCAGCTGCTAGAGTCCTACACCGACATTTTTGCGACACCGCTTGGCTTGCCCCCGGCACGACTGTGTGATCCACCGCATCCACCTCAAGGCAAACACGGAGCCTGTGGTAGTCTGGCCGTACAGATACCCACAGCTCCAAAAGGACGAACTGGAGAAACAATGCGCCGACATGCTCCAGCAGGGGGTGATTCACCCCAGTACTTCGCACTTCTCCGCGCCGGTGCTCTTGGTGAAAAAACAGGACAACTCCTGGCGCTTTTGCGTCAACTATCGTGCGCTCAACGCCGTCACCATCAAGGACAAGTTTCCAATCCCCGTCGTGGAGGAGTTGCTCGATGAACTCCACGGCGCACGCTTCTTCACCAAGCTAGAATTGCGCTCAGGATATCATCAAGTTCGGGTGCACCCGATGGCGTGGACAAGACAGCCTTTCGCACGCATCATGGCCACTTTGAGTTTCTGGTCATGCCCTTCGGGCTCTCCAACACCCCCGCCACATTCCAAGCTCTAATGAATTTTGTGTTGCAGCCTTTTTTGCGCTGGTGCGTCCTCGTCTTCTTCGACGATGTACTGATCTACAGCACGTCCTGGACCGACCACCTGCGGCATCTCCGAGCGGTCTTCGACGTCCTCCGAGCACATCACCTACATGTCAAGCGGTCCAAGTGCACCTTCGCCGCCTCCTCGGATCCAGTACTTGGGCCACGTGATCTCAGCCGACGGCGTCGCGGTGGACAGCACCAAGGTGGATGCCATGACCTCCTGGCCACAACCACACTCCGCCCGGGGGTTGCGCGGCTTCCTCGGCCTCGCCGGCAACTACCGGAGCTTCATCAAGGACTTCGGCACCATTGCCGCGCCACTCACGTTGCTGCTCAAGAAGGACGGCTTTCCGATGGACGGACGAGGCCACCTCGGCATTCACCGCGCTGAAGACAGCCCTCTCTACTGCACCAGTCCTCCACCTCCCCGACTTCGACAAGGACTTCATCGTGGCATGTGACGCCTCGGGGTCGGGCTTCGGCGCAGTACTCCACCAGGGCGAGGGGCCAATTGCTTTCTTCAGCAGACCCTTTGCTGCTCGCCACATGAAAGTGTCTGCATATGAGCGCGAGCTCATTGGTTTGGTCCAGGCTGTGCGCCATTGGCGGCCCTACTTGTGGGGCAGGGCTTTCATTGTGCGCACCGACCACTATGCACTCAAGTTCATGTTGGATCAACGCCTCTCCACAATCCCGCAGCACCACTGGATTAGCAAGTTATTTGGCTTTGATTTCAGGGTCGAGTTCTGCCCCGGGCAGCTCAACAGTTGCTGATGCTCTTTCGTGCCGGGATGGTGACCTCATGGAGGCTGCAGCTGGCACCAACGTCGGGGGCTGCGGCCTGGATGCTGCGGCATTGGCTGTCCTCTCCAGCCCCTTCTTCAGCCTCTACGACAGCCTGCGCTAGGAGATCGAGGAGTCCCCTGACCCTGCGCACACAGCGCGACGAGGCAGGCGGCAGGCACCCGCGGTGACCAGTGGCGCGTCACGGATGGGCTGCTGCTGTACCAAGGCTGCGTCTTCGGTCCCACCGTCATCACCTCTGCTTCCGGAGATCCTCCAGCTGGCGCATACCAGGGGGCATGAGGGCATCCAGAAGACCCTCCAGCGCCTCCGGGCTAATTTCTTCGTCGAGCATGATCGCCGTCTTGTTCGCGACTTTGTCCGGGCTTGCTCCACCTGCCAGCGAAATAAGATGGAGGCGCTCCATCCGGCTGGCCTACTCCAGCCCCTGCCAATCCCATCTCAGGTGTGGGCCACCATCTCCCTGGACTTCGTCGAGGGCCTTCCCAAGGTGCACGGCAAGAGCGTCTTGCTTACGGTGGTTGACAGGTTCTCCAAGTACGCCCACTTTATTCCCCTGGGGCACCCGTATACAGCAACGTCCGTTGCTCGGGCCTTTTTCGCCGACATCGTCAAACTGCACGGCTTCCCGGAGTCCATTGTCAGTGACCGCGATCCCGCATTCACGGGTCATATCTGGAGGGACCTTTTTCGCCTCGCTGGGGTTCAGCTGTGCAGGAGCACGGCGTTCCACCCCCAGACCGACGGCCAGACTGAGGCGGTAAACAAGGTCATCGCCATGTATCTCCGCTGCATCACCGGTGATCGTCCCTGCGATTGGCTTGATTGACTTTCGTGGGCGGAGTTCTGCTACAACACCTCCTTCCACTCCGCCCTTCGGACATCACCATTCTAGGTGGTCTATAGGTCGGCCGCCTCCGTCCCTGCTGCCCTATGGGCCGGGCTCCACATCAACGGCCATGGTGGACGAGCTGCTCACTCGCCGCGACGAGTTCCTGGCCGATGTCCGCGACCGTCTTATCCAGGCCCAGCAGTATGCCCGCAAGCATTATGATGCTCACCACAGGGCGTTGGAGTTCAATGTTGGGGCTGGGTCTGGCTGCGCTTGCTCCATCCACATACCCAGTCCCTGGTTCCCGGCGCGCTGCAAGAAGCTAGGGACCCAAGTACGCAGGGCCCTTTCAAGTTTTGGAGCGTGTGGGACCAGTGGCCTACCGTCTAAAGCTGCCTGAGAATGCTCGCATCCACGATGTCTTCCATGTGGGGTCCTCAAGCCATTCATCGGGACTCCTCCGGCGGCTGTCCCGGACTTACCTCCGCTGTGGCATGGGCGTCCTCTACAGCAGCCTGAACGGATTCTTCGCTTGAGCTTACGCCACGGTACTTAGGCACATTTTGGTGCAGTGGGCAGGCCTGCCGCCTTCGGAAGCTACTTGGGAGCCGGTTGAAGCTTTCCACACAGCTCATCCCTCAGTTCCAGCTCGAGGACAAGCTGTTTCCAGAGGGAGGGAGAGATGTTATGGTGGGGCAGCAGTATCGCCGCCGCTGCCAAGCTGGTGGCTGAAGGGGCGCCAAACAGAGTCCTAGTTGGGTTCAGATTAGTAAGAGTCCTAGTTTGGTTGAGTCCTAGTTTGGTTCAGATTAGTAAGAGTCCTAGTTTGGTTTGGCAGAGTCCTAGTTTGGTTTGTTAGCTTGAGATAGAGTTTCTTAAGGAGTCGTATTGGATTGAGATTGAGTTGGAGTCCTGTAAGATCGGTTGGGTTTGATATATAAAAGCCTAGACATTGATCAATAAAGATTCAGCCTCGGATTGAGATATTATTATCTCCCTTGGGCACCCAGCCCTAGCCTACTGTTTTCCATCGCCATTGTCACACAACAAACCTAGGACGCCGAACACGGATCCTCCTCGCCGTCCCCCGCTCAAGCCTCGACCTCCCGTCGACCATAACTACAACCTACGCAGCCTAAGCCGTAACTCAATGCCACTTTGATTCTTATAGATCCTGAAGAACCATAATTTGGGCCTTATATATACATACAGGTCGAACAGAGTTTTGGTTGAACCACGTGGTGTACAATAATATTTAGTTATGTTTTCTCCTGTATTTGTGCTGCTACAACGTATTGTCTTTTCCTGATTGCCTTTTGCAAATATTTGGGATTAACATCACTAAAAAACATAAGAGTATCCGGGAAGACGTCCATCAGCTTGTGTGCCCCCTTGACATTGTTGTCAATAAGCATCTATATCAATTTCTTTGGTGATTCTTTGCACCGAATGACCTGTTTTTGAAGCCGGCAAGGGTGTATAATGCCCCTTAAATATATGTTGCTGGCCGTTGCATTAGCTGCTGCGAACTTGACCCAGAAGCATTTTGGCTTTGACCAGTATCCAACCTGTCGGTTTGCTTGATAGAAATAGGTCAGGCCTCTCATCTGGGTTGAATTGCCGTGCAAATGCTCCTTCATCACATTGCTCAATATTCTGCAGAACGTATCGTGATTTGTAAGAGTTTTCATCCATGGTTCTAGTGACAATCTCAAGCAATCTTCTTTCTTCAATCTCAACATCGTCGTCTCTCTTCCCATGAAGTAGCACTTGAGGCAGCGGGATCTTCTGGATAATCTTTTCACGCACTCTGCCAAACGACATAAACAATTTTCCTCATATTGCTCAACCGCTTTAGTGATAAGTTGTTTTATATCCTATGGCAGATCTTCTTGAGGGATGTTAAGAGCTACTTCATTATCCATGTTGGTTGTGTCCCACTGGGCGTGTCAAAAAACATGTTGGCAAAAACATGTGTCAGAGCAATCAACACGCTTGGAAGCTAGAAGGATACATTGAAAGCAAGAGCCTTAAGATTCCTTTAGCTTCAACGGCCGATCTCACTAGATCTAGGCATGCCAGTCAATTTGACCCTGCAATTGATAAATAGATTCAAATAGTGAGTAACAAAAGCGTAACATGCCGGCTTTGATTCCAAACAGTTCCGATGTATGGTTAAATAGCCAAAGCATTACGGCTATTGACTAGAGAGTTGATAACCATGGGCAGAAAATATATCAAAACGGCTTATCATGTAACTGAACATTCAAATGCATACAACTGAGCCGATACGAAACATGTATGTGTAAAGGTAGGACATGCAAAACACAAATAATCATATAAATTTTAATAGATTTATTAAGCTTACTAAAATTAGCCCCACTATTATTACTACTAGTGGGGTTCGTCTGCTGCAGCAAACTCAAAATATCAATTAATGCTTAAAACAAACACATGCACACAGCGTCACGTGTAAAACGCTGCCTCATGGGCTATTTAGCTGATAGAAACCATAGCGCAGGAATATGGTCCTTAACCAGCCACGGATTGATCTATTAACTATTGTAATCACAACCCAACACTATTAACAGTGGGGATCGCGGGGATGACAGCCTCAACAATAGCATGAGATTAGGTCTATACTAGCCAAAGATTGACTCGAGATTGTTAAAATTCTTGAACCCACACCATGGACAATCGAGATCAGAGAGTGTTAGCGATACAGCTAGAGAATCAATCGTCATGATAAACTTATAAAGCAAGAAGTGTGAAAAAAGATGATTAATCTCACTTGGCAGATTGATGTTGCTGGAAAAAATAATGTAAGATAAAGTACGCCAGCAAGATCGGTAATATAATGAATCTATCCTAAGTGTCACCTTAAGATAGAGCCGATAACTTTGATCTACACTATAGCTTGTAGGTCGGCCTGAATCCAATGCAACAATACAAGATACAATGTATATCGATAACTATATTATACCAAGCTCGTACGAGGTCAAACTAAATATAATGCAGCCTTACAAGCAAGATATAAGATTGTCTCCAACAGGAGACCTATATGGGCACTCAAATCCAAAATGAGTCCCCGATAGTACTGTTTCAGCCTCCAACAGAGTACCCATATGCGAGACCCATTTTGGGTGTTAGGAGAGAGGCAACCCAAATATGAGTATCCTCTCTTCTAGAAACCCATTTGCAGAGAGATTCTCTTTTATGTGTTGTTGTTAGAGAAGACTAAAAATTGGTATTGAATTCATTCACTGTAGCGCAATCTAAAAGAGAGATGTGTATTGTATTTTGGGTGTTGTTGTTGGAGATAGCCTAAACCATGGCGATACTTACAAGCAAACCGGAGGTCGGTCGATACCGATGCAGCCCCGCTTGTTTGGAGCAACTCACCAGAATCTACAGTACTCCTACTCCTAAGGGTTGACAAGAGTCAAAAAAGGTGTTGTGTTTGGTTGATTGGATGTCTTTTTACAAATGTTGGGGTCTAATATTATACACAAGGCTACAACACGAGTCCTAATCGAGTCCTAATCGAATATGATTACAAAACAAGAAAATGAAAGATACATAGATGGACTTCAATTTTCCCTTTTTGCTAAAGATCGTCACATTCAAACTTCATTATACTGGCGCAGATTTCTTTTTGACAATTGCTCTCCTTTTCCTTCACCACCAAGCTGATTAGCCGATTTGGATGTAAATAGCCTGATCCAAGCAGAATCCGTTGAAACTGGTCTTCCTCGTTCATGAACTTGCAATTAAATATCCTTTACCAAATTTTGGTGTCAAAACAAATACAAGTGGAACTTGTTGCTGATAAAAATATGCTCATGTTATTTGATTCGTCCTTTTATTGTAAGGATGTTAACGGTGTTTGAGTATGTGAAATTCTAAAATTTTCATTGTCAATAGTTACCAAGCTTGATGGGATGCTGACGGCGGGCTCCTTCGGCTCGGATGGAGTTAGCAGAGGGAGTGGAGGCTTCCCTTTATCCATTCTATTTCTTTTACTGGGCTCAAGAAGAAGCTTGCCAAGGGTGAAGGGTGAGGTTGGCATGCTCGACGCATGCCCTTTTGCACTCGTAGGTGCTCTTGAAGTTTCTAGGCACCATTGGCACACAGTGTGGTCCTAGCATCTTGGACTTGAGGTAGGCATAGTTTGGGACAACCATGAACTTGGATAACATGGCCTCTCGAGGATGGCATGATAGATTCCAGTGAAGTCGACCACCTCAAAGGATAGTATCTCCTTACGGTAGTTGACATTGTCACCGAAGGTGACCACTATGGATGAAAATGATACAGATATTTATCCGACCGTCCGTTCGACCGAATCCGTTTAGAGGTGTTTAGATCTGTCCATATCCGAGTCCGGATATTCAATATCCGACACCGTATTCGTATCCGAATACTCAAATCGTATATTTGTGATGTCGACATCCAATCGTATCCTATCCGGCATGGCTGACACTATCCGTATTCGAATCTGAATCCGACCAAAAATATGAAAACAAATGTAATATCACTGATATTCGTTCGTATCTGATCTGTTTTCATCCCTAGTGACCACATAAGCAATGGTGCCTAGTGGGGGCATCATGTGATGCCCTAGGACAACTAAGGGAAGGGAGCCTTCTGCACATAAAAGCTCCTCCTCGAGTCAATCTTAGGCCTATTGAAGGCATCTTTATAGAGTATGTTAGTGTCGCTAATGCCATCCATGAGTACTTTTATCATCCTAATGTTCTCGGTCATCAGGCTAACGAACAAGGGAGACAGCCGGCCTGAATGACGTGTCCAGGTGGTCGCTCACATTGAAGGTGATCACCTTCACTTTCTCCGACTAGTATAGGTAGATTGGTGTGGTTGGTGCAACGACATTGATGTCTTGATAGGTGAGCTTCTGCGCCGCTTGTCTTCATAAGATTTGGGGATGCAAAAGATGTGCATGGCATCCTCACAGTTTGGGAAGCCATCATGATCGAAGTCATCTTCTCTAGAAGTCTCGTTCTTTGGTTGATCAACCTTTTCATTCTCCTTGGCTAGCTCATCTGCTAGCCGCTTCTTATAGGTAGGTAGTGTCATCTTTGACCAGGGAGGTCACCTTGAAGGCATGGTTTTGGCAAGGACTGTTCATAGTCCTTTGGAACCTGCTGTTGTTGCACATCTTCCTCCTGCCACCACCACCTTTCTTGGCGTTGCCAACGAAATCTCTTTTGCATTTGTCTTCATTCCTATTCGAGGAAGAAGGGCCACCATTATTCACTTTTATGTCGGTGTGTCGCTTGTATTTGTTTAGGTTGGCATTGAAGTCGCCTTTCTACATCGACAAACTAATTGGCTAGCTCAAACATCTTCTTGGCATCGGTTAGCCCCCATCCTCCCCAGACCCCAGATGTGATTGTGCTAGTGACGTTGGTCTCAAGATGTGATGGAGCTCATTTTTTCGTTGGGTAAAGCATCGGGCATAGTCTCACAATGATTCGCCCTTGTCTCGCTAATAGTGAGCAAGTTCCCACATCGAGCAAGGCTTAGTATAAGCCCTTCGAAGTGGGGCAGTAGTGGCAAAGCCATATGAACAACAGTTTTCAGGGGGTTCGGGTAGCACCTTCACTCCACCATGTATCAACCCATCATGACTAGTCTTCAAAGTGTTCAACAGGGGATGCATAATGACAGAAGCAGCATTAGCAACTCCACGACAAGCAAATTAGAATTGAGCAGCGTGTTGATGTGCTCGACAACAGTATGTTCATCGACCATTTCAACACTATTTATCCAAGGCATGTTCCTCCTCCAGCTCAATTTCCTTACAAGTCATACGATCCGCCTCAGTTTTATCCTCCAAAGTACTACCCTCCACCACCTCCGAGTGATGACGATGCATGAGTCTATCCTTTTAGGTAATATGATGACCAAGGGGGAGAAGTGGCGAAGAGTTGAAGAAAATCGAGGAATTGAAGAATTGAGAATCATGAAGATATGTGGATGGAGGCTTTCTTATGGACATTTGCATGTCTTTTTATTTATGTGTTGGACAATACATTTGGTGTGCTTGCATTTAGTCGTAATAAAATAACTTCAAATTCATACTTTTATTGGCTTGTGAACTTGTGATGCTATGGTGTAATGTGCATGGTACTTCAAGTTTATTATTATGTTGCACTGATATTCTTATGAAGTGGTTGGTTCTAGCATATTTATGGTATTCCAAGGATATTATTCATGTCTATGTCTTCTAAAGGTAATATTGTATCCATATATCTTGTGCTTCTGCGAGACCCTACTATCACCTACTTCTCTCTCCTCCTCCCCCCACCGCCGCAATGGATCCGCCGCATTGAGCATCTCGCCGCCTCACTCACCACCCCTCGACCCATGACCACCGCTGGCCTGACTGCCTCCCAAGGCCTCCCTCCTCCTTCTAAGGTCGTTGGGCATAGAATCCCTAACCCCAACAGAACCCTAACTGACACAGTCATCTTCTTTGTCTCCATTGGGGGCGCACACGTGTGGGCCAACCAACAGGTCTTGTATTAGATTTCACATTTTCTTATTTTTTATAGGTGCATACATTGGCATGTGTAGGTGAAACACAATTATTTCTCTCGCTAATTGTTTTTACGATCTGAAATAATCATATATTTGACAAGTAGTTTTTTACGAACTATTAGAGATGCTCTATCTTATTTTCCTAGTTTTGCTGCTAGAGGAGTGAATAGGAGAAACCTACAAGTTATGGGGCTATTTAGAATGCATGAAAACTACCAATTGGGGAGTGAATAGGTGAACCTACAATTTTAAAATGCAGAAAAACTACTGCTGGTGAAGTGAATAATATGTGAAATCTACGAGTTAATGTTTGTTTGAAACGCAAGAAAGTTTTCCTATAAAGTTGAAGTAATGCATGTGAAATTTCTCCATGATTCCTATGAAATTACTATGTTCCAAACAAGCCATAGAAACTACTTTGCACAGTTATCAGTATTAAGCCAGCTAAGCCGGTTTTCTTAAAGCAAAACAAATTAGAAATATAAACTACCCTCTAATGAGCTGTATCAACACCGGCATTGCTTTTTTTGAGTCCCAACCTAGGGACGCCATCTTTAATCATGAGCCAGACATGCTTTGAGCTTCCATCATAAGAATATTCCACATGGAGGGAAGCACGGTCCCCGTTCTCCAAATAAAATGCCCAAGATGATACATACGTATAACAGAGGGCCAGCACACATGTTTAAACTAACTCGTATCACCACAGTATTCAGTAAGCACGTGAAAGAACCACCCCTCAAGTCTTAACAGCAACCTAATTACCTTAGCGCTTAGTACCTAACACATTAACAACCCAGATGTCCAGTACAATCTGTGGCCACTAGGAAAGTGATAATTTTACACGGTGGAGTACACCAAGGCAGCTTCATGCCCTCTCCTCCTAAGCTTCTGTCCGACAACTGAGCTCTAGAACATGATCGTCCCATTCCACTGAAAACAGAACAATTTTGTCAGGGGAACACTTCGTTAGCTTGAACCATTGAGGCGCTCCAAGGTCTCCGCAACATGCCTCATCGATGGCCTCCGCTCAGGATTTGCCTGAACACATGCAAGGGCGACTTTCAGCACTGCAATCATCTCATCTTCCCGTTCAGAATCTTGGGCAAGGAAAGGATCCAGCACATCGGCAGATGGTTTCTTGTCTTCGATGCAGAATTGGACCCACTGGACGAGATCCATTTCCATGGTTTCCAAGAGAACAGAGGGTGATCGGCCAGTGATCATTTCAAGCAACACCACACCATAGGAGTAAACATCCCATTTCTGCGAGGGCTTCAGTGTCTTCAGCGCTTCCGGAGCTTGGTAGCATGGCCCTTTGCTCATGAGAGGGCTCACTGAGGCATCTAATTGCTGGCTCTGAACCTGTTCTAAACCAACTCGGTCTGACTGCACAAATGGTGATGCTCCAGCAATGTTTGCAAGTCGCCCAAGGCCGAAATCTGAAATGAATGGCTCCATATTTGTTGCCAGCAGGATATTGTTTGGCCTCAAGTCACCATGGACATACTTTTTGGGGCTGAATTCATGCAGGAAAGACATCCCCTTGGCAACTCCTTTCATGATTTTTATTCGGGCTTCCCATGGCAATGGAGTGAATGCCATCATCCCAGGTTTACCTGCAAGCCAAGGCAATTTGTCAGAGTAAGCAATCAGCCAACACCACTAGCTGGACACATGTCCTACTACAGATTCAGAGTATACTCCAGTAATCTTTACTCTAATCGGAAAGAAAAACTACAATTTCTAAATCGACAATTACACAGGTCATGTCCTTCAGAAACTCAATCTTTGACAAATAGACAAAACTAATTGTACCAAACTCATATAATGAATAGTTAATAGAAGCGCAGAGAAGTCCTGAATAAAAGGGCTACGCACAATGACACCATGGCCCATGGGGGGGGTACCCAAATTTCCATCCTACTGTAGCTATTACAATAAATTCAGGAACCAGGAACTACAAGGATCCTGATCCACACAACTAGGATATGAAAATTGGTAGTAACTGTTCATGAAACAACAGAATCAATGGAAAAGGACATAGCAAAGCAATCAGTAGATCACGACCTAAGTCGCAGAAAATGCAGGTACTTACCATGAATTGCTGCAGAGAGGCTGCCATTAGGAATGTAATCATATATTAGCAGCTTCTCGTCAAAAGACCAGTAATAAGCCCTCAAGGTAACAATGTTCGGATGCCGGACCTTGCCAATCGCCTCAACCTCAGTCTGAAATTCCTTAAACCTCTGCAATCCCCCCTCGCCAAGCCGCCTAACTGCCATTGCAAGGCCGTCCTCAAGAACTACCTTATACACGATTCCAATCCCACTCTTCCCCAGCACAAAAGCTGATGCCTTGAGCAGCTCATCCAGATCAAACCTCACATGTTGGTCCAATGCCACGAGATCGTACTGCTCCACATGCTCGGATGGAGTCTCGGACTCATCCCTGCTGAAACATCCACAATCCTTGCCACACCTGGACCCTTTCGAACCAGCAGCCACACCGTGCCCCTTGCTGTCCTTGGATGAAACCGCCCTCCAGTAGCAGTAGAAGAACACGAGCGCAATTATCAAAATCCCCACCACATCACTCAGCACGATGGCCACAATGGCAGTCTTCCCCAGCCCCTTGTTCTTCCCCTTGCCACCACCGGCTGCCTCGGGTGCCGACGAGTCCCCGTCATTGGGCAGGGAAGGGTTGGACGACGGCTTGGTGTCTGGCGCGCAGGCGTTCTTAAGCGGCGGCCCGCAGAGGCCCGGGTTGCCAACGAACGCGGTGGGGCCCCGGTTCTCCAGCGCCCCGTTCTGCGGGATCGGACCGGAGAGGTGGTTGTAGGTGAGATCGATGTAGACCTTCTCCGGCAGCCTCCCAAGACTCGCTGGGATGGGGCCCGAGAAGTGGTTGTGCGAGAGGTCGACCGTCCCCTGGAGGCTGGACAGGTTCCCGATGTCCTCCGGGATGGTTCCGGAGAAGCCGTTGAAGGAGAGGTCGAGCCGTTCCAGCGCGGCGAGGCGGGCGCCGAACCCGGCGGGGAGCGGGCCTGTGAGATTGTTCCGCGCGAGCGCGAGAGCGCGGAGCCTGCGGCATTTGAGGATCGAGGCCGGGAGGGAGCCGTTGATGGCGTTGGAGGAGAGGTCGAGGATCTGGAGGAATGCCAGGTCACCGAGGTCCTCGGGGAGCTGGCCGTCGAGCGCGTTCCCGTAGAGGACGAGGCTCTGGAGCGCGGGCGCGCCCGCGACGAGCTCGGCTGGCACGGGCC
The DNA here is from genome assembly GCA_038502445.1 of Eremochloa ophiuroides. NCBI lineage: Eukaryota > Viridiplantae > Streptophyta > Magnoliopsida > Poales > Poaceae > Eremochloa > Eremochloa ophiuroides. The sequence continues at coordinate 41,760,182 of JAHLJS010000006.1, forward strand.
CGTAGAGGCGGTTGCTGCGGAGGTTGAGGTGGCGGAGCGAGGACGGGAGCGGGGCCCTAGGGAGCTCCGCGAGGAGGCGTTTCTTAGGGAGGGAGAGCGCGACGACGCGGCGGGGCTGGGCGGAGCCGGGGTCAGGAGAGGAGCAGGTGACCCCGTTCCAGGTGCAGGGGTCCGCGGCGGTGGCGTCCCAGTTGGCGAGCGCCCCCGTGGGGTCTTGGAGGACGGCCGCCTTGAACGCCAGCAGCGCCTGCCCGTCCGGCGTGAGCGCGTCGGCGGCGGTGGAGACGGCGACGAGGAGGAGCAGAAGATGGAGCGTCATGGCGAGTTGGCGACGCGCCGCGTCGGGTGGCGGGCGAGTGGGCAGTCTGGAGAGTGTGCGGAGGAAGAAGGGACGGGGGAGGCCGCTGGTGGGGAAGGTTTGACTGATGACCGCACCCAACTGGCCACTGCCAAACCCCAAGCGCAAAGGGCGGTCGCTACTCGCGAGAACGGGGTGGATTTCTACGTTTCTGATGTTTTTTAGCGTGGTTTGCTGCCAGAATCAACCTAACAAAGTTAGGTTCAATTTTTTTAGTCCCGCCTCCGGCGCGGACCTGACGTCCAGGCCTCAAGGACCGTGCGACGCGGCAGGCGCAGTTTCTCTGTCGGCAGCCATAAAAACAAATGGGCTACTGTTCTGAGGAGACCTTTCGGACGGGTTAATCAACAACTTTAGCTCTTCTTGGCTTCAGCTCAAAAGCAGACTTGATTTAGACTGAAACTAATTTATTAAAAATACTATTCTAGAGCTGAAAAATATGTGCTGTTTAGTTGAAACGAACAGAGCCTTTAATTAAGGGGGCGGACAAAAATAACGACACTGAGATAAATATATAACTCTTCATATAGAAAAAGAATATCATTTAGAACAGCGATAAGGTCTAAAAAAGACTTTAACTTCATATTTCTAAAAAATATTTTTTGAAAAATGACATATGTATACTTTTATAAAAATATATTTGAAGACAAATCTATTTATATATTTTTTATATTTTTAAACTCAATAATTTAAAAGTTATTCATAATTTATAGTGATATGTAAGCTAATATTTCATAACTTCTTTTAATATTTTTGTACATATAATTATTATTTAGAGTAAAATACATGGGCGGCCCTTAAACTTATTTCGCTGGGCCACTTAGATCCACGAACTTGCAAATGTGAAATCTGGGCCCTTAAACTTGTCATGCTATGCCACTTAGGTCCACGAACTTGCAAACGCAAAATCTGGCCCCTTAAACTTGTCTAGTTGTGCCACTTAGATCCACGAATTTGCAACAAAAAGGCAGGGGGAGTTAAGGCCATTAATTTCATGTTTCCAAGTTCGTGGACCTAAGTAGCACAGTGAGACAAGTTTAAGGGTCCAGATTTCGCATTTGCAAGTTCGTAGACCCAAGTGGCATAGTAGGACAAGTTCAAGGACCCAGATTTCGCGTTTACAAGTTCGTGGACCTAAGTGACATAGCGGACAAGTTTAAGGGTCGCCCGTGCATTTTACTCTTATTATTTATATCAAAAATCATAATACTATTCTATAAAAGAGTGATTGATAAAAGAGTGATCGATGTCTAAATATATTATAAATTACAATATTTATAGGAATATTTAAAAAAAACTTCTACTTATTAGAGGGGCCACAACCCTAGTCTTTCTCCTTTCGAAAACAGAGTCTAAACTCTATCTCCTTATTGAGCCACGTCGCCTCCTTTTCTTCACCATCGATTCTTATGGAGCGTCTCCTTCAGCCGTCTATCTCAGGCCTCCGGGCTTCAGCGTCTACCAACTAGAGTTCGCGAGCTTTCGCGAGGGGGCTCACCCTCAGCGCCGCCGTCCATCGTTACGGGCAGCTGCGGCCTCCGAGCTACCTGTGCGCGTGGATGGCTAACCACCTCCGGCTATCCAGTGTGCACCCATAGCTGCAGGACGGCGAGTTGGTGCGCGAGCGCTGTCGCTCGCCGCTGGCCATCAGCTCCACGGTGGCCCTCCCGCCACCCCGGCCGACGGGGTCACGTGAGCTACGGCCGCAGGTGATGACCGTGCCCGGCCGACGCGAATGGCCATGCCCCACGTCGTGCCGCCACTGCTGAGCGCTTCACCACAGGCGTTACCTTCCTTTCGTCGCCGTCTCGAAACATATGTCTTCGCTTTTCTTCTCACCTCTGTCTAGCTACCGTTGCTTCGACATCCTCTCCGGACACAGCCTTAGGTACCAGTAGGGATGAAAATAGTACGGATATTTTCCGACCGTATTCGAGACCAAATTCGTTTAGAGGAGCTTTATCCGTCCGTATCCGAGTCTATATATTTAACATCTGATACTGTATCCGTAAAATTTATGATGTCAATATTCAATCATATCCTATCTAACATAACTAATACTATCCGCATTCGAATCCGAGTAGAAATATGAAACAAATGTAATATCAGTGATATCCCATCTCTAGGTAGCAGCACGGATGTTCTGTCCCATATAGTAAGCTCAGGATGCCTCCTGGTCTCTTCCTTCGTATTTTAGATGCATTCAGTTTCCTAGAAAATTTGTTGACATAAACAGGCAACTGCAGCCCTATTGTATGCATTCCTTTCACATTCATATGTGCCTGTGCAGCTAAGATTCCCATTTGAATTCCTGCTTTTGATGCACAGAGATGTTTCCTATAAGGTGATTTCGTTCCTGTTTGCACTCACTATAATACCATGAGTTCATGGCCACTCTGATTAACAGATACCTTACTAAAATCTTAATAACATTGCCAGTTGTTTCTATAAATGATCTCCCTAATTTCTATATTCAGTGGTAAGCCTCAAGCTTTGAACTTACCTATGGTCTATTTTCCTGATGATGAAAACAAAACTAGGCTTTGCATATATATGTTCATACACACACTGGTCAAAAAATAAACCAGATGCTCCTCTTCTTTTTAGTGTAACGAGCCAATTAAATTAACTTTCCCTCTCTCTTTTGTGCTTTTAACTGCTACTAAGTAGGGATATGCTCCCAAAAAAAATCTACGAGGCATCTGATACGAGCATATGGTGATAATATTGCCTTTCCAGATTTAAATGAACATTATACAGACCTACCAAGAAGGAAACATATGTCTTCATTATGTGTGACTGGAGTCCATAATGCGTAGCGACATAACATGAGGACTTCATGGTACTATGCCTTGACCTCTATATTTTTCTATTTTGGATATCAGCGCTGACCAATATATTATTCAATTTTGGATATGAGTGATCCTTTTGGTCCCATGACCATGCATATGCCAACACTTTGTTAGCCATATTTGAGGTCTATCATTCAGGTTTATACAAGTAATAATGGTATCTAGCTGCTGGTCCCATGAATCTATGAGCATATCAAATGGTAATGTTACTTCCATACCTGCAAACCATTCCAACTGTTATACCGATGCAGTTTGTCCGATTGATCTTTGTTTTTGTGCAAACATTTTATTCCTATAACATTTTGTATTGTTGCCTTCTTAAGTTTGAACTAGCATATCAAATGGTTTTGCTTTGTACTTTTCCAGATTTCCCATTTATATACTATTTTTATTTACTTTTAATGCATATATGCTGTACATTTTCCACACGAAAGGTGAATACTGACTTAATTTATTCTCAATTAAAAAACATATTGAATAAGCTGGATAACAGATTAGGTGTAAACCACAAACTTCGTGAAAACCTGTGCAAATCATGGCAAAAAGAAAATCATCTAAATTCACCAAAAAATCATACATTTAGATGATATGATGATACATAACCTTGTAATATCTTATCCAAACTCTACTTCGTTTGTGAGATATAAAAATAATAAATTTTTAGTCAGAAAGTTGTCCAGATAATTTGTTAGAAATTTGTTGTTTTTATATCTCAAAAACGAAGTCGATTTTGGACAAAATATTTTGTATGGTTGTGGATCATCATATTATCTACATGTGTGATTTTTTCAGTGAATTTAAAAGACTTTTTTTGTCATGATTTGCACAGGTTTTCACGAAGGTTGTGGTTTACACCTGATCCGTTGCCAGTAAGCTGAACCTTAATTCATCATCTCCATACAAGTTAACTGCAAATATTAATATCTAGTGACTAATGCAAAACACATTAATTTTTTACTTTATCTTCACTCATTCAACATAAGTAAGTATAACTCTATGTTGAAAAAAACTATGGGCCTCTGAATAGCACTAACAAGTACACGCATCACTGTGAAAGTATAATTCTCTAAAAAGTTCTGCAGCAAATAGTCAAGTTCAAATCTTATTGTCTTATTTTGAATTAAAAGAAACATATTGAATAAGCTCTAATACCATCATATTTCTATTTGCCAAGACATATATTTAATATTCTTAAATGTCACTAAATGATATAAAATACACGATACAACAAAAATTATAGACCGCACCCCAATTTTCTATTTAGTCACTAGTTCCACCAGTACAAAATTTTATAATACGAAAGTAAGTATAGAGTTTTAGGACATCTAAGTATTTGAGCTTTTCAGAATTAATGTTCTCGTACATGCTTTCTCCTCGGCTGCACTTCTTACAGCCATATTGATAACGCAATATAGAGATGTCTAGATTCAGGGTGTAAAAACTTTGCGTGTCACATAAGAATTTTTTAAAGAATATTGGAAGGATATTTTTGATAGTAATAAAAAAACTAATTACATAGCTTCTGGTAATCCGTAAGACAAATTTATTAAGCCTAATTAATTCATCATTAACAAATATTTACTGTAGCACAAAATATTATCAAATCATGGTCTAATTAGTCTTAAAAGATGCACCTCGTAATTTACACGCAATCTGTGTAATTAGTTATTTTTTATCTATATTTAGTATTCCATGCTTATGTCCAAACATCCGATGTGATGTGTGTAAAATTTTGCAGTGGGAACTAAACAGGCCCCAAGTGGAGTTTTAGGGTCTGTTTGGTTCGTGACCAAAACGTGCCATGTTAAACCTTTCGACAAAATGTGGCTGTCACAAAATGTTTGGTGAACCTTACTTGTAGTAGCCAATCATACAGTTGGCACAAAAACTATTAGGAAAATAAGTATACGACGTATGGGATAGGGTGTTAAGAAAATGTGGCATATCGTTATTGTGACAGTGAACCAAAGAGTTATAAAAAAAGTTGTAACATAACTAACTTATGGCATGGCATATTTTTCTCACGAACCAAACATGTCGTTAGTCCATTAATAACAATGGGCAGAAAAAAGGATAAGGTTTCAAAGCATGCTTTTTAACTGAATTCAACATGTTTTATGTGAAAATGAATTAATTCATATAAACTTAATGTGCAAATACTATGGAATTTTCGGGGTTTTAAATGAACTCTAAGAGTACAGTTCACGGACATTGAAAAAGAAAAAAGATTAATGTTCTTTTTTTTGCGTATAAAAGATTAATGTCCTTAGTAACTCTCTTATCTGTATTCACGTTAACTTGTCGAAACGATTCTCTCTCGATGGAAAACGTGCCGAGAAGCCATCCGCAAACAGAGACATGTAGGGATCTAGATTCTTCTCAAACATTGCATCTAGATTAAACGTTTTTCCGATAAGGCTATCCGCACTCTTTATCCTATAAAAGAAATATTCCGTCTTGTTATCGAGATTCTCTCCTTTATATCACTTTCTCTCACACCTATGCATCCTCTATTTTCATCCGACCCACCTGTTCATCCTCTTTTCCTCTCTCTCCCTTCTCTTCTCACTCCTTCGGCCCAACTTGCTACTCTGCCTGCTGTGTGTGGGCGCGGGCGCAGGGACAACTGCCTCCTCCAGCTCTGTCTCTAGCTCCGGCGCGGGCACGAGGAGCGCCGCCGCCTCCGGCCGCAGGTGACCAGCGCGTGAGCGTGGGGACGGCCATCTCCTCTGGCTCCGGGTACGAGGCAAGGGCAAAGATGCAGCTCCTCCGCCGCCGCCGCAGGGGGCGGCTCCTCCTCCCCCGACCATCCCCTTCTTTCTCCCCCTTCCTGCTCATGGCACGGATGAACGGGCACGCGGGCCCCACGCCACGCTGGCCGATGGCGGACATCCGGGAAGCGCTCTATTCCTGGTGGACGCGAGCTCGTCCGCTTGGGTGGCGGACGCTTCCAGGACTGCGCTGCGGCACTTCGGACCGCTTTCCGGTCCTCCATGACGGGATAGCGAACCCCAATGCGGATAGTCTAAGAATCAGTGAAATGCTTAGCTATTGATCTAAATTTTTCTTTAAATAAATTAGAATCACTATGAAACACCTATTTGGATGACCTGTTGGAGACAGAATCTGTGCTATGCTTCTGAAGCTGCAGGTGCCAACAACTGATTGTGGCATCTGGCAAAGGTGTTTTTTGGCCCGTTTGAATGACTCAAACATTTCGGTTTTTCAGGTAAATCATTAGAATCGCTGCCAAACATCAAATAGGTTAAAAAAAGTTTTGGATTCCGAAAAACGTTTCGTTTTTTCAGTAAATCGTTAGAATCGCAAGCTTCATGGAAATTATTTTCTGGTCCTGTACAAATTTGGAGGAAAAATGCCGGTCTAGTGGTTGGCTGGTTCTCGAGGGGCGAAATGTCAAAAGCAAGCAGGTATGTCCGGCCGCACAGCCGCGCGCGGGCACTAGTGTTAAGCCTCCGAGTACATCAGTCCAAGCATAATTGTGTTTGTGTTTGGCACGCTTAAAATAGTTCTGGTGTACTCCGTACTAGTGTGGTAGGAGTAATCATGAGTGCCCGTTGTATGCCGCACGGCTACGCCATAATTAATCAGTGGGTGGGACAGATTATTCCCAACGATAGGGTATCGTACAACAGTTATCCATGAGTCTAATAAGATTCTATTACACATGAGGGTGTTTAGATGGACTCAATTGAAAATTAGAAGTACTCTATCAGCGTTTTATTTTTTACAATAAATGTCAAATTATGATTTAAGTAGGCTTAAAACATTCATAAGATAATATTTTACCAAACTGTCAAATTAGTTTCAGTTGTTATCTACATTTAATGCTCTTTACATGTATCAAAAATTGATGTGACCAATTTGATTGGGAGTTGAAAGTGAACTGAACGGCCCGTTACCCGTACATGTGTGAACAACGCCATTGCAGTACAGCGAATGATGGTCAATTTTTTTAATTATTCACAAATAAATCAATTAAATATGGGATAATGCTAGTAGATTGGCAACTGCTAAGTGAGTATGGCGCGTCAACTAGAACCTAGACGGGAGCCAAAGCCCGGAGGAGAGCTCCCTGGACCATGCCGCGGAAATGATCACCAGTAAAGGCAGGGCCTGGCAAGCAGTGTTGGAGTCTGGACCACGTTGGGCCAGCGAGCCACGCTAGAAGTAGCCGTTGTCACCTTTTTCGTAGTACTCGTTGACGCCGAATAGAATTCTGAGCACACACCGGTAAGAGTAGCACGCCCGTGGTCGACACACGACCTTGAACGCAGCGAAGATGCGACAAACCGACGAAACCGTAGAGACCCTCCCTCGCCTGATATAGATTCCTCAACACCTTCCGGAAGACCCATCGGGGGAGGAGCACGTGAAGGTTTCCCTAGATTGGCAAGGCCACCTAGAGCGACGCCAAATCTCGACGGGAGATGTGACGAACAGAAGATTAGGTTAGTGTTGAGTAAGAGAGGTAGAAGGAATAGTTGTTATCTTTTGACGATTGGATAGATCATAACTCAATTGGACATAATCCTCTCCCATATATAAGAGGATCATGACTTATTTTTTAAGTTTTCTACGAGTTCGGAACAGTTCGGTTTAAAATCTAAAAGGTCAGATCCGAACAGGATCTTTTATTGGCTTTGTTGGGAGTTCCTACACGTCCCAGAAGGGGTCGGATCCTCTGACCTAGGCAGGAACTTCCAACATAGGGATGATCCCGGGCACCTGGACGAGTTCTTTCACAACGCTCGGAAGTTACGACACCAGTTAGAACTTCTGGCCTAGGCTGGAAGTTTTGGCAACATGTCATCTTTTTTAGGGCATAACTCCTTCGTACGGACTCCAAATTGAACTTTTCATATATGTTTGTTGACCATGCCAATATACGAGATCATTTGTGTAATGCCCCAGAGTCCACACGGTTTAGATCCACTCTGCACGCTGAGTGAACCACACCTACCACCATTCCACTTACACTTTCGTCCTCGCTTCACGTAAAAGAGTTAACTCGGATATAGTAGGATGGACTCTAAAAGTCTTATATGTTGGTCTAACCCACGTTTAACATCTAAGGTGGGACTAAACCCTCCACAATATCTTGTCACAATATATCATTACCTGCACATAGGCCACAACGGGCCAAATTCTTAATTGGGCCGGATGTCACATACACCCCTTCTCAAAGGGCACGACGTCCTCGTCGTCCCAACACACACACAACCAAGCAAACGATGACCAGGAACGTTCCCCTCTTAGCACACGCGACCGTGCGCCCCATAGGGCCTACACGCGCAATGAACCTCCATCTCTGTGCCTCTGGCCCGTACGCGTCCGTGGCTGCGAAGGACGTCCCTGATACCATTTGTAACGCCCCAGAGTGTAATACCTCTGGTATTACTGCATAATTAAACTGCCATGTCATCATATTTAATTTAACTGCCTGTATATGATTGTGTTTAGGGCTACTAGAGTGCTGTGATTGTTAGTGTATGTGATTGTGTAATTAAAGCCCTAATTGAAATTATAAAAAGTAAATCAAAAGAAAAATCAAATTAAACCCCGAATCGGACCCCAAAACCCTAGTTCAAAAACTACCTAGAATCTAGTAAAAGTATCTAAACAAAAGTTGTAGACCTTTTAAAATGGAACAACTTTTATTTTGGGAGATTTTGAAGTCCTTAAATAAAAATTTGTATTAAACCCTAATTACTATGTTAGAATTAAAATTTGCAACTTCAATTTCAAAAGTATTAGGAATCTGATCAAACTTCCTTGATAAGAGTTGTAGGGATCATTGATTAGAACAACTTTTATTTTGACCATTTTTCAAGTTGTTGAGAAAAATTAAAAGTAATTTTAATTTTTCAGTTTGAAATTCAAACCCTACTTTTACCCCCTTTACTGTAGTTTAAAAATCTGACCGAATTTGGATGTGGTGTCAAAAGAAAAATTGTTCTCCATAAAAATTTGCACAACTTTTATTTTTACACCATTCACTGATTTGGACCGGATCAGCACGAATTTGAATCAACTAGGATTTGACCTAGAATGACTAGCACTGTAGCTAGGGGGGTCCCCTGTTTCCTGAGCGCCGCCATACGCGCGTGCCGCGCCGTGCGCCGGCCGCCGTCCGGCTAGCCAGGGCCGGGGCACCGCCGTGTGGTGCGCCGCAGGGGGGCCCCGGGACGCCTCGACCCTATCCACTCCTCCCCAGCCCTGTTAAAGGCGACGAGCACGCCATTTCTTCCCTTCCTTTCCCTCGCGGCCGGCGAGCACCTCCCTCGGGTGTAGATCAAATTGCTCGTTTCCAGTGCACCATTGCCAAAATTCGTCTATCCATTCACCTCACCAACTTCCCGCTCCTCGGTTTCATCTTGTTGCACAAGTTGTAGAGCCCTGTGCGCGCTGGAACGGGAGACGGCCGAACGGCGGGTCAGAGCGCCACCGTGTGTCTCGCCGTGGTGAAAAGATATCTCGGGTGAGCTCTGGACCCTGAGCTCGTGTGTTGTGGACTACGTGAATCAGACGTTTGCTAATGCGCGCGTCGTTTTGTTGGTTGGTCCCTTAGGATCGTTGGAATGGGGTCTCGCCGTCGGTGCCGAGCCGCCAGGTCTCTCGTCGTTGCCAAATCCGACTCTGCATCTAGTCTCCGCCCAAACCGACCCTCGATCTAGAATCGTGGTGAGTCTCTCGTCATTCCTGAGTCTTTTCCCTAACCTCTACTGTCGTGTTTGGTGCTAGCCCATGGCCGTTGGCGTGCTCAGTCCGCCACGGTCATGGCTGAGTCGCCGTTAGTTTTTGGTGCCCGTACACCTTCATCAGTGGGTGCGCGAGGTTCGGGGAATCACGTAGGAAGCCTTGCTCGCGGCAGAGGAGCCGCAATGCGGCGGGTAGCCGCCGGCCGGCACTCGCCGGTTTCTCGGTTGAACAAACTGGAGGTAGGAGACGACACTGATGGGTGGGGTCTGCCCGTCAGTGGCCCAGTTAGAGGTAGAGAGGGGCGCGGGTGTTTTGGGCCGTGTTGGGCCGGTTTGTGCAACGCTGGGCCGACTCGGTTCGAATTGCTTTTTCTATTTTTCAACGAATTAAGTAGCCTTTTTGTTTTATATTTCCAATGAGCAGTGCAACAGTTTGTGAATTTCATAGGAATTAATTGGTTGCTCCAAAAATTATGAAAATAATTAAGTGTGCTCTCTGTAGTATATATTATTTAATAAAAATATTAAATACATGTCTTGGACATTTTCTGTAGTTGCTAAAAATCAGCATTTTAATTCATAAATACAATTTGAACATTTTTAATTAATTCTCCGTAATTCTAAAAATCATAAAATTTTATTTGGCACTGTTATAGGTCAAGGTCTATCTGTTTGTGAAGTTTGAGGTCAAATGAAAATAGTTTGATTAATTATTAATTATGTGCTTGATTAAATGATTAATAAAATAAATAGGAAACATTGATGACTAGGGTTTATGTGATTTTTGGATTTGTTGTAATTCTAGGTCAAGCACCCTAATGACCTAGGGCTATTTAGTCTAGAATTGTTGCGACTAGGTTATGAATGATAGTTGTGGTCAAGTTAGGTATCATTTATTCTTGAAATTTTTCATTCTTCATTTCATGTTGCATCGCATTGAAACATTTATCATTGCATGCGTATAGTGACCGAGGAACCGGAGGTAAAAGTGAAGGCAGTCACTGAGGAGATTGTCCTGTGGTTGTTCTGGATTTTGACATCTGTGGTACTGATCCGGATCCGACGCTTCACGCAATCAAAGGCAAGCCTCGGTGCATTCAGCCCTTCCATGTGTTTTAAAATTTTTATCACCTTGAGTTAAATAATTGCATTAGGTTGATAGGAGTTGATTGTCACCTACTTGATGCATGAGCTGCCTTGATATATAACCCCGAAACCTGTTTTAAAAATGAAAATATTTGAAAATGCTTAGCCCTGGTCTTTAAAGTTAGTTTTGCATAAAATGGTATTTTCTGAGCTATGATGATATACTAAAGATGAATATGAATTTGTAACCGTGCGGGTAACTTGCACTTGGGTTAGAGTCCCAATGTATTGTCATCGACGGATTGGAAACCGTTCAGTTGGCTTTGTACTTTGGGTTAGAGTCCCGATGCATTGCCGCCGCCGGAAAAATGAAAATAAAAAAAGGAAGTCCGTCCGGATGGATGTGCGCATGTGGTGGCGTTCCCATGTCTTGTCACGGATGGGCACGAATTTGGAACTGTCCGGCTACTTTGTACTTGGGTTAGAGTCCCAATGTATGGTAACCAATGGAAAAATGATTTAGAGACCGTTCGTTGTCGGCCTGCTGGATCGAGACTTTGCAACTAGCCACATACTACGGGAAGCCTCTGACTTCGGTGGCTCTACTGCTGGAACCGACAACCATGCACTGGGAGTGGAGAGATGGCGAGAGTAGCGTGTACCCTCGTGGCCGGCGTGCCTGGAGACTAGAGGAGTACTGTGCTCTCGGGTGGCGTAGGACCGGTTCCGGGGTATGAAAAGCCGTGGTAGGCGGGGTTGGCATATGCAAGCTTAAGTGCTACATATGCAGTGTGGATAAGGATCCCCAGCTGGGTACTTTCTGGATTCGAATCGACGTTGCTCCTCGGTTAATGGAGACTTGATCCACTGACTTACACCAAAAAGTGGTTCGGAACTAGGTGTTTTTGAGAATGGTTAAGAAATTGAAAGAATGTGACATATGAGAAGGAATATTGGAACTATGGTTATGATTAAAATAATATTGAGATGAAATATTGAAATAGGATAGTAATGCTTTTCTGCAAAACTCTTGAACTCTTGCTCACAGCCTTACCTTGACTCCCCTCAGCCTGCATTCCTGAGTCTCATCTTTCTCTTTAGTCGGGTAAGTCTTGCGTAGTACCCCAGTACTCAGGGTTTGTTAACACCTATTGCAGGAAGTCAGCAGCCGGAGGTCTGTCTCGCTCCCTGCTGCGTGATGCTCATTTGTGAAGGAAGTGATGATGAGTGATGTTGGACCCTTGGGCAGGGTTCGTATTATTATGTGTATCTGCTACCCTGATGCTACTTCTATTTAGGTATAGATTATAATAATTGTACTTGAATTTATATTTGAACAACTGGTTTGTAATCTATGTACTATGAAGTCTTCCGCACCTTTACTCTGATGTATTTTATTATGAAATGTTGTAACCCTGTAATGGATTCGCAATGGGATCCTGTCGGAGAATACGGGCGCTTATGTAGCCCGGCAGAGCCTTCTATATCATCTGGGACACGGGTCCGGCTGTCAGAGGTCATTAGTGACAATGACAGGTGCCCGTGGGCCATATGATTTAGGCGGTTTTGTTACACAGAGTCCACACGACTAACATCCACTCTACACGCTGAGCGAACCACACCTACCACCATCCCACTTACGCTTTCGTCCTCGCTTCACGTAAAAGAATTAACTCGGGGATGGTGGGATGGACTCTGAAAAAGATAATTTCATAAGGATGAACCACATATGGATGGTGTTGACGGTAGTTATTGTATGATTTTACCCGTCAACTAAACATGAAAAGGGTATAAAAGCAAACATAAACATAGGTTTAGAGGTTGAGCTGACAGAATTCCATGAGTTTTGGTGAATCTGTGTTTCTGCAGGGTGTAATCATAAAAGAACCAAAGGAGACCCACATGTCGGACTAAATCATCGAATTCCACCGCGAAAGGAAATCAGGAAGAATGTAGAAGACACCAGAGACTCACCAGAGAAGACGGGACGTGTTTGGATTCCGAAGTGGGTCGGCCGATCTTCCCCCTTGGTCGGCCGACCTGTCAGTGTCGACGGAATACCGGCGATAGTCTACTGAGGGGTATACCTGCGGTAGTAGATGAGACGGTGAGGGTGCGCCTGAGACGAACGAGGGAGCACAATTCGTGCGAGACAGAGATTTAGACAGGTTCAGGCCGCCGCGAGGCATAATACCCTACGTCCTGTATGTTGCTGTGTTGTATTGCTAGTAGATTAGATGAATCGAGTAGACCCCCTGCCCGCCTTATATAGTCTGGGGGGCAGGGTTACAAGTTGATATTGCCATACATAACAGATTATAACTCTAGCCAATCTGGGAAACTAATTGGCTAGATCCTAGGAAAGCTATTTCCTTGCCCGCCAAGGTCTCGGCGGATATACGCGATCTCCTGGAGATCGTATGGGCGACGCGTCCTTGGTAGTTCGGGCCTGTTCGGTAGACTTGGTCCATGTATGACTATGTGGGTATACAGGCTTATACCCCCAGAGCTAGTCCCCGAGCGCCTTGCATTCGTCGGAAGGTGCAGATCTTCAGCGTTGCTTGACCAGACGGATGTAAGGAGCTTAGAAAAAATTTAAAGAAACTTCTCTTTAATGAAGTGTATCCACTTTTGGCTCAGTAGAGCCAATACCTTCACCGGCAGGTGAAGTGTATCCACTTAGTCCCCGAGCCTGATAGCAGGTGACATAGTCACGTGGTGTCAGGGTCATAAATTTTGATGATATCGCTGATCATTTTTGATTGAATGATAAAGTCCCCGAGCACTTTGCTACTCGAAGATGCTTGATGAAGACGAAAGAGTCCCCAAGCAGTGCTTACTGCTCGGAGATGCGTGATGAAGACGACGGAATCCCCAAGCAGTGCTTATTGCTCGGAGACGCTTGGTGAAGACGACGGAGTCCCCGAGCAGTGCTGCTTGAAGGCGCTTGACGAAGACGACGGAGTCCCCGAGCAATGCTTATTGCTCGGAGACGCTTGACGAAGACGACGGAGTCCCCGAGTAGTGCTGCTCGAAGACGCTTGACGAAGACGACGAAGTCCCCGAGCAGTGCTGCTCGAAGACGCTTGACGAAGACGACGGAGTCCCCGAGCAGTGCTTATTGCTCGAAGATGCTTGACGAAGACGACGGAGTCCCCGAGCAGTGCTTATTGCTCGGAGACGCTTGACGAAGACGACGGAGTCCCCGAGCAGTGCTGCTCGAAGACACTTGACGAAGATGACGGAGTCCCCGAGCAGTGCTTATTGCTCGGAGACGCTTGACGAAAACGACGGAGTCCCTGAGCAGTGCTGCTCGAAAACGCTTGACGAAGACGACGGAGTCCCCGAGCAGTGCTTATTGCTCGGAGACGCTTGACGAAGACGACGGAGTCCCTGAGCAGTGCTGCTCGAAAACGCTTGACGAAGACGACGGAGTCCCCGAGCAGTGCTTATTGCTCGGAGATGCTTGGTGAAGACGACGTTCCCCGGGATAGCTTTTCCCTGCAACAAGCGATCTGTAGCATATTAATGACCCTTGCCGGTGGTTGCCGCATTCAATCTCCTTTATTTCTGACGGTTGATAGTTGGCAGTTAGAAGTTGGTAAGTTCTAATTAAATGGAACTCCTTGTGCCTATAAATATTGTGGAACTGGTAGCCATATGTATCTTCTCAGGAGAAAAAGCCTTCAAGTTCCCCTTCTCTTATAATGGATCTGAAGAAACGCGAGCTTGGCCGTCCTCCAGACTCCGGACTACTACGTCTCCTGTAGTTTGAAGAAATCTTGTGAAGGGGACCAACATCAGGTTTGTCCTGTTGTTGGTAGCAGACCTGCAGCTTGATGAAGCAGTTTGAAGAAGCCTTGTGATGCAGAAGCGATGCCATAATCCCATGGCAATGCTCCATCCTCGACCATCTTCTTGGTCAGCTGTAGGATCCCGTATACTTTTTTCTTGAAAAACTTCAATGATGTGATAGTCCCTTATCATTGTATGACGGTCATATGGAAAGAGAGAAAAAATGACTCCAATATCATCTTCATGCTGCTCTTTGTCTTCTGTATGACCGAGTACCTTTGGTTTCATTTGACGAAGAACGCACAATGCGCCGCTTAAAAAAAAACGCACCTTACTTGTGAACCGAAAATACCCCTGTGCTGTTTGAAAGGGGAATAAATAGAAAGGCGAACGGTTGCTTCGTCTTCTTGCGCATTCAAATCCCAAAATCCGCATCCGTCTCCGCCTATTCCTCCACTGCCGTCTAGGGTTCCATTTTTCCCGCCGCCGCCATAGTAAAAATCATCGATCCCAACTCTCCCCTGCCTAGATCTGCCATGGCGGGCACCAGGAAGAGCACCCGCGAGTCGAAGAAGTCAAAGGAGGCACAGCCGGGGGAGTTCCGCATGTCGAACGAGTGGCAGCCGTCGATATTGGGAAAATCGCAGCTCGAAGCGCTCGTGGCCTGGGGATTCCTTCCTGACCAGGCAACCGGTGGCTGGAGAATATCGCAAGGTGAACCATATCCAATGCCTGACTCTGGAGAAATGGTTGTCTTTTCTGACTATTTTACCCATGGATTTGGTCTGCCATGCCATCCGTTTCTTCGCAAATTGCTTGATTATTACCAGATTTCCCTGTGCCACTTGAATCCCAATTCTATCCTCTTGATTTCCATCTTTATTCACTTCTGCGAGGCGTACCTTGGCGTTCTTCCACACTTCAATCTGTTCCGCCATCTCTTCGTTCTTGTGAAATCAAGCGGCACAGGTTCTCGAGTTGCTGGTGGAGTGTATCTGAAAATGCGTGATGGAATGTCCACACATTACCTCCAAATCCCTCTGAATACCAGTGTGCGTGATTGGAGCAAGAGATTGTTCTATATCCCCAACCAAGAACCGAGCGTCCGTTGCACCGTGGATCAGATTCCAGAAAAACAGAGTAGCTGGACGGAGAAACCACATGTAGAGGAGCTAGGACAAGTGAACGAGTTGCTGGAAATCATCAAGGGTTTGACCCTGAATGGAGTTGGGGTTGCTACCAATTTTATGTTTCGTCGCGTCCAACCTTGCAGGGAAAGAGTTCATCCTGCCTTTGAATTTATTGGTCGGAATGATCCAACCAGGTGCTCATCCGGGGATCTATCCGAAGCCGAAGTCAGAGAAGTCTTGGAAGAATATTTTGGGAAGGGCTCTCATATAGGGAACTGTGGCCAAAGTGCGGCTTTTAATCTGAAGAATCCCCCGCCGGAGGTAAGTTCCGAACTACCCTGGCTCTTCCATCGCTCATATTGTATTTGTACCATAACTTCTGCTTGATCTCTTGAAGATAAATGAACAGGACCGAAAGGTGTACTTCTCCGATGTGCCAACCGCTGAATGGCCGGGCCGAGTTGACCCAATGCACAGTTATCAGCGGGGACGTGCCGAGGACGACTCTATTGAACCATCCGACGAAGAAAGAGAGTCGATTGACGAAGAAGATAAGGAGACACTAGCCCAAAGGACTGCTCGGGGGAAACAACCGGTGTCGAAAAAGGCTGGATCTTCTAGTGGCGTCCGAGCTGCGGAAGGTTTGGTAAAGATTTTTGAGGACCGTGCCCAAGCCGCTGCCGATGCCTCTTGCTCGGATCAGGATGAACCGAGTCCAAAACGCCGTAAGGGTGATGCGCCTGCCGCTGCCGCTGGAGCTTCCAGTCAAAGAAAGAAATTCGGCCGAATGCGTCGTCGCTCAGAAATGTAAGTAGGATTTTCTCCATATTTCTCCCTTTTTGATCCGAGCAGTGTTGAGATTTTGTCTTGGAAATGTAGGGACCCTTCTAATGAAGACGCTAAGAATTCCGGCGCTGAAAAGATGACGACTTCGGAAGCTGGTGTAGCCGAGGGCTTCCGCGCTGGCTGGACTTCAGAGCATGAATCACCCCAGAGGTCGCCCGAGAGGCCCTCAACGGCTGATGCGCAAGGCTCGCCATCTCCTCCCAAGCAGCCGCGCATGCCTACGCCGCCGCCTCCGGCTTCTCCTCCAGGGCCGAATGTCAAGGAGCCGCGTCGTGAAGATGAAACTCGGACGTCGCCGCCGAGGGACAGTGGCGCCATTCCTCCTGGGAGCGCTGATCACGGAGCGGAGACTAGCTTGGAGGCGCGAGCAGGGCCATGCCCTCGGCCTTCTACATGCGCTTCCCCGGAGGGTGCGGATATCGAAGAAGTCGCCCTAAGGGGACCCGTGCCATTGATTCGCACCTATCGGATGGTGGGGAGCACCTATGCTGTCGCCACGGAGGAAGATCTTCCTGACGCCAAGATAGATGGACTGAAGAATGACATCCGCGATACTCGCGCGGACTTGAGGAAGCTTCTCGGTCGTCTCGGAAATCTTTCATCGTGTGTGCAGGTGACGCCTTTCATATTTTATCCTGACGATATGTTGACTTGATAATCTGTTGCTCCTTTGGTCTTCCAGGCAGTATATGAGACCGCCGAAGATCGCCGGAAAACCCTACACCGCCTTTGGGATGTAGCAGAGAGAAACAAACAGCTGCAGACCGAGGTGACTCGCCTAGAGGGGGTGATGGCAGGCATGCGCGAGGAGCGTGATACCCTGGAGCTGCACTGCTCGGACCTTATGGAGTCCGAGAAGCGTCTATTGCGGGAGAACAAGTGTATGTTGGGCTCTTGTTCTTCTTGATAGCTATTCGTCCTGCCTTTGCTTTCTGAACACAAGTTGTGTGGCATGTAGGTCTTCAGGAGCTGCTGGATGTGTCGACGAAGCGGAGTATGTGTGACGTCTCGCCATTTGTAAGATTCTTGGTTTGATGATCTGATTGTATTCTTTGTGACGTGCAGCCGATGAGCTGGAGGCTGAGGTGGCGCTGATGCGAGAGGCTGCCCGAAAGAACCTGGAGACGATGACAGGTTGCCTGTTTTTGTTTGGCTTTCCCCTTTCTTTTTATTTTTGTAGTGCGACTGACGTGCTTTGTTTGTCAGAGATGGGACGTAGGCATCGTGCGCAGGTCAATGACCTTGTGGGTTGCCTTGAGGCTGCCGACGGAAGGTTTGACGCCTTGGTTGGTGGTGTTAAGCCTGTGCTTGACATCATTGAGTATGCGCCCGCCGTACCGCCTGCCGAAGGTCTTAGTGTCCTTGACATCGTGCAACGTGGACGGGAGGCTCTTCGGTTCTTTAAGGACTTCTGCGTGGTTGCTGCCGAGAATGTGGCCGCCCATGTGCTTGGAGTCGTCCGGTCGCACTACGTAGGAGTGAAGAACGACCGAGTGCAAACCGGGTATGCGCGGGGGACCACCGAAGAGCAGGGAGACCAGCTTGAAGAAGAGGCTAGGGAAGCCGCCAAGATGTTGACTGCTGATGTTCAGCTTTTTCCCACAGAGGGGATTTGAATTGAACGCCCGAGCATGGTCGAGGTCTTGTATGGTCGATGAATAATTCTACACGCCCTGCGTGTCGCCCGTGCTTTTGCCGGGGCTTTTGGAGACGCTGCTAAACTGCCCAAGCGTCCTAGGGGCTTACGTGTTAGCGAAGACTTAACGGCCCAGGCGTCCCCGGGGCTTACGTGGTGGCGAAGCTGCCCGCGCTAGGCGGGGGTTACGCTTATCGTGGGCGAAGGCTACCCGATATATCGGGGCGGTCGATGAAGTGTCGTAGTTAGGCGGCCTATCATTTTTAGGGCTTATGCGGCGTCGAACCAGATGCTGCTCGGCGGGTGCGGGGGTTACGCATTGGTGAAATCGTGCTGCTCGAGCAGTGGCGGGGCTTACGCATAGGCGAAGACATGCTACCCGAGCAGTGGCGGGGCTTACGCATAGGTGAAGACGTGCTGCCCGAGCAGTGGCGGGGCTTACGCATAGGCGAAGACGTGCTGCCCGAGCAGTGGCGGGGCTTACGCATTGTCGAAGACGTTTAGCTGTACAAAATGTAATGGAGGCAAAATATCGAAGAGAACAATGTATTGCCCTTGTTTATAATAAAATGGAAATACACATATCTGGTTTGATCCCTAGATCAGGGGTAGAAGCGTCACAGGTGCTCGATGTTCCAGGAGTTGGGGATGTCGACGCCGTCTAGGTCATCGCGGCGGTAGTCTCTCCGAGGAGCTCGATCATCCTGGCACCGATCTGTTCGGTGGCCTTCGTCTTGGTGCCGCGATTGGTCGGGGAAGCGGAGGCGACTGTGAATGGAGTGATGAGCTGCGTCGTTTCCATCGGCGTACTTGTTGGCGATGCGTAGCATCTCGGCGACGGTGGTCGGGCTGGTGCGGTATAATTTCTTCTGCAGTTCCTCGTCGGGCCTCAGGCCGCGCATAAACGCGGAGATGGCTTCTTCATCTGTGATGTCGGGGATGTCGTTTCTGATTTCTGAGAAGTGCCGGATGTAGTCTCGCAGGGAGTCCCGAGAGCCTTGCCGGAGCCTTTCAAGATCACACTTCGTGCCCGGTTGGTTGCAGGTGGCGCGGTAGTTATTGACGAACTGCTCCTTCAACTGATCCCAAGTGTCGATGGAGTTCGGCCTCAAACTATGAAGCCAGTTGTTGGCGGAGGCGCTGAGCATGACCGGGAGGTAGTTGGCCATCACATCCCTGTTTCCACCGGCGGCTTGGACGACGATCTCGTAGACGTTGAGCCATTTGTTGGGATCGGCTCTTCCGTCGTAAGTCTTGACGCCGACAACTCTGAAGTTAGGAGGCCAGAGAACTGCTCGGAGTGCCGGCGTGAATGGCAGTTCCGGGGCGGTCTTGTCATTGGGGAAGCCGTGCGTCTGATCATACTCTCTTTGTCGCTCGGCCTCTACTGAGTGTCTGGCTTCTCTCCTGTTCTCGATGCGGCCGCGTAGGTCTTTGGTCTTCAGCTTTGCGCGGAGGTCAGATTGGCTCACCTCTTGGTCGCCGTCTCGCCGATGAGGTCTCCGACCACCGCGAGACATCTCACCATCTTCGCCGACGAGCTCTGTAGCAGATGCCGTGCTATGAGATGGTGCTTGTCTTCCTTCGTTGATCTGGACCTGAGTTGCTTGGAGAAGAGCGGTGAGCCGTCCGAGCTCTGGAGTCTGGGGTAGCCTCTTGGCCTCGGCGATCGCGACGGCGACATTGGCGCTTGGAGTCGTGCAGACCTCGTACTGCCCGAGCATGCAAAATTCGGGCTCCAGATTCCTCGCCGCAGTCCTCTTCACTTTAGCTTGCTGCTCGCGGCGTCGTCTGCGATCGGCATTCTTTGCCTTGCGGACTGCTCGGGCTTCTTCGGTCTCATTGGGCGGCAGGTCGCTGTCGTTGCTGATGGCGAGGACCGGTCCCCCAAAGAATTGCTTGATGGGGGGCAGATCGGCGAGAAGGCCACCCTCTTGATCATCATTGTCGGGGCGGTCGTTGTCGGGGGTGATGAAGGAGCTGGTGCCAACGTGGCTGGAGGCGCATCGACGCAGCGTCTGAGCGAAGCTGAAAGTCGCGTTTTGTAGACCGAACGGCAAGTAGCCATTCGGGGGACGGTCCCCTCGAGGTCGCTCCTCGACGATGCGCCCGAGAGGCGTGATGGTGACGACCAGTGTTGTGTCGTGGGACGGCGATGAGGGGCGATGCGTCGTGGATGACATGGACTCCAGGATTTGGAGTCCCTCTGACAGCTTCTTGGTGACCCGATCTATAGATCCGATCAGGTCATCGTTGTTGATGTTTTTTCGGACGTAGCGTGGCAGCCTCTTTGTCACAGGAGTTACGGATGTGGTCTGGGCTATGTCCAGAATCTCCCCTTCGCCATTCGCGCTGATGACCCAAGCGATGGATCCCACCGTGAAGATCTGGCCCGGCGTCGGGAGCTCGATGGAGCTTGAAAAAATCACCTTGTTCGCCATGGAATCAGGTGGCACACCCCCTACCTGGCGCGCCAACTGTCGACAGAATACCGGCGATAGTCTACTGAGGGGTATACCCGCGGTAGTAGATGAGACGGTGAGGGTGCGCCTGAGACGAACGAGGGAGCACAATTCGTGCGAGACAGAGATTTAGACAGGTTTAGGCCTCCGCGAGGCGTAATACCCTACGTCTTGTATGTTGCTGTGTTGTATTGCTAGTAGATTAGATGAATCGAGTAGACCCCCTGCCTGCCTTATATAGTCCGGGGGGCAGGGTTACAAGTTGATCTTGCCATACATAACAGATTATAATCCTAGCCAATCTGGGAAACTAATCGGCTAGATCCTAGGAAAGCTATTTCCTTGCCCGCCAAGGTCTCGGCGGATATACGCGATCTCCTGGAGATCGTATAGGCGACGCGTCCTTGGTAGTTCGGGCCTGTTCGGTAGACTTGGCCCATGTATGACTATGCGGGTATACAGGCTTATACCCCCACAGTCAGTGACACCAAATCGCCTCCGCTTCGACGTGGACCCACATCCCGATATTTTACGCAATCTCCACCGTCCGCCGAAGTTGGTTTGATACAAGGGCTACGGTTCATCCCACCAGCCAATAAATAGAGCCCCAGACCCCCCAGGGTTTCATACCAATCCATTCTATCTTATGTAAACCCTAATCAGGATGTATCCCATGAAAGGATAACTTCTCATTAGGATCTAGGGACTAGATAGTAGAGGGATGGAGAGCGAGGGAAGAGTTAGGAGGAGTTGCCGGCCTGTCGGTGATCCCTCTACGGCTTGTACTTCGGTAGGACCTAGCTCTACTTGAGCTAGCTCTTAAGATGTCTCGGGCAACCAATGATTCACGTAAGTCTATGTTCATATTGTTTATCTGGTTTATATCTCACTTTTGAGTGCTTTATTCCTGCTCCTAGGGGGAATAGAGTGGTAATCTCTAGTGTAGGCGTGGTGCCTAGACTATAGTTACTCGTAAATGCTTCCTGTCTGGCTGGATTAGTGGTAGATCGTGGGGGTGACCAGTGCCTGTTCAGTCCTTTGTAGTCCACCTCCCGTCAGAAGGAAGAGTAGGATAGCTTTGCTAAGGGAAACATCCTCTGTTGATATCTTTCCCTATAGTGATTTCCTCAGATAAGTAGTAGAAGACAAAAGCTTCCCCAAGTCAGAAGTAGAAACCCCTAGTTATCCTCTCTACACTCATATTATCTACAACCTAGATCACCATAACCATATTATTTACACCCTTGATTAGTTTTACACCTATTATCCATCATCTTAGTTGCAACACCACCATCTTTATTGCATCACTATGCCCATCATTGACTACCGCCTTTTAACCTAGTTTTCCCTTTACTTACTATCCCTGGTTAAGTTAGATCGTAGTTAACCAAGCCCGTTTCCCTGTGGATACGATATTTAAAACCCTCCAGGTGAAAGCTACAACGGTATCCGTGCGCTTGCGGATTTATCTGTGTGCACTTAAAAATATCGACAAGCTTTCTGGCGCCGTTGCCGGGGAAACGGTTGCTGAATTAGCTACAAGCCTAGCTTAGCCTTTTTATTTTTATCATTAGCATGGATTCCACTCCTATCTATCAATATGCTAACCCCACGAGCTCTAGCTTCATGCCACTAGAATCTTCAATGCCTATCCTAGCACCTAGCTACGAGCTGAGCCCGTGTCTTATAGAGTTTATCCAAAAACAACCCTTCTCGGGAGAAGGTGATGAAAACCCATACTCACACCTACGTGAGTTCTACTGCATCAGTGCATGCTTGCGCATTGCTGGCATGCCAGATGAAGCTTTGCAATGGAAGCTCTTTCCATTCTCTTTGACTGAAAAAGCTAGACATTGGTACAACTAGACCGTAGGTAGTATGCAGGGAGATTGGGAAACACTTTGCTCTGAATTTTATTCAAAATTCTTTCCCATCTCTATGGTAGTTAGCCTTCGAAAGGAAATTTTATCCTTCAAACAAGGCAACGATGAATCTCTTGCTGAATCCTGGGAGCATTTCAATGATCTTATTCTAACTGGCCCAGACCTTTCTCTTGAAGACCATATATTTCTTCAACATTTTTACATTGATCTTAGCAAGGATGATAAGCAAGACCTTAATTGTTGCTCTAGAGGATCATTTTCCCATTTGACTGCTATTGAAGCAAGGTCTGTGCTTAATAGATTTACTGGAGTGACCTATTGCTCTAGCTTTCATCCTACACTCCCCGAGAAGGAGGAACCATCTCCTGATCAAAGAGAGGAAGTTCCGATAGCTAAATCACAACCATTCCGATCCCAAGATCTGGCTATCTCATCAATACCCCAAAATTCACCAAATGAAAAAGGAATTTCACTTTTGGAAACTCCTTTTGAATTTGAGGGTAACCTCATTGATTCTGGGAGAGCAAATAACTCTCGTCCGCATAAGAGACCTCCAAGTGATCATATTTCAAATCCTCTTATGGAAGAGTCTCTTAGAAAGCGTCCTTACATAGGACATTGGGAGGAATTCGAGGATGGCATGTCTAGTGATGGCATAGAAGAAGAGCCAAGCCATTTAGAAACCAATCCTATCTTCTCCCCTTCTATGCCCATAGTAGATGACTTATCTGAACCTAGCGGTGAACCCATCCTTAACCCCGATGAATCCTCTTGTGCTCTTTCTCCTAAAACTCATGATGATCCTAGAAACCCGCTCAGACATCCAAAGCATAGGAGTCATCAAGGTCACAAGGAAGATCAAGAAGAACTACAACAATGGCAGGAATGTGTTAAATGGATGGACAGATATGAAGCCTTATGGATGGAATCCATACTTGGTTCAGATCCAAATGATGAACTTATAACTCATCAAAGTATGGAGGCCCTAGGCGAGATCAACCTGAGAGACAACCATTCAAAGGAGATCTTGGACAATGACATGTCCAGTGACTGTCTTAGGCATGGAATGAAAGAGACAATGCTTTTTACCTATAGACATTCATGAGATTGAGACAGATGATGACATCGGTGAGCATGGAAGTTATTTCATGAGCACTTCATTAAATCCTTGCTCACAAGAGCAAACTGCTAAATCAATACGTCTCTCTAGCATTGCCATTCATGAGATCTCCAACCCCCTCACTTTACCTGTCCATAGAATCTTGAAAAGGGTGGTTGTAGATGCATATGTTTATCATAAGCATTGCAAATCTCAATGTATGAATCTTGAGGTAGGTATATAGAGATTGGTGTTGGAGGGGAAACCACTTCACCAACATGAGTGCAATTGGAAGGTTTCCCAAAGGACAAACTTGCACCTATTCCTTTGGGTATTATTGTCACTAACCATTTCAGGACTAAAGCAAAAAGGATAAATGATGACGACTGCAAGGTATGTCCAACCAACTATCATGCAACATTGATCACATCCATCCAAACTTGATTTTTGCCTCGCAAAATTCAAGTTTGGGGGATGGACTTTTCTGGAAAATTCTATACCATGTTGCAAATTTACATCGGTTGTCTCTACCTGTAATCCATCATGCTTTTTCATCTCCACTTGAGTAGATCTCATTAGTGCTATCATGCTACCTTTATCTATTATAGTATGCTAAGGTTTGGAGTAGTCTCATACACCTTTTAAATTAGGCATGGTGCTTAGTTTAACTTGTTTTCCAGAATTAAATTAAACATGGTGTTTAGTCTAATTCTTGAATCAAAAGGGTGTGTTGATTTTACTTTCAAAGGCTTTTAAATTAAGAGTGGTGCTTAGGTTAAAATGCCTTCCTGAATCAAATTAGACGTGGTGTCTAGGTTGATTTTTGATCTGATAGTATGCTATAGTAGATACCAGGATATTTTGTTAGACTAACCCCTGCAGGAAATTCTCAAACCAATCTGGGAAAGTCTAGAGATGAACTCACATTGGAGATGAAACAAGACATGAACTCCAACAACATTGCACAAGTAAGACATAACTACTGAATGGGATGATAAAAAGAACAGTCAAGGTAAGGGACAGGTCCTGCTCAACGGACCCAAGAACTAGGAGCCATCGCTGTCCGGTTGAAGCATAAGGAAGGAAGACCAAATTCCACCAAAGATGATCTGATCATAGTCTTCCTTCTCTCAAGCTCCCGTCGCTCAGGCACGCTGGTTTGCAATCCCTCTACTTCACCATTATCCTTACTTTTATAAGTTTGATTAGTTCTACAAACGACATATATGAGAATCAAACTTAAGACAACATAAAATCAATCCTCCATAGAAGAAGTAATGGTGAATAATAAATGTTCTATGTTAAAACAACTTCTATACATCATAAAAAGTGACCTTTAACTTTATGACAGCACTATCCCTGTTATTACTTGTATATTCCTTCAGGTATGTGTTGTCCACTAATGCTTTGCAGGAATAGAACAATGAGAGAAGCGAAAAAGATCAAACACGAGAACAAAAGGATGTCATAGGAGACATGCCCTCATGAACAAGACACTACAAACTACTGCCCAAGTAGACACACACTGAAGCAGTGAGGATGATTCAACTCGGTTCAGCCTGAATACGATCACTTCCTTGCATCACCACACCTGCTAAAGCTAGACAATGCAGTTGTGCCAACGATCGAGTGCACCAGAGAGTCTTCCACAAGACCTTCTGCAACACTGGATCGAACAGTCAACATAATGAAAAAGATGGCAGACCAGACGTTCAGGTTCCCAGAGAGGATTCAAAATCACTATGTCCCCTCTGACTTCTTGGTCCTAGATATGGGAGAGGAAGAGTATACTTGGAAGACCGTTCCTTAGCACCACACGAGCAATCAATCTATAAGAGATCAGGAAAGGTCCACTTTCAATTCCACAGAGAAAAGGAGCACTGCTACTTCAACAGCTATACAACTTATTAGCAGCCAAAGAAGAATAAATCAAGGAGAAGACGTCATTCATCCCAACGTTAGAAGAGCCAACCACCAAGGATGGTTAGGCAGACTATGAAGGAGGAATTTATAAGGAGAGATGAGACCTCAACATCAACATTAACTTCATCAATCAGAAAGGAATGGAGGAAGGAGGAGTCACCTTCCTAGCACATCATTAGAGGTGCAACCAAGGTCACCATCTGAACCCGACGATGCACCAAGTGAGGAATGAACAAGACAAGAAGTCCTGTTCAGAGGACTATAAACCACCGAGCCTTCCCCAAAAGGTAAACTTGGTACTTATCCATATATCATTTTCAGAATTGCATTAGCATCTTCATAGATGCATATTTACTTTCCTGTATTAAAAAAAAAATATTTATTGCTTTGCATAATAAAATCTGAAAGCACCATGTGACTAATCTTGTGGCATAGCTCATAAAGACTATTCACTAGTGGTGGCACAAAAATAATTTGCATGCATATAGGATAGACTTTTGCATCATATTTACTTTCTGCATTCATAAACTTAAAACACCAAAAATATGTGGGCACATGAAGGTCCACACCTTTTATGAAAAAATCCAAAAATATGTGGGCACATGAAGGTCCACTCATTAAGGGAGCTTTCTGCTGAAAATTTTGCCACTAACCTATTGAGCGGTATTATCCTAATGCCTTCCATGAGAGTTGGTATTCTTGTTGGCAATTGAGTTTTACAGGACAATATATGATCAAAGAGCTAGTCAACCAAACGCCCTTACGCTGCCGGTACACCTGCTCTATGAAGGATCACTCAACTTGCAACATCAAAGACCACACGATCATCTAGCTTGGGGAGAGCATCCTCTACTTAATCCAGCTAAGTATAAGCTTCCCATCCTATTACTATACCATATTGCTTTTCGAGTGTGTTAGCTAGTGAAATAAAGTTTGAAAACCCAATAAAGATTTGCTTAGCTTGATCAGGTTTGCTTAGTTTAGTTTTAGTGAGTTTGCTTAGGTTTGAATAAAATGCTTACAGAAGTTTTTGCCCAGATAAAATGAACTCCATAGATCAACATCATGCATGAAATTGATAATTAGCACATTCACCAGAATCCCTTTGACACTTAGTTTTCAACCTTGAATGATCCCAAGTTTTAGACACAACCATTTTAACTTGAAGATTTACTTTGAACCTGAAACTTGTGGGTAGCAAATGCTTGATCTATGTCTAAGTAATTGAGGGATATGATATGCAAAGTATGAGCTGCTATTTATCTTGTTCCTAGTGATACTTGAATTCTGGAGGTTTATTTTTAAAATCTTTAAAACCACACGATGAGTTCCTGTATGACAAGAGCTTTACATTCCTACCATAGCCATACATACTAAATTAGGAAAAACATACACATTATATGCTACTTGCTCTGTTTTGAGTTTAAGTCAAGCTTTGTTGATACCTTAGTAACTTGTCATGCTTTTACAATCAAGATCATGTGCACTCCACCCATAATGCACTACTCATATCCAAGTAGGTGCATTCACATTCCATCTATTCGACCCAAAAAGTTTACTCCTACACTAGGAAAAACACCCAAAAATATACCCCATTGGTTACTCCTGATCAATGCCCCAAAGTTCTTATTACTATCCTTTCAAAAAGAAAAAGAAAAGAAAAGGAAGTACTGTTGCAGAGAAGAGGCATGTGGCTATGCAAAAGAGTGAGATGAGAGAAAACGATGGGTACTAAAGATGCCCGCCTGAGAGGTAAAAATGGACAAGTGTCCGAATTATGAAAACAATAGGGTACTTTGATGCCCGCCTGAAAAAAAAGGAAAGAAAGATAGCCCATGTTGTCCTACAGCACAATTCCCTAGTGCTGAAAAAAAGAGAGAGATGTTTTCAAGGAGCAAAAGAGTAGAATTAGGATTAGCCACCACAAATATCCACCTACCACCTCACATGCACATCTTGATTCAATGACTTTATTTCTTTGGATCCATTGTTTGACTTTACAATATATTCATTGCAAGTATGTATGAGTTATCTCCTTACCCATGAGCTCTACATAAGCCATTAGTTATAGGGTGAGAGAGAGAGAGAAGGCATGCATCACTATTGCCTTGGTAAGGATCCACAAATACCACATATTGAGAGACTTGAGGAAGCATACATAGGAAGCTCTGAGTTTTATTTTGAAAATTTGCAAAAGCTCTAGGATAAGAGTTGAACGACAGAGCTTGAGACATAGTGCTTAATTTAGACATTCTGTCCTTCAATTGCCCAAGACCCAAGAGAAAGCTACAAGCTCCTTGGTCAAAGGTAATAAAGGTAGGACTAAAGGTTAGCTTGGTCTACTCTAATCCTTGAGTACTTCTTGGTTTAAAACTAAATACTTGTGAGGGGTAGCTATAACTTATAATATCTGCTGAAGTTCGGGGAGCTTGTTGACGGTAGTTATTGTATGATTTTACCCGTCAACTAAACATGAAAAGGGTATAAAAGCAAACACCAACATAGGTTTAGGGGTTGAGCTGATAGAATTCCACGAGTTTTGGTGAATATGTGTTTCTGCAGGGTGTAATCAGAAAAGAACCAAAGGAGACCCACATGTCAGACTAAATCATCGAATTCCACCGCGAAAGGAAATTAAGAAGAATCTAGAAGACACCAGAGACTCACCAGAGAAGACGGGACGGGTTTGGACTCTGAAGTGGGTCAGGCCGATCTCCACCCTTGGTCAGGCCGACCTGTCAGTGACACCAAATCGCCTCCGCTTTGACGTGGACCCACATCCCGATATTTTACGCAATCTCCTACCGTCCGCCGAAGTCAGTTTGATCCAAGGGCTACGATTCATCCCATCGGCCTATAAATAGAGCCCCAGACCCCCCAGGGTTTCATACCAATTCATTCTATCATATGTAAACCCTAATCGAGAGGTGTCCCATGAATGGATAACTTCTCATTAAGATCTAGGGACTAGATAGTAGAGAGATGGAGAGCGAGGGAAGAGTTAGGAGGAGTTGCCGGCCTGTCGGTGATTGCTCCACGGCTTGTACTTCGGTAGGATCTAGCTCTACTTGAGCTAGCTCTTAAGATGTCTCAGGCAACCAACTTCTGATTCACGTAACTTTATGTTCATATTGTTTATCTAGTTTATGTCTCTCTTTTGAGTGCTTTATTCCTGCTCCTAGGGGGAATAGAGTGGTAATCTCTAGTGTAGGCGTAGACTATAGTTACTCGTAAATGCGTTCTGTCTGGCCAGATCGGTGGTAGATCACGGGGGTGATCGTGCCTATTGAGTCCTTTGTAGTCCACCTCCCGTCAGAAGGAAGAGTAGGATAGCTTTGCTAAGGGAAACATCCTCTGTTGATATCTTTCCCTATAGTGATTTTCCCAGATAAGCAGTAGAAGACAAAAGCTTGCCCAAGTCAGAAGTAGAAACCCCTAGTTATCCTCTCTACACTCATATTATCTACAACCTAGATCACCATAATCATATTATATACATCCTTGATTAGTTTTACACCTATTAGCCATCATCTCAGTTGCAACACCACCATCTTTATTGCATCACTATGCCCATCATTGACTACCACCTTTTAACCTAGTTTTCCCTTTCACTTAAAAATACGAACAGATGGAAAGATAATTTCATAAGGAAGCCAATGGAAAGGGTCCCACGTGAAAATACCATCGGAATCAACAGGAATCGTCGAAACAAGTTGACGTCCAGAATCTGTTAGGGCGCTGTGTCGCCGTCTTTTGGGCCGTTTGGGCCTTGTAACGTGTCAGGACTCCTTGAGGATGCGAGTAAGGGTCCCTGGATGCCTTCTTAAGCTACATATTCAGTAGCCACCACCCACGTTTGGGTTTGGATTTTGCTTTAGATCAATCTGTCGTTGAACAATTGTCATTATCGGTTTGTGAAAGCCCGCATTCGAGATTCTAACCAATGTTGAACCAAGATTCTCACTCTCATTGTAGGTACAAACCAACATTGCTCCCCTTCTTGAAATTTGACCTATTTCTTTATAACAAAATTTGGGAATCGCGACATTATATGATTATAGCTATTGCATCCCTTTAAATGATCATATTGTTGCACAATAAATGGAGATTTCAGATTTGAACAAATATAGACACGATGCACCATATACTCTCCTTTACATCTATATTTGCCAATAAAGTGATTTATACATCTAGATAACCATGGCATTTCAGCATAATTTAATTTCTCCTCCAAACTACTTAAAGCACATAGAGTATCAAACTCAATAAGACCTATAGTATTTAAAAAAGACAATAATTCTAGTTCATCATTTTCAGTCGCAATGGGAAGCAAATTTTTATTTTTGTCACAAGTATTTTGTTTCAAAATAAAGGGATATGTTTCCT
Organism: Eremochloa ophiuroides; assembly: GCA_038502445.1. NCBI lineage: Eukaryota > Viridiplantae > Streptophyta > Magnoliopsida > Poales > Poaceae > Eremochloa > Eremochloa ophiuroides. The sequence continues at coordinate 41,790,357 of JAHLJS010000006.1, forward strand.
TCACAAGCTTTTGTATGGGAGTAATCACAACATTATCACAAACCTCTTCTTTATCACAAGGATCAGTGGAACATTCATCGTGTGACACTAGTATAGAATTATTAACATCATTGGTTGGAAAATTCAGCACATCTAGAGAGCCATTACCTGAGATATTTACCTATTCTTTCTCGATCACCTTATCCTCTTTTCTTAATTCATGCTGCAAAATATTAGTTCCAACAAGAGTAATAGGTGATGGTTCTGAATTTGTGAGCATCTCATTTTCTGTCACGTCATCCTCGCTCTTTTGTACATCGTCCTGCAAAAGGTTAGGCATAGCAGGAGGAATAACAAGAGATTGATCTAGTTGATGCACCTCATCATTTGAATTAATTAAAAGAGATGGATTAACAAAAATCTCTCTCATAAGATTTTTCATATCATTCCATGTGTGGGGTTTATCTGAAAGTTTTAAAGACTCCCACCAAGTTGAAGCTAAATGTCTCAAAACACTAGATGTATTCTTGATCTTCCTTCGTTCATACATACGACATTGTGCAAAAATATTATCTGTTTTACTTTCCCACTCAATTTACTTATCAGCACCAAAACCATCATAAGTAGGTGGGAAGAAAAAATAGAACGACCTACGGGAGGAGCAGTAGTAGCAATAGTGTGTGTCTCATGCAACTTCGATGTCTAATATCGGTGAGTATTATAACCTGTCATTGTTAGCATCAAACATGAAAACACACAAGTATATATTTTCCTATCAGTTACTAGGATGTGGTCAAGAAGTAAAGTCTCACACTCTCAAGAGTCTTACGAAGCTCTTACAAGATTCTTACCAACGCGAGAAAAGGATGACAACCAATGGCTGGTTCGTGATACTAGTGAGGATGTGATATCAAGATTGCAAGGATCTTTTTCTATACTGATCTGAAGTATATATTTGGAGTTTAGGAGGCACAATATATTAGCAAGGAATAGCAATAATTTGTTTCAGAAATTGCAAGATTGAAAAGTAGTCCCAAGCTAGTCTATGTTACTAGCCTAAACTCGTCCTAGACCTAGTTCACACAAGCCACAATTCTACTCAGCACAAGGACTCAAGAGGATGCAAGCACTTCTGATTTTTTTATTTCCTTTTCTTTCTTTCCTTTTCTTTCTTCCTCTCTTCTTTTTTTTTGGTGCGGCTCTTTTTTTTCCTTTTTGTTTCGCACCTTCTGCCTTTTGCTTTTTTTTAATTAGAAAATGCCGCAAATAAAGTATTCCAACACACGACTTGATATAGCTCAAAAACCTTGTCCAAACCTAATTATAAGTTATTACGATGATGTCCTTTAGTAGTGTAAACAAGGTTGCACCCTATGCATGCAGTAAACAAGGCACAAGATACACAGGAAACAATGTGTCTGTCTATTTAAGTGGTATTACTACAGCACATATAGTCCCACGGCTACAGTGAGATGTCTCACCTGTCTCGGCTTGGACAAAAGAAACCAAATTTATTATTCCTTATTTCTTTATCACGATTGGATTTGAAACCTAATGCTCGTAAACACTTTAAAGAAAAACTATAGTATCCAATCTATTTCCATCTTTCTGTTTCTACTTGGCGCACAACACTAGATCTCAAATAAACTATCCAAACAAATCAAGAGAACAAGGACCACGAACCATGTAAACCTGTGACACGATGACATGGAAGGGACGGCCGTTCAAACAAGCAAACTGAAATTATAAATTGCAATGGCACAACGGGCAATGGGATAAGAGGAAAACAACAATGAACACAAATATTTTTGTAGGGCAATTTTTTGGATTTATCGGACGAAGGAAAAAAACAACTAAACTAGGGTGGATGTGAACTTGACAGTATACCTGAAGCTCTAATTACCACTTAATGGGGATGGGGTCCTGATCTTCCATCAGTTTAGGATAACTATCTGTTGACGTAGATTCTGGTCAGCACACCAGCAAAGTACTGGACCGCACACGCCGCGCACGAGACGAGACAGCGCAGAGCAGCACGCCCGCGAAACCCGGCCTGGCCAACTTTGATAGTTGGCTGAGCCGATTTCCTCGGGTTCGCCGAGGAAGGTAGAGCTTCGGTCTTCTGGTCGTCTGGACGACCGGTAACTGCAGTAGAGGATGTTTGGTGGTCGATTTAGTGCCCGTCCTTCGCTGGAAACTCCCGAACACCCCTCGAAAAGATCCATCGGAGAGATGCACGTGGAGGTTGCTCTAGGGATCGCGGAGACCGCCTAGAACGCCGACTAAACTCGCGGAGAGTCAAGCCGAACAGCAAGATAGAGATGAACCACCCGCGAGAATCTACTTTGTAGATGTGTTTTGACGATTGGATGGTTAAGATCTCAATCGGCCATGATCCTTATCCCAGTAAGAAACACGTATTAGGGTAAGTCTCCAAGTTTCCCACGTCCAAAAACTACCAAAAACCGATTAAATCTATTAATCGGCTCGGACTCGACCAAACCTGGCCAAGCCGGGTCCAAACCCGGCCAAGCCCAGTTTCATGGGGCCTCCGGGGGCGCCACGTGGCAGGCTGTCGAGAACCGGCGCATGGGCCAAACACGGCCAAGCCGGGTTGCTAACCCGGCCAGGCCGGTTTTGCCGACCAGTCCCATTTCGGGTGCAAACATATGCCCGATATTTTCATGTAAATTTGCTACTGTATATGAACCTGAAAACGAATAACCAAACAGCAACGATACTTAACCCAACGGTTGTTCAGCAACTAAGGGCGATGTATACATCGGCCATATTTTTGTTCTAAGGGCGATATATGTACCAGCCATTGTTTGGAGAGCTCCTAAGCTTTTTGCCAAACACTTGGAAAATATTTTTTCAAATACCTCCCGTTAATTTCTTTTGGGAGACGACCACCTTGCAACAACTCTAGTATATAAGAATTTTCGAATATCACCTTGACCACTTTGTAAGGACCTTCCCAACTAGGTGACCACTTGCCGAACTTATTGCTCTTCGTTCCAATTGGGAGTATTGTCTTCCATACTAATTCTCCAACTTGAAATGACTTGATCTTCACTTTATTATTATAAGTTCTAGCAACTCGGGCTTTATCCTTCTCTATCTCCTTTAGAGCCATTAATCTTTTGTCAGTCACCTCATCAATATTGTCTATCATCAAATCATGATACTTAATGGTAGATGTTGGTATTTATTAAGTGCAAATAGAATATGAAAGATTCCGCAAGCGCACATAATACCATTGTAGCATTTTACCGGGAGTATTTCAGGTATCGTTATTTATATTTTACCACAGGGAAACAATGATTAAAAAAGTTTGATAGTTGACCATCATGTGTTTACTAACTTAGTACACCAACTAGACTATAGTAGGGGTAAACGATAAATGATAGGAGCTATGCTTAAATGACATAGACACATAGGAGAATTCTATGATAAAAGAGTAGATAGCTAAAGTGAGCGGACAACGGGAGAGTTCAAGGTTCCTAAATACTTCTCTATTACTGGGCTTTTATAATAACTGATTCATGATAGATAAAACAATCACACAATAACACTTGGGACATCAGAACACTAGCCACGGAACGGGATGAGAGTGGGACTAGGAAGTTCTGACTACGGTCCTACAATCATCAACCTACATGAGGTGGAATACGTCGGCCATTAGGGCTGTCACCTCCTGGGGCTACCACAACTATTCGTAAGGTTGAGTGCAATCTTAGGTAACCTCTAGTGTAGACACCATGCCTACACTATTAATTACTACTCTAATCCCATATAAAAACTAGAGCACTCGATGCGAGCGGAGATCGTATGCCAAATTATAACAACTATACTAACCAATCAAATTCAAGGCATAAAGTAAATAGAGAAGATAAATATATTAAAGCACAAGTCTTACAAAGATGAGATACAAAGATATACCAGACCCCTGAAGACTTCTCCAGAACCGAAGCGCAGCTCCGCTCTCCCTAACTCTCAACTAGAACTAATCTACTACATTGGAAAGTCTAGCCATAATTCTCTAGAGTTGAGAGGTTATCCATTCGAGAGACGTCTCTACAACTCCATAATGGTGCCCTTAACTCAGGGGGGGAGAGGGTCCTGGGTTCCTTATATGGGAGCGCCTGGCCTCCCCTCCACCTTGGGCAAGTGATATGGTACTAAGCCTTTCTACCATGTGCACATAGGTTTTAATGGACCAAATTCTGATTTAGGCCCAATTAATCCTGCAGCCTTTAATTAATTCCGCAGCTCAGGATCTAGAATCTTCCGGTGTTTGTAAAATCCATATCTCTTTATTTCGGACTCCAAAAATAGCAAACCATAGGTCCGTTTCGATCGTCTCGACGAGCTCTATGCAATGGTGAACTTTAATTCCACATTTGAGAAACTTTTAATCGGTGAAAAATTAAATATCCTTTTATACCCTGCAAAACAAGTAAGAACACCAAACCTCGTGGAACTTGTTAGAATCAAACCCCATAACTATGTTGTGTATTGTTTTATACCCTTGATTCATGTTTATTTGATGGGTAGAAATGAGCAATAACTACCATCAACAGCAGACAAGTCATCTTGTTTAGTGAGCCAATATGCATTTAAATTTACCTCGACGGGCAACACAGCTTCTTGTCCATATAATAGCTTAAAAGGAGTTACGTTTGTAGCACCATGATGAGATATACGATGAGCCCAAAGAGCCTCCGATAACACCTCGTGCCATCTCCTTGGATTGTCCTCAATTTTCTTCTTAATAACCTTGATCAAGGTCTTGTTACTAGACCCAGCCTGGCCATTGGCTTGAGCATAGTATGGAGATGAACTGAGCAACTTAATTTTATATGATTCGGCAAAATCTCGCAGCTCTTTTGATATGAAAGACTTTCCTTGGTCTGTAGACAGTCTGAGGAATGCCGAATCTATGTACAATATGCTCAGTAACAAACTCAATTACCTCCTTTTGTGTCATATTCTTCAAACGCACCGCTTCGGTCCATTTAGTAAAATAATCTGAGGCCACCAATACGAAACAATGACCTTTTGAAGAAAGGGGTGAATTTGGCCAATAAAGTCAAGTCCCCAACCACGAAAAGGCACGGTTTAATTATAGGATGAAGCATTGCAGTAGGCACTATCTGAATATTACCAAACCGTTCACACTCATCGCAACCCTTGTAGTAGCGAAAACAATTGGCTATCATACTAGGCCAATAAAAACTAGCCCTTCTCAAAAGCCACTTCATCTTAGGAGCCGATTGATGCGTACCACAAATGCCTTCATGGACTTCTCCCATGGCCACTTTAGCCTCATTGGGTCCCAAGCACTTGAGCAATAAATCATCGGCGATTCTCCGATAAAACTCATCATTATGCAAAGTGAACTTGATTGCACTCCGCCGAATTCTTTTATCGGCTTTAGCACTGGGATCTCGCAAAAAATTCAATAAGGGAGTTCTCCAATCCACATAACCGGCCTGACCATCAATTTGGCACACTTCTGGCCGATTTGGGACAAACTCGTAATACCCGGCTGAGCTGGCTTCGTCACCCGGCCTGGCCAGGTTTGGCCCAGAGCTGGCCTGGACGACTTCTAGACCCGGCTGGGCCGGTTCCCACGTACCTGCACAGAAACCAGAAAAAACATTTCGCATCGGCTTTAAATCTTTACACTCACTGACGTCAAAGTCTGATGCTCGTTAAGCTAACATGTTGGCTCTTGAATTTTCAATTCTTGGTATATGCCGAATTTTAAATTCGGCGAAAGATGCAATTAAATCCAGACAACTATCAAGATGAGCATTAATTGCTTCTCCAAAACATTGACATTCACCAGAAACTTGTTGCACAACTAATAGAGAATTACCATAAGCCTCAACATGTTTTACTCTCATGGAATTTAAGATTTTTAAGCCGCAATAAAGAGCTAAATATTCAGCTTGATTATTAGTGCAATAAGTTTCTAATCGGTTTGACACATCCATCTCAGCACCATATGGTGAAATAATAACAATACCAACACCTTGGCCTTGGTTGCAAGCTGATCCATCAAAATAAAGTTTCCATGGAGTAAAAGTTATGTAATTGATCTTATCTCCTAAATCAATTACATGCTCAACAATAAAATCAGCAAGTACTTGACCTTTCATGGCTCTCAAAGACTCAAAAGTCAAGTCATATTCCACTAATGCATATGCCCATTTACCAATCCTTCCACTAAGGATTGGCCGATATAACATATGTTTAATCACATTGGCCTGGCAAGCAACAATGCATGTACTAGCTAGCAAATAATGTCTCATCTTAGTACAAGCAAAGTATAATGATAAGCATAATTTCTCAATATGGGCATACCTTGTCTCGGGATCAAGAAGACGATAACCAATATAAGCAATAACATATTCCTTGCCATCATCCTCTTAAGTCAACACCGCACCAATTATTTTTTCTTCGGCTGCAATATATAATTTAAAAGGAACCCCTCTCCTTGGAGCATGAAGAACTGGTGGCTTTGACAAGTATTCCTTGACCTTTTTAAATGATTCTTGTTGCTTTGGACCCCAAGCAAATTTACTCCCATCTTTCAATCTCAATATGGGAGTAAAAGGAATAACTTTCCCTGACAAGTTGGCTATAAATCTTCTCAAGTAGTTCACCTTCCCAAGAAACTTTTGCAAGTCTTTCTTACACGTAGGCGCCTGAACTTGCTTGATACTCTCTATTCTCTTGGGATCAACTTCTATGCCCTTCTCATGAATAATAAATCCCAAGAACTTGCCCGCTGATACACCAAAAGCACACTTGAGTGGATTCATCTTTAAACCATACCGGTGCATCCTCTCAAAAGCAAGATGCAAATCAGCCAAATAAGAATTATTGGCAGCTGATTTGATCATAATATCATTAATATAGACTTCCATGATCATGCCAATCAAATCATGAAAGATTAAATTCATAGCACGCTGATAGATAGCACCGGCATTGTTTAATCCAGATGCCACAACAATCCACTCAAATAAACCAACAAAATAAGGACAAACAAAGGCTATTTTGGAACCTCTTCGGCCATAAATATTTGATTGTAACCAGCGTTACCATCAAGGAAGCTAAGAATTTTATGTCCTGAAGCATCATTAATAAGCATATCGGCAATAGACATAGGATATTCATCTTTTGGAATGGCTCTCTAAAATCAATACAAAATCTAATCTTGCCCGATCCTTTCTTTTCAACGGGCACAATATTAGAGATCCACTTCGCATATCTGCATGGGCGAATAAATAATCCCGCTTTCAACAACCGATTAATTTTTCTTTAATGCGGTCATAAATTTTAACATGAAAGAAGCGAGGACGCTGCTTATGAGGCCGAAATCCAGGCTTAATGGGAGGCTGATGCTCAATGAGTTCTCAGCTCAATCCGGGCATCTCATTATAGCTCGATGCAAAGTAATCCAAATATTCTTTCAAAAGCGCGATCAATTTAGCTTTATAATCGTTTTTTAAATTTTTATTAATGAACGTCGGCCTTGGTGTAGAACCATCCCCAATGTCAACTTCTTCCAATGGGTCGGTCAACGTGAAACCTTGGCCTAACTTACTGAGCTCATCAAAATCATCATGATGTTTCAGCCATTGAATATTAGCATCCATTGCAAAAAATTTATATACACGATGATACTGAGCCGATTATCAACCGGCTTCAATGACACAGGCACAAATCCATCTTTAGCGATGCTAATAAACTCAACGCCAGACAAGTCATGACAAGATAAGCAAGCAATACCATCGTGCCCCCAGAGCGAAGGAGCATCGGCCGTAGCAACGGAGGCCGATGAATCAGCATGAACAACCTCTACTTGATCTCCTACCCATTGAATTAAAATTTGGTGCAAATTGGATGGAACGCACCGATTGCCATGAATCCAATAGCGACCAAGGATGAGATTATAGCTACCTTGCACTTCGGTGACAAAAAAAAGCGGTCGCCACGACCAAGGCCGGAATTGGCTCGCCGCCTCCAACTCCGGTGATTGTCATGTTGGTCTTCACTAGCTCCCCCTCCGTGCCTCCGAGCTTCTTGTATAGGGAATGCGGCATTAGGTTCACAATCACGCCGCCATCTACCAACATATGATGAACTAGCGTGCCGTTGATGTGCCCCTTGATATGTAGCGGCCAAAGGTGATTGACCGAATCCTCCGGCTTCTTGAACACGGCATCCTCGGCGGTGAAACAAAACTGTTCTGTCGCCAACCCTTCATCTTCATCGATTACATAACAATTGGAAGACAAGTAGACGACATTAAATTCGGCGCGCGGCGGCGTCGGCTCGTAATCTACCATCTCCTCGTTCTCTTCTGCGTCCCTGGAACTCGAAACAGCAGAGGAAACAACCGCAGGAGCCGATTCCAGCGAACCGGCATCAACGGCGGCTGCAGGGGACGAAGCCGCAAACTCTGACCTAGCCGGCTTCGGGTGAACCCGGCCTGGCCGGTTTCTGCGCCCTGCGAGCATCCTGCCACTGATGGCCTCTCCTGTCCAGCGGCCTTCCCCATAGTTTTCACGAAGCGTGCCGGATCACTTCCTTTCTGAGTTTGCGGAAAAATTGGATGCGCGGCATTGAAGATCTCTTCCCTCATTTTTCCAACTTCTCCCGCTTCTGCTGAGTTTGGCGCGCTCGTTGTAACTTCCGCCGCTATGTCTTGGTCAATCCTGGGGGCACCACTTCGGCTGCAAATATTTGAGGTGTCTCGGCTTCTTCTCCGTAACCTTAGCGGCGACCTCCGGAGTAGAGGATGATGTATCCTCAATTCTCATCGGCTCGTCATTGTCGACGATGGGCACCTCTTGCGAGCCGATAAGAATTGTTGCCGAAGGCACTTCCTTCGGTGGCGGTGCAATAGGAGTAGCAGGAACGATGGGAGACTCCACGGCCCTCTTAGGCACATAAACTTCTCACGTTGGAGCTTTCTCTCTCCCATCACTAATTACCAACCTTGCCGGCGGCGGCGGGAGCGACGCCCCTTGGCCACCATAGCCTGATTGGCCGTAGCCCAATCGGCTGAACACCGATGATGAGGAAGCTCCAGTCATCGGTTGTTGCTGCATGAGGAACGGGTATGGCACAAAGCCTCTGTTGGGGCCCCAATGCGGCTGAGGTGGAGTTGGAGGACCCCAACGAGAGACACGGGGACGAACAACCTCCAGTGCTGGAGACGCCGCTGGAGCCACCATCACCTTTTTCGGTTGCTCATCTCGCCGCGGCGGTATAGCCTCTCTTTTTTTAACAACCGATTCTCAGAATCGTCCTTTTGTTGCTGGTATTTTTCCATGAGCCGGTCAAACGTGCAAAGCTTCTTGGGAATGACTTTCCCCTTGTTTGGCATTCATCTTCCAAGTGCCGATTTCTAGACGCTTTGGGACGAACGCCCTAATCACCTCGGCACCACTAGTGCCGGTGGCCTTGGGAGCAGCAGAGGAGGAAGAAGCGCCGCCCTTGATAGAACTGCCCGAGCCATCTACTGGACCCGGCCTGGCCGGGTTGGCGCCAGAACCGGCCTGGCCGGGTTCTGTGGCTGGCTGAACCGGCCTGACCGGCCTCTGCTGCGCCGCCGTAGACTCCCAGCGCCGCTGCCGGGACAAGTACTGTGACGACCCTATAGAAATTGTCAGCTTGGTCTTGCCGTCTTCATCTTTCTCAAGCACCACTTTGTTTCGGTGCCTCCCGTGGTTCGCCGATAATCACGTTCTTGCCTTGCGTGGTGTCGGCTTGCTCTGGACGAATCAAAATAGCGGGCTCCCCTTTCTCGATGGCATTCATCAGAAAAGGCACCTTGTCAACCATTATCTCAGTTAAGTTCAATCGTCCTTCATTGAGGGCCAATTGTATCTGCCGACGAAAATAGTTGCAATCATTAGTGGCATGACTAGAAGAATTATGAAATTTCCAATAGGCCCGCTTCTTTAATTCTTCGCTGGACAGCAAGGTATGTGTAATCCTAATGTTACCGGTTCTAAGCAATTCATCAAAGATTCAATCACATTTAGAGACATCAAAAGTATATTTAATTTCATCTTGCCGACTTTTAGAAATCAGTTTAAGAGATGGACAAGAAATTTCTTTTTTATTTGGAGGCCAAACAAATTCAGCAGAATTACACTCTAAATTCTCATCGTCCTCGTTGTCAGAACACTCTAACACATGACTCCGATAAGAGTTTTTTGGATTCATTTGCTAAACGAGATTCTACAGCAATAGCCTTTTGCAACAGTTGATTAATGCTATAGAACTCATAATGCTCCAATTTCTCTCTGATATTAGAATTCATACCATTAAGAAATAAATCTGCCAAATCTCTATCAGAAATATTTAAATTAAAGCATCAGTTCTTAACGTCTCTGAAACGCTTAGCATAATCAAGAACAGAATCACGCCCTTGACGAACTGATGTGAGATGTGACAGTTTATTTTCTTGAACACCAGTAAAGAAATAATTATGAAACTTTTCCTCCAAATCATTCCAGGTGTTAATTGAATATGGTGGCAATGAAGAAAACCATGCAAAAGCTGTACCAGACAAAGATAAAGGAAAACATCTAATTTTCATGTAATCATGAGCACTAGCCTCTCCTAACTGAGCCAAGTACATGCCAATATGTTCCATAGTAGTTTTACTATCATCATCGTTAAATTTCTAGAAATCGGGCATTTTCCAACCAAGAGGTGCCCGCAAAACATCATAGGTGGAGGGATATGGATTCTGGTATGAACTTTAGATAGGTTTAATGGTTATCCCCAAATTCCTCTTAATTGACTTAAGTCATCTCAGCTTTAAACCGATTCACAATAGCATCGACATCGCTTTTAGAGGGATCTGGGGCCACATTATTAGCAATTGGAATCTAGCTAGGTGACGGTGGAGGATTAGGTAAAACAGTGTTACGACCCACCGATTGCCTATCCGAATTCGCCTGTCTAGCTGATGAGCCAGCCAAACCGCTATCGGTTCTATCGGTTTCATGCACCAAATGATCTGATTGAAGCTGGCTCACTGTAGCATAATCAGGCTGATTTTCATAAAAATCAAAAGGCATACCAAATTCAGGTCGATTAACCTGATCTAAAAAACTGACTAATTTTTCCTCAATTTTAGATACGCGCTTTCCAATTTTAGCTTCAGATGCATCAATAGAAATTTTAATTTGTTTACCCATGTCTTCAACTAAATATGCAAGACCATCATGGGTAGTAGAAGAGGGGTTTTCATCATTATTTACCTTTGCCTTGAGCTTTTCCTCGTCCTTAGCAGCCTTCTCCTCTTCGGTCTTCCCACCTCCTCCACCGGATGAAGAAGACAAATCTCCGAAGTCGGGCTCGCAGAACTGTATGACCTTGTTGTGCCGATTCTTGCTACAGCTCTTCAGGAAGGCTTGAGTATTGACAGCAATCTTAGGGTCTAGCTTTCTCCGAAGCCCCTTGGGAAGCTCATCAATAGTCGTGGGACGGATGACGTTATCATCGCTGACGTTCTTGTCACCCTTCTTTCCCTCGCCGTCACCTACCATGTCTATAGTAGCTTGTATCTGGACTTGAGCTTTCTTCCCCAGCGGAGTCGCCAAAAAGTATGTTGATGCAGATTCTGGTCAGCACACCAGCAGAGTACTAGATCGCACACGCCAAACACAAGACGAGACAGCGCAGAGCAGCACGCCCGCGAAACCCAGCCTGGCCGGTTTCAGGAGCCGGCCGAGCCGCGTACCCGGCCTGGTCGACTTTGATAGTCGGTTGGGCTGGTTTCCTCAGGTTCGCCGAGGAAGCTAGGGCTTCGGTCGTCTGGTCGTCGGGATGACCGGTAACTGTAGCAGAGGACGTTTGGTGGTCGATGTAGCGCCCGTCCTTCGCTGGGAACTTCCGAACACCCCTCGGAAAGATCTATCGGAGAGATGCATGTGGAGGTTGCTCTAGGGATCGCGGAGACCGCCTAGAATGCCGACTAAACTCATGGAGAGTTGAGCTAAACAGCAAGATAGATATGAACCACCGCGAGAATCTACTTTGTAGATGTGTTTTGACGATTAGATGGTTAAGATCTCAATCGGCCATGATCCTCTCTTATATATAGAAGGGGTGGTCTTATCCTAGTAGGAAACACGTATTAGGGTAAGTCTCCAAGTTTCCCATGTCCAAAAACTACCAAAAACGATTAAATCTATTAATCGGCACGGACTCGACCAAACCCGGCCAAGCCGGGTCTCACGGGGCCTCCAGGGGCGCCACGTGGCAGGCTGCCGAGAGCCGGCACAGGGGCCAAACACGGCCAAGCCGGGTCGCTAACCCGGCCAGGCCGGTTTTGCCGACCTGTCCCGTTTCAGGTGCAAACACTATCGATTTCGTCGTAGAGCGACACACCGATTCGGTTTCAGATCACAAAGACCTAATTCCTGCAACCTTAGCACCATGCCTCTTCTAGTTACCAACCGTGTCGTAATCCGGTTGACCTCACCGAGAAGGCTAATCCTTGTAGCGAATTGAAGAACATAATACGCAACTCAAGTGAAGTGACAATTGCAGATATATGATTAAGATCTCGAATATGGGGTTTCACAAATCGATAATGATGACTGTTCAACGACAGATTGATCCAAAGCAAAACCCAAACGCTAACGTGGGTGGCGGCTACTGAATATATAGCCTAAGCAGGCATCCAAGGACCCCTACTCGCGTCCTCAAGGAGTCCCGACACGTTACAAGGCCCAAACGGCCCAAAAGACGGCGACGCAGCGCCCTGACAGATTCTGGACGTCAAATTGTTTTGACAATACCTATTGATTCCGAAAGTATTTTGATGTGGGACCACTTCCATTGGCTTCCTTATGAAATTATCTTTCCATCCATATGTGGTTCATGGAAAACGGAGTTTGTATGCGACCTGAAGGTCCGTTTTACTACTTGTTGCTCCTGGAGCCCGAGATGGACTCGAACTTGACTTGATTGGGCCTCCAACTTGGTTTGGACGTCCTTACTTTCCCCGTAAGGTGGTGGCAAAGGAGGAGAATGTCCTTGGGCATCTGTTAGGTGCTCTCCATCATCTTGAGGCGTGCTCCAACTTGGGCTGGGGTCCTAAGTGTGAATAAAAAGCCCGCGACGTCGTCGTTGCACCCGGCAGAAACAGCGATAGAGTGACTTGATGATTTGGTGGCCTTGCCGATGAGATATTGAGTTGAGACCAGATCCATTTGAAAGAATATCAAATAATCTTTCCAACAAGAGCTCATTGACCTCAATCACACTTCGGATGGATGAGTTATAGCCTTTTCAATGAAGCACTGTCGGGTCACTGACGAACTGAAACTTGGACTTTGATGAACTCGCATTCCGTAGCACATTATCTATAAGCAAATGATGACATATACATGTGGAACCAATTGAATTGTACCAAAAATCATTATATAAATGTAGGAATGATCTCACCCCACAATCAATGATCATATCCAAAGATTTCATGTTCTCATCAAATCTCTAGCTCACAAAGGATGAGAATGGAGTGATCTATGTGAGTTAGAGTGCTTGAAGGGTGCTCACTATGTGTATCAAAAAGTTGGGGAACCAAGAGAGTGAGCAAGAACCGGATATGGTCTATTTATGAGCCCACACAAACAAACATAGCCGTTACCCTCGCCGACTTAGCGTTTTTGGATGCTCTGTCGGGGGCATCGAACAAAATGTTAGCGTCTGGTGCTCCTTCACCGGTGATTCTGCGTGCGCCACATTTTTGTTATTGTTTGAATTTTACCGTTGGTGTGCAATGACTCTCTTATGCATGATGGGATGATGGCATTAGACAACGATAGTGCCAGTACTGAACTAAACGTTCATAGCGTCCGGTGCATTATAGAAAGCTTACCGAGCGCTCAAAATGCATCGGACAATGTCCGGTTGTAGCCTCCAGACTAAAGCGATGCGTCCAGTGGTTCAGAAACAAACTTGTCACGCAGGTTAAGTGCATCAGATATGGGAACATTAGTCCAGTGCTCTTCGGCTTACAACCTCCGAACAAAAGAGGTCCCATGTCTGACAGTCTCCAGAGAGGATCTAGAGAGCGCAAAATGCATCGAACACTATCCGGTGCATGTCACCGGACAAAACATCCCGTCCGGTGCTCATAGAGACAATTCAACCAGGGTAAGTCAACGAACACTCATTGTTGGTCCGGTGGTGGACTGCTCACCGCGTCCAATGCACTTTTTTCAACGCTTACATGCCTATGTCCCTTCCTTTGCTTATGTGTGCTAACACTTGTGTGAAATAAAACACTTTACAAGGTGCTTTAGCCATAGTTTTGCAAAGGGTTTTAGTTAGCCACTAGATCTTAATGCAATACATAAATCAACTAGTGGCACTTGATAACCACGCTTGACTATGAATTTTCTCTTCTCTTTATTGTACCCCTATCTATCCTAAATGTGATAACACTCCCTATAGTGTCTTGATCACTAAAATCGAAGAGCTCCTATGCAATATACCTGAGATTTGAGATTCTTTCTAAATTCCTAAAGAGAGGTACTTGATGAACATATGTTGATGGACTTACACCACTTGCATAGACGCCGTCAATGCCCCTCACTTGGGATGTACTAATCAATTCTATAAACATAACACTTAATCACATGTTTAGTACTTAGTTTCATCAATTACACGAAACCAATCTAGCGTTTTTAGTATCTCTTGGAAGTGCTCTTCTTGTAGTTGCAAACTGCTTCCTCCTTGTCAGAATTGGATAGAACCTCCATAGTTGTGTCAAAAATTTCTTCGCCTTCTTCATATGGTAGGATCATTGTCAAGCTTATGAACCGAGTAGTTTCACTAGGAAAAGGACTCACCAATGAACAATACAATCTCGAGGAGTGATAGTCATTACGAGGCCTTCTTGTGTGCTTGTCAATGGTATGTTTTATGTAGGTATGATAGATCCTTGGAGTAGTTTTTGATATGATGCTGCCGAGTTACTGAGTCTGAACATGAAAGAAGCCTCCTAGATAGAGAGGTCAGGAAAGACTCTATATTGGGTTCGGAGTTGTAGGTGAAATCGTCATTGGCCTCCTTCGTCCTTTGAGTTGGATCAGAAACCAAAAGTTGCAAGAAATTCTCCATGAGTTGATATTCCATGACGTCATCAAATTTTGGATCCTCAAGGAGGCACGACTTTGGAGCTTGCCATTGACATTCGCCATGCAAATCCAAGATCCAAAGAAGAAAGTCGATTCCTCTAGATAATTCATGATGTTGAGGTCAATCGAGCTCTCGAGAGAAAATTTGTCGAAAACCCTACCTAGCGCGCCAGCTATTGATGTTTTACAATCAATAGCCTGCCATGGGGTACCCAGGACAGTTGTTCAAACTTTGACAAGCTCCAAAACTCGGTGGTTAATGCGAAGACAATCGATTTATACTAGTCTGGGTCCTCGTGATCGAGTAAAGCGTTAGCCTTGTGTTGGATTGATTGTATCGTGTGTATTGTAAAATGTTACAAGGGGTATCCTCAGCATCTCTTTATATGAGGGAGGAGGCCGAGGGTGGTTCTGGTCCTAGTCAGGTATAAAGAAGGTGTTCCATATTAACTCTAGAACAGATTCCGTCTAGATTGTTCTAATTCTTCTTGGCATCGCTAGATCTTCGCTCCGTGCCTCCGCTGTCAGGCTATGGTTCAGGACAGGACCCACAACCTGTATTGATTCTAATGACGAACCCTATGGAACTGTATCTACACTAGTTGAATTATCAACTTGCTTCACATGGCTTCATTGTTGAAGATAGAGCCATTAACTATTGAAGTATCTCAAATTATGATCTCGGTGATCGAACCTTTCCTTAACGTGGTTCGAGAGATAAACACTATGTTTATGGGATTTTACTGCATGAAAAAGGGTGGGCAGGGTGTGGCTCCATGATATTAGTGAAAGGATCGAGGATGCCCAAGAGGGTGTGAATTGGGCTTCTATTAAATTTTTCGAAATACAATTCAATCTATCGCAATTTAGCCCAACTTCACACCACAAGTGCACAAGTGTGATTCAACCCTAAAACAAGTTATGCAACCTAGAGCCAAGTCCTACTCAAGCATTTCTACTCTAGGAATTGAAAGAGCGGAATGTAAATACGGAATGTAAAGGGAGAAAGAGTGCAAGCCGAGTTTTTCCTAAGGTATCAAGGAGTCGACACTTCCCACTAGTCTTCGTTGGTGTACCCACACAAGGGTGTAGCTCCCCTTGATCCGCGCAAGGATCAAGTGCTCTCTATAGGCTGATTCTTTGCCTCTCCGACATGTTGAATCACCCACAACCGCTCACAAGCATGACTTGGGCCACCCACATGATCTTCGGGTGATCACCAAGTCTCTGATCGCCACCGAACCATCTAGGTGATGCTAATCACCAAGAGTAACAGGCCTAGACTCTCACTTGACCAAGAACAAGGCGAAAGAGATGGATTGATGCACACTTATCACTCTTGATCTTGCTCTAGTGTAGCAGCTCACAATGGATGCTCAAATCACTTAATATACTAGGCTCTTGCTTCTCACAATGTCACAAGGGTTGCTTTAGCTGTTGAAATGGGCAAGAGAGATAGAATGGAGGCAATGGTGAAGTATAAATATTCCCTCTCTCCAAAACTAGCTATTTGTACTATTCACAGCTTTCTGCGAGGCGTCAGACTTGGATGTTGGAGCCAGCGTTGGACCATTAGCCACGGTCCGACTCTTACAGTTGGCATGTAGTCGTTACTACGTCGGACCATACTCATTGGTCCGGCGCCCCACCTTCGGACTGAGTCCGACACACACACTGGATCTCTCTGTTGCTCACTGCCTCTCTGGAATTGTCGGACATGTGTAAAATAGTATGATGCTAGCCATCGGACAGAGTCTGACGCCTAAAAACCTCTCTGGAACCTCTCTGAAAGTGTCGGACTCTCACAAGAATTGGTCCGACATCTGACTGTTCACACAGTCTGACGCTCTTGAGCACTCACAGGCACCGTCAGACTGAGGGCCAATGGTCCGATGACCACTCTAGCCATAGTCCGATGATCCCCAGTGGCCAAGAACTAACCAGGGGCTGCCATGTATCCGTCAGACTCTGAGCAATGGTCCGACGACCAGTCTACTCAGGGTCTGATGCTCTAAACTTGATCAAAACTTCGTCGAATAAAAAACTTTCCAAAATGAAATCTGATCCCCCCTCTCTCTCTCTCTCAAGAGCCTCTCTGAGCTACCTAGAGCTATGTTTGACAAGTGTGCACCACACCTAATCTCTTCAACCCTACTCTAGGTCAAGCTATCCATCCATGCCCCTCTTAATAGCATGGTCAAAAGAAAAACAAAGGTCTAAACTACTCTAAGTGCCTCTCAACTCCAATTGGCACCTAGAATTAGTCCACCTTAACCTTGTCATCCATCCTTCGAAAACCGAAATGAATTCCACCATCGTGGAGCATGAACCTGCTTATTATTATGACCTAACCACTATATTATCCTACAAAACACACATTAGTTATAATAATCTTCCATTGTCATTAATCACCAAAACCACTAGGGCCAAGATGCTTCAATTAGGTTAACTAGGTTAGTTGGGTTGACACAGCAGACAGAGAGGTGATTGTTAGGGGGTTTAGGTTTTCAAGAGGTTTCTATGAAGTTCAAATTTAGAACAACCGACGGGTCATGACAAGTTCTCTCCCACTTAGAGCAAAGCTCATATTGAGCTTCGCCAAAGCGATTGAGATGGGTGGGAGTTAGTAAGTAGCCAACAGAGGTTTACGACCAATCAAATCAAAACATCTATCATTATATCCTCGCCTTGAGCTAACCATCATGTTTTCAAATGAGTAAATTGCACTGTAGGTAACTAAACTATTTGGTGTTCCTAGATGGATATTCTAACTAAAAAATAACTTCTAGGTACTGGAACTATACGTAGGTAACATCTAGGTACTCCAACTAAAAATGTAACGTTTAGGTACTGTAACTATACATACATAACTTCTGGGTACCGGTGCTTAAGCAGAGAGAGGGAGCGGTAGGGTCCTTGTGGATCACGATGTGATCGGTGCCAAGCGTGGCCGTCAGCGCTGCCGGACTTCACACCCAGAGCATGCAATAGTCCATGTCAACGACGAGCCACCTGTGCGGGTTTGTGTGAACGATTCCACAGCCTTGGCGCCCACGACAGCGACGCACAGCTCGTGGAGAGGGTTGTGCCATCGAGGAGGGGACGAAGGCGGCGAGGCAGGAGAGCTCCTTGTCGCCCTACACTAGTCACGCCCGCTCTCCTTCTTCATCGCACTCACCACCGGCGAGGCAGGGGAACAGGAAGAGGTGGTGCCACGACCTCGGTGAGGGCAACCACCAGTGGAGTGTCGCACCCGGTTTTCCAAAGAATACCAAGCACTAATATATGTGTGCCCAGGATGTCCACAAGACACATATAGTGACAAATATAGAGATTATCAAAGAGCAATACTTTATTACATATCGAAACATAGTTACAACAGAGCTTACATCTATTACAAAACATAGCAGAAACTATTCTTTTATTCTTATTCTTCTCTTTGGGACTCCAAACTCCACAGGAACGGTTGACTAGGGGAGCACTCACCTAGTACTCATGGAAATCCTCTAGAAACTCCTCACTTGATCCACCATCTGGTACCCATCCAGGATTTTTGTTGATTGTAAAGCAAGCGTAAGTGCATCATGCTTAACAAGTATAACAAAGGGGTGATGAAGGCTGAAAGGCTTGACACTGTTTGACTGCGGTTGGCAATTTTAGTTGGTCATATTTTATTAAACCTGAGTCACTACTTTAGTGATTAAACCCAAACCTGTATAGTGATTGTAGATCAATATTATCATCATTCCCAAAACCATCCAAGTAACCACGTAATGACTTATCAAGAAGGATCCAGGCCGCTCGTGTCCGTGAGCACGGCTGATATATCAGATGAAAGAATTCTGTAGAATTTGTACAACTTTACCCACCGAGTCATGATTCCCAGATGCCGGGGGTAGCTAGCCCCACTAAACCTCCTCTCTGGAAGTATGGCAGGGTCTCACTACGAAACCTTTCACTAGGCACCCTAACAAGTTAGTGGCCGCGAGGTTTCAATGGCAAGTGTGCACAGACATATCCTCCTCAAAAACCAAAACATGTGTAAGTGGTCGCAGCACTATACACGAGGCAGGAACATCCGTGACCCCACGAGGCACCCCCTCTTGCGCCTTTCGGTAACCACTAACAAGCTAGAGACGCACTAGTTCTATGATTAAGACCAGAGCCATTTAGTCCTCGGGTTTGTACGAAACCTCCTGGGTGGCCACTTCAAGATTAAGTCCTTACGGAGAGGAATCTAGAGCACTCAACCCTGTGCTCTAACCCTCTAAACCGTGTTGCTAAAAAGCATCATTTTATCATATTGAATATATCATTAGTCAAGTTAAATAATTATCTTTGGTTTTGCGCGGCAGCAACTATCCAACATGCATGCCAAACCCCATAGGCAACAAGGATATGTTGATCAAGAATAAAGTAGGTATAGTCCTTAGGGTTCATCAAATTAGACACATGCATATGTATGAATAATTAATTGTTCATAGGTACAAGGAGGCCTTTGTTACACTTGCCTTCCGAATGCTTGCTCAAACTCTTTGATTTCCCTTTTGATCATCCTTTCATATATAGCTCCTCTTCTATAGATCGCAACAACCATCACAAACCACAAGGAAGCCTAAAAACAACACACCAATCATTACAAAAATAAGATATAAATGCTTTAAAACACGTAGGGCTTGTAACTACGATCGTAGAGCGCAAAACAAAACAAAGCTACGGTTTAAAAGGGCAAGAAGGATCAAGGTAGAAGCTGGAATGTTTGACAAATGATAGGACTAGAATGGGCATGATACATATATGGGGTAAATTGTAGAAGAATTGTATACAAGATAGAGAAGATATCATCAAGTATGAAGTATGCATAGCAAGATTTAATTAAGGGCAAGATCTCACAGGAATGACTATGCAATCTTGTTGAGAGGAAAGATATACATGGCAATAGCTTGAGAGGTTATGGTGAGATAATATAAAAATTCATATTACTAGTCATAGAACATGGAGAGACAAGAATAATGGTTTAGAATTTGCTAACAATAAGGTGATCATAGATACATGGTAAAAAGTGAATATGAACCTATGGCTCATGTTCTATAAATTCCTTTAGGATACGAGGATGATCATTTGGATTTATGGAACGGCACTTGGAATATGTTTTGACAAGTGGCTGCATAAAGGAGGATGCTTTGATTAAAGGGAAACATGGTTATGGGCAGACAATGGCGGGTAGTGGCGGCGGTGACCATGAAAAGGCAGGGACT
Source organism: Eremochloa ophiuroides (assembly GCA_038502445.1). Taxonomy (NCBI): domain Eukaryota; kingdom Viridiplantae; phylum Streptophyta; class Magnoliopsida; order Poales; family Poaceae; genus Eremochloa; species Eremochloa ophiuroides. The sequence continues at coordinate 41,810,782 of JAHLJS010000006.1, forward strand.
CACTGAACATGTGGGCTTCAAACTTAGTAAGGTCATGTGCAACTAACAAACACACAATCATGTAAGAGGGTAGGGTGATTCATGTACTGGATTAGCGGGGAACGCAGCGAATCACCGAGGCATCCAGGAGATGCACATCGGCGGACAGCGATGGTTGTGATGACCGGTTGCAGGGTTATAATATAAACAAATGATGATCCATTTTGTGGGTGTGCTAAGTATTGTTTTTAGTATGTTATGGCAAAAGGAATGGGCGTTTTGACCAATGGTTAGCTATGGAATGCGGCTACAAAAACACGCGGGCTGCTGTTAGGACAGCAGGGGAGCAGTTACTACGGCATCTATAACTCGGTCATCGTGGCGCCTATGACCAAACCAATTTTTAGGAGCATGTGCAAGGATATGAAACACATTTTGGTTGAAGGGCATGGACATCGGAGCGACGGAACAATGAGAACATGCATGCCAACAAGCAGTAGTGCAGCTGCGAGGCAGCACGAGCGGCAAGCACAAAAAGGATGATATCTCCTTCAATTTAGATCCTATGGCCACTCAATTTCTCAGAGGCGTGTGCAAGGATGGTATGTATATGGTGGATAAAGGATATGATCATAGGGATGCTAGTTTGATGGTGAACGCTAAAACAATTTAGTGCTGCAAGCTGCTAGGACAGCAGAGCAGTGGGCGTGAAAGCTGACCCGAAACATGGTCCCCATGGTCCAATTGGTGATCAAATTAGCATAAACACGTGCAAATATGTGATACACGTGTGGGTCAAAAGGCATGGCCATTGGAGTGATAAAACAATGGAAACATGCCTATGAACCACCAGCAGCACTGCTGTAAGGCAGTAGAGGCAGCAAGCACGAAAATAATTATAACTCTTTCATCTCGGATTCTCTGGCCACAAAATTTGGCAGAGGCATGTGTAATTATATGGTGCTGATGTGGTCCAAAGGAATTGACAATTGGAGTTATGATTGGTCGGGGAACACAATTACAAGATGGGTGAGCGCCTCTGCTTGAACAGATGGGGCAGCAAGATTAGCGAGTGCGGTGACAGCAATATCTTTGCCGTTGCAGCTCCTATGGCCAAATAATTTTTCAGGGACATGTACAATTATACACACATGTGGATCAAAGGAATTGCGAAACAGAGATGCGGATTGCCGAGAACGTGCTTGATATTCAGCAGTAACACTGCTGTCCGCGAAAGACAGCAATATGTTCAAGGCGAAAACTACGGCGGAGATCTATCCCACTTGAATTAAGGTGATAAAATCCTGCTATAAATCAACATATAATATATAGGGGAATGTGAGGTTCTCACAATGGGATTAGGAACAGTAGGAGATGACGATGATGGCTGCCAGAATCGACAATTGGCGACAACTTGATCTGTGATCAAGAGGGCAGCACCAATTTCCACTTTAGAGAATGATCAAAGTGATTTATGAGAGCCACATGAGCAGCAAAAATGAGTGAGGTAAGAGGGAGGGACGACCTCACCACACAATAGAAGTGGCGGCAACAACGGTCCGCGAGGTGATCCTGCTGATTCAGAGAGACAGCAAGGCGGTGCTGCGGTATTTCCCTGAGCATCACAATAGTGAGGATGAACTGAAAATCAGTTTCATGGTGAAGACCAGAGAAGGACAAACTCCTTACCATGGCATGGTGCACTGGATTCCAGCGACTAGTTGAAACACGCAGCGGCAAATCGGAATCGCTGCTGCGTTGGGGCTCTATTTTTGTGGAGAGAAGGGAGAGGGAGAAAGAGGAGAGGGTGGGGGCGTCCATGGTGGAGGAAGGGAAGGAGGGGATGAGGGTGTCTCTGGTTCTGCTGATCAGCACAGAAGAAAAGGGGAGGGCGTGAGTTAGAGAGCTGTCCAAGTGCTTTATATGTGAGACGGGTGGAACAAGGGATTAAAGGGTAGTAATTGTGGCTGTTTTGCATGTCATCAATAAGGAATTGTTGTCTATTTTTTTCTGTGAGTGAGGGAGGGGGAAAGAAAGAGATATGGTTGCTATTATGTGCATGCATGCCATTGAAAGGATGGAGTTAAGGTGGAAACAATAAGAGAGGTAGAGTTACTGGGCTGTTGTTTTGCATGAGTGAAAGGGGAGGTCGGCACTAGAGAGTAGAGGAGAGGGGCAACATAACATTGCTGCTGCATGCATGCAATTGAAGAGAGATAAACAGGTGTTATCAAGATAGGATTAAAGGGAATTGTGACCAAGGGAATTAAGGAATGCATTATGGGATGCTCTTATTTCTAGATAAGGGAGAGATGAGGTGGTCTGCATGGAGGAGGGAGAGGTTTTCACGTGATGGAGAGGCTGTTGTTTTTAACTGCAGCATGCATGCATGGAATTGAGAGGAAGAGAGAAACCGGTGGAGTAAAGAACCAAACAGAGAAATGTGCCTAGAAATTTATGCATCAAGAAATTAGGTGTATTCATTTTTGGATGTGTAGGAAGGAGCGTGAGAGAAGCAGGTGGATGTGGACAGCCTTGGGGAGGAGTCTCTCATTAAAATGCACTTGAACAGAGAGTTAAAAACAGGAATTAGAGAGGCAAATTGTGATGGTTATTGAGGTAGGTCCAAGGGATTAGATGAGACATTAGATGATTATGTTATTTCTGCATGAGGGGAAAAGGAGAGGCAACACCATGAGAAGGGATGTATATTCACATAAAAGAGAGGTATAGGGGCAGCTAGGAGGTGGGAGAAGTGAAGATAGGTGCGTTGGGCTGATCTAGAGTGCCCAAAACAAAAGAAGATACTTCACTTGATCGGTTAGCGAAAAGAGATGGTCGGGCTAGGGCTTAAATAGCATCTCGGCAAAAGACTTGATTGGGTATTTGGTTTAATGTTTCAGAAGATGAAGATGGAATAAAATCCTAGGCATAATAGAAAACATTTAAATTCATTTTTCAAACATAAACACTATACAAAGTCATGAATGCAACAAACCATTAAATTGAGTTGCAAAAATTTTATAAACACAAATTTTTGACTACCTAGAATATGAACAACTTAACTAAAGTTGGGAAATTTTAGAAGAATGATAAAACCATTTAATGTTATCTAGTGTTTTCTAGGTCACATCCCAAAATAGAAATTTTTGGGGTGTGACATGGAGCCCTAGCACGGGTGTTGCGTGGCCGTAGGGAAGGCGTGGTTCCCCACAGCAGCTCACCTGTGGCGGCGTGCACAGTGCGTGCGAGCGGGTGCTTTGCTCCGCCTGTCCCATGGCGAGCGAGCACCGCCGCCATCGACGTGGGCGTTGTGATGCTCAGGCTCTAATACTCAAAAGTTACACAAGTATAGTTCCAGTACCTATTACCCAGAAGTCATATTTTTTAGTTAGAGTATCCATCTGTAAAACACCAAATAATTTAGGTACCTACATTGCAATTTACTCTATTCAAATCTAGGCACATGATACCCAATATAGTTCAATTCTCCATGTGGAGTAATGTTTATATCTCAAATGAATTTATTCGTCCACAAACATTGTCCTTAACTACTAAAATTCATAATTAGGCGCTAGACGCTTTTAGTGGTAAGTGATAGGAACACCATTCAGGAGGATATGACGAGGATGCAAGAAGCGCACTAAGAATAGAGTCTTTAATTATGCTAAGGCTCTCTTTAGGAGAGCTTTGTTTCCTGATTTTTTAACTCTACTCCTCGATTCTCTGATGGAGTGATTTTATTTTATAGGGAGTGGGGTAAAGATTTGGAGAGAATCCGGGAAAGCGGATTTTTAGCTCCCTCATTTGTATACAAAATAGAAGAGTAATTCACTTGGATTCACTAAAAAAGCTAGGCCTTTTTTGTTTGCCAGCTGAGGAGTGACTCTCTTCGAGCGCTCCTAAACAGTGCCTAACAGCGTGATTGGTTACTTTCGCAGTTCGCACCAACAGCACCAGGCTCTTGACGTCCAGGATCAGTGCATGCATCAACCATGAAAACGAGCTTGTTTGGTTACCATCTGCTTGCAGCCAGGACAGAAGGATGGTGATTGGTTGCACAGCCTGCATGCATGTCTCCTCTCTAAGCTCGCACAGCTTACCAACCCAGGCTGCACGAAACCGGCCAGGCTCGTTAGATATGCAGCTTTTCTTCGTATCAGTTGAGCCAGTGGCGGAGCCAGGATTTAGAAGTTGTGTATTCCCACTTGAACAAAAAAAAACCATTCCCACAGCCCTCAAATCAACTGATTTCTTCTCCATTTTTACAAATCAATAGCACTACTTGCTGGAAATTAATATGAACTAATCACTATGAAGTGAACAATTAAATATCGGACAGAGAGAGGGATTGAGGGAAGAAAAGAAGTATAGAACCTACCTGCTGCCCTGCCCTGCGCGCGTGCGCGTGCGCGCTATGGCCTGGCGCGGTGGCGCCTGCGCCCCTGCTGGCTCCTGGCCGCCGCGGACGTCGGCGCCGGCCGCGCCCACGTGATGCCACCGGCCACGGCGCGCTGCCCTGCTGCCTCTGGGCTTCGGCCTCCCGCCTCGGCGCCTCCTGCTTGCGGAACGCCGCGCCGCAGCCCGCGCGGCCTGCCCTGCCGTCGCTGTCGAATGCCGCCTGTGCCGGGCGTGCTACGCCCCCACGGCCCGCGCGCACGTCCGCGTGCTGGCCCTGGCCGCCGCTAGAATCGTCGCTAGGGTTAGCGGCAGCGCGCCGATGCCCTCACAGTGAGTTGGGGTCTGGGCGGCTTGGCCTCTGGGGGATTGGCCGATTGGGGGAGTGGTTTGGGCCTATTGGGCCAATGCGCCGGCCTAGGAAGCTGAGAAATTTGGAAACAAGGCCTAAAGGCTAGTCTGTTACCAATTTTGGGCTCAATTACACGAAAAAATTGTAAATCATAGCCTTATACATTTATATATACATGTATATACTTATGTCTACTAAAAAGTGTTCCCAAAAAGCTCTGTATTCCCAGGAATACTGGGGAATACGCGTAAATCCGCCCATGAGTTGAGCCAGGATGAAGGAGCACTTTTGCATCGGATGAGACAGGCTCAAGTGCTACTGCAGTCAACCAAACGCAGCAAAAAGTGAAAAATGCTGCACCAACTCATGCTGGACCGGGTAGATACAAGCTACCAATCACTCCCTAAATCAAGCCCAATTCCAAATTTCTTAGGACCACATGTGAAGGTCACATATCCAACCAAGTGCTTTCAGTTCCCGTTAGTTTAAGCATAGTTCAACCAAAATGTTGTAGTTAGTCCATAATATTAATGGACTATTTATAGTAATATGAAGGGATGACACCTCGCATGCTCCTAAAATTCTTTTTTGTATTCAAGGGACATGCTCCTAAAAGTTTCGACAACTTAATTAGGACACTGATTTTGTACACTACAACTCAAATTGTTGTACCTATCTTGACATGTTGCAAAACAAGTATGTAGATTTTGGACAATCTACTGTCACTATATGATGTTACAGATATAGCTACCTGTATCAATATTTACAGGAGTCACGCATCTTTCACCCAATGAAAGTTTTAAACTATTAAACCTCACAAATGAACACCCAGAGCTCTTAACCATTTCCCTTCCCTCGGTCTTGAATGCCTTCGCCCTTAAAATTACAGCAACCAATCAAGAACACAACCGATGCTGCACTGGTATGAGTATCCCAAGTTCTGAAAAGACAGGTCGTATCGTTTATTTTCATGATCCTGCCCTTTTATCTAGTTGTATTGTCATCAACCGATGATTCAGATGCAGAATCATCTGAAGTTGTGATAGAGGTTGTCTCACATGAACTCCCGTTTTCTGAGTCCAATGAATGTGATGTTGGCCTTTTCAGATACCAGTACATAATGCTTGCTGTCAGAGTTAGCATCATCTTCTGGTTCACCTGAGAGAAATAAACATGCAAAATACTGCAGATTGTAATTAAGTTTAGATCACAAGGGAAATAAGGATATTTTATAATTGAATCTATAAACAGGCTGAATTTTGGATAACACCTTCGATTGTAACTGAATTTGGGATACCACTACATGGTCTGAATTTGGGATGACACTAACCGGTCTGAGTTTACTGAATTTAAGGTGCAGCGAAGGCAAATGGATGTTTTAGAGTAAGCATTACACCAACAGAACTGAGTGCAAATGGATATTTTAGGGTAAGTGGTTGCTGATACTAACAATAATTCATCAGAAACATCCATAATTGTATGGTAGGAAAGAACATAACAGCTTAAGAATTAGTACCTCTAATATATCTTCTGGTAACAAGAAAATGGAGCAACCAAGCTTCCTGGCCACCGAAATGATGTATGAAGCATTCATTTGCTTCTCTTCGTCTATACAAAATAAATTTGAAATTTTCAGAAACAAGATGTAACATATACACACTGATAGAAGAGGATTTCACATGCAAGAGGTGAGGCATTCATTTGCTTGTTTTGGTTTTGAATGATTTTAGATGCAAGAGGTGAGGCATATTCATGCCCCAAATGAAGGCTCTGAGCAGGGCTTAGATGGTTCTGGAATTCTCTTGCTAATATCTAAAATAAATCTGAGCAATCAAATTTTTGGATTTTTATAAATTATTTAATTAATTAGGTACGAAGAAAACAAGCATTGCCAAATCCCTTCTTCACGGAGAAACATGTGTGGACGAATGGCCTTCCTTGTTCATACGCCCCTTTCCCATTTAGTGCCTCATGAGGCGGTGAACTTTAAAAAAAAAACACATTACATACTAAATACTAAATTTTAAAACATTTTATATAAATTGAATTAAAACACGCATCACCTTCTTTAAAAAAGATAGGTACCTAACATGTTAATTGAGCTAGAACTTTGACGATCTAAAATATATCACATGCTAAAACGTTACACAGCTGTGTGTCTAACTTATACTGACAATCAAAACTACAATATATAATTGAATCTTTTAAACATGTTACACCTTAGTTGTTGGAAAGCACATTATATGTTAGATTATCACATATAGTGGGAACAAAAAGTTACACGCTAATCAAATTATGTCACATATGGTGTAAACAAAAAGAACATATCACATACATGGCAAATCCAAATTGTGTAATCCAATTATGTTATTATCACGTACACATGGCAAATCCAAATTGTGTAATCCAATTATGTTATGTCATGTCTAAATTATGCTAATCAAATTATATCATGTCCAATGTTGCAAAATAAAAGGAATGACGAGATCACACATGCATCCAATTAGATCTAGAAAAAAGCTTTTTATATCTAAAACTTTTCTTATTTATCTCCTTTTACAAAATTTAAAACTAAATAAATATATATTCCCTCCATCCTAAATTGTAAGTCATTCCAAGAATCTTAGAGAGTCAAAGCATTTTAACTTTGACCAAAATTATACGATAATATAATAATATTTACCATATTTACTAAGTATCGTTAGATTCTTCATCAAATATATTTTCATAGTATATTTATTTGGTGTTATAAATATTTGTACTTTTTCTCTATAATGCTGGTCAAACTTAAGATGTTTTGACTTTCCAAGATTCTTAGAATGACTTACAATTTGGGATGGAGGGAGTATTTCACATATTACCTTCTAAGATGATCTTAACCAATCTCATGGCCCTGTTTGTTTGCTGGGAAATGATTCTCGCTAGAAATGATAGCCTAATTATGTAACCGTGGATGAACAGAAACGATCCTTGGCCAGGAATCCACTAAACGAACGAGGCCTAAATGGCTCACATTTATTTGGGAGTACCACAACAAAGCCCATTGTAGATGGCCGGTAAATTGATTCTCTTAAGCAACTAACTTAAAAACACCTAGTAAAGTAATAAACCAACTCTCCTAATGAACTGAAATTCTAATAGAAACACTCTAGCAATAAAATATGTCTGGCGATCCATCTTACTTCTTTTGCTTCCATGGCGCTTACGTTTTCTAGAGAATGAATCCACAACACTTGTACTAGTCAATCTGGTGAATGACTATAAATGATATCTTCTATGCTAGGCTAACTATGAAAGATTGTGCTAGTATATGAAAGATACTCCCTCCATCCCAAATTGTAAGTCATTTCAAAAATCTTGGAGAGTCAAAGCATCTCAACTTTGACCAAATTTATATAATAAAATATTAGTATTTATAATATCAACTAAGTATCATTAGATTCTTTATCTAATATATTTTCGTAGTACACTTATTTGGTGACATAAATCTTCGTATTTTTCTCTATAATTTTGGTCAAACTTGAAATAGTTTGACTCTACAAGATTCTTGAAATGACTTACAATTTGGAATGGAGGAAGTAGCTTCTATGCTAGGCTAACTATGAAACATTGTGCTAGTATAACTAGCAAAATGACTATGAAAGATAACTTCTATGCTAAAAGAGCCAAATGCCCATATGAGGTTGTTATTCAGACAAATTTTGGTCTAAGCAATTTGGTTTACAATCTTTACATTCATCATTGAGATGAACATAATTCCATCTGATTATGGGGGAAAACATTGGGTTAATGAGAGTATGCAGAAAATTAAAAAACTGCAGGAGCATAACGGATGCACCTTTTTCTCCTTTGGTCACAAGGCTCCAATTCACAACTCGAGGCTCCACAGCACTTAGTAAGTCAAGGAAAAAGGTGCCACTTGAAAGGCTTTTATCCTGTAATTAGGAAATATAATTTGATGCATGAGCCACAAGTAGAAAACTTGATATAAACAAGATAATTGCAGTTAAGTTTTCAACATAAAACCATTATACACTTTTTATGTCCTCTTGGATTTGACAATAAAATTAGATAAATAATATATAAGTCCATCAAGATCAGCATATGCTATCGCAATGTACCTTTTTTTGATGGAGTCATCGCAATGTACTTAGCATTGAACATAACCATCTAAAAGTGATAGTCATTATTTAGGAGAGAAGTTAACTTCAGATAACAAAAATATTCTTGTTAGACAACTATTAAGATCAAGCTATACTTGGAGCGTTTGAAAGTAGTTCCAGAAGTTTACCCACCTTATGACCACTTAGATATGCATATTTCATTATCTACAACCTATAATATCAAAGAATAAACAACCAAGCAACTTAACTGCTACTAGTGATATAATATCAACAATTAGGTATGCACACTAGGAAATATATTGGATGATGGTACCTTGAAACTTTGCATATGAGAGTGGTGCTTTCCAGAATCTTTAACTTTTTTATTGGCCCATGCCAATATGTCATTATCTGTGATCTCTTTTCCATTTGAGTGAAATCTAAGATTCTTCAGCAGTTGAAGAATATTGTACCGCATCAATTGCCACAGAAAAGCTGGGATAAATGAAACATTTCATTATATGGTTGTGTCAGAAAGTTGCAAAAGAGGGACTATACCTACAGTGTGCAAACCAACTTAACAATGAATGGCATGTAATAAAAGAACGCTTGAACAAATGATTGATTGTCTACCACATTTTTTATGATAGGAATTGTATAATGACAAGTGTGAATTTCGTTGTTAACCTGCTCAGTAGTTTGGCATGCTCTAGAAAATGTCATGTCAGCATACTGAAGGAAAACTTTTATGTGACATCCTTGCATAAAAGCTCCGAGAAGTTCAGTGAAAAAAGTTGCATGTAAATGAGCGCATCTGTAAACCAATAAACTTGTACAAGCGTGGGTGTAATTCGTTATCTTCAAGTTTATGAACATATGTTCACCTCAAAATTAATTGGAAAATTAGACAGCACATAGAGTTTATAATCGTTTACAGGATACTATGTTACTGAGATATACACTATGTAAGTGGTTAAAGTACCACTTACCTAATATCAGTTTTTTGTTCCCTTGCACAATATCATTTCCAGCGATATTCACCAAAGAAAACTTTAGTTCTTTTCCAATCTTCAAAACTTGATTGCAGTTTTCAACTTTCCTGAATGGTAATTTTATTGGTGGGCGATTTGCCATCTTCCAATTAACTGAGCCTGGAGCAATCTTGTCCATCACCTCAAGAAGAACCCATCTACAACTCAAGGATGAAGTATAAGAGACAGAATGAGCTTGTTCTTTCCATATTAAGATGGAGACAAGTATGGCCTACCCATTTCTAAGGTCTTCAAACACATTGTTGATGTAAGTAGAAATTCCAAGGCTGTTAATCCACAGCCGGAATGACCTTTCTTCCCTGGAAACTTGAGCATCATCAGAGAGTCCATCCACAAAGGAAACTTGTTTCATTTGTTTGGACAATCCATTTCTGCAATAAAAAGGTCAAGGAACGCGATATCATTTTTTACACCACACAGATCGAAACTGAATTTCATTACCAAAGCAACGAATTACAGGGTTGAGTATCAACAGAAATGAGAACGCAAGCGTGAAACCAAAACCCAGCGCGTCCATGAGAATGATCACCAAGGGATCAAACCCATGGACAAAGACTACCCCCAGGACAAAATAAAATGTAATGACAGCCCCAAAAGCCTCCTCCAGACACAACCAACCAGGTGATCCTTACAGGGCTCAAGAACGCGATATCATTTAGAACCCATAAAGTAGTTTACTGCTGATTTGCACTCCGCATGCTGTCCTATGGCATGGATAGATACTGTCAGCAAATATTGGTGTAATCAGGCTCTCCCCAAGCCATCACTGCCTAACATAGTTAACAGTATATTCTCATCAGGGATGACACTGTCCCTTAGTGTCTCTAATCTAAACACATGTAAACAAGGGACCAGCCCAGCCCAGCCCTCTTGGGCATTGCAACAAAGACATGTTAATAAAGCTTTCCAACATAGTTGCATTATGATCTTTTCAACATATGCTCATAAAGTTGATATATTAACTCACCATGCTGTAAATTTCTCAACAAGGCACCATATCTAGTTGTTGAGATATGAATGCCATATATTTAATTTCTTGAAACAGAGAATATTTCTGATTTGAGCACACCTATGCATGAATTGCATCAAGTCAACAATACAAATGCAATTCTTGTATCTGAATAAAAAATATGTTTGACTGAGGCGCCTAACAAACTTATATTAGCGAGTCAAAAGTCAAAATTCAAAAGTTAAAAGAAACATAATGCCTTTGAAAACTATATTTCAGAATGATAGCCAGCTCGTAGTATCATATTGACCTTTGTAAAATATCAACACAAAGATGACTTATTTGAAAATTTAAAGCAACACATACCTCTTTTGGAAAATATGAGCCACAAAGGCAAGATTTAGATTGGGTAAACCATCAACTATGTCTTTTGGAGTCAGGTATCTTTTGCAGCCCATCCTATCTGCATGCTCAAGGATTAACTTAGCTCTATGAAGTAGATCTTTTACAGACATCGCGGATGGTTTTGCACTGCATTCAGGTGCCAGGACATTCAGTAGACAAGCATAGGCTTCACTATCCTGCATTTTTCAGGTGCAAAGGTAAATGGAACATATTCGTGCTAAACTGTGATTAAAACTAGAAAAGTTGATATATAGGTTAGTGTTCATCGATCACTCAACATTCTTAAAAAAAAAAAGAATTCGAGAACTGGAAATGTCATCATGCAGGGCAGGGTCGTGCCCATGGGCGTGCGGCCGAACAGGGCCTCACAATATCAGTCCAATAGTAGAAGGCTGTCGGTATTCAACTATGTTCCAAATTCCAGTGACCGGCGACTTCCGCGTCACAATCCTTCATATCCACCCCCCACCCGCCCCACCCCCCCTCTGCCGTTCTGTAGTCTATCGCCGTCTCGCGTACGTAGTCGTCTGTTCATCTCGTCTCCACGTCCGCGACTCTGAGAACCGCTGCCCGGGCCCGGGCCTCTTGACGATCATCCATCGATCCATCCATTCAGCAGGGCCGTGCAGCGAGCGAAAGCTAGCAAAGCAAAAGGCAGCAAGCCAGCAGGGATAGGACAGCAGAGGCCGGCCCTGCAGGAGAGCAGCCGTGCCGGTGTTATGTTTGACATATCACGTCTGCTATGCAGTATACACATTACTGTGGCTCTATTTGGTAGTTTTATTGAGGCCTCACTTAGAGCTTCGAACAGGGCTGACGGCACGGCCCTGGTGCAGGGGAAACTATGTTTAGATATGATTATTGATACAATGTTCTGGGACAAGTTGAATAACACTAGAAAAATTGGCAGCATTGTACAAATTCATTTTGGGGGTTTCCTAGTTAAAGCATAGTGCCTAGAATTATATTAACCAAGCCAATTGTATTTTTGTATAAAAAACGAAAAGGGGGAATGAAATGTGCATACTTTTATATCTGATGAAAAATTTGTTACTGTTTTCTGGAATCCTCCCTTCTTCAATTGAAAGTTCATCCACCTTAGTAGAATCTTTTCAGGAGACAAGCTCATAAGCTCCTCCATCTCCTGCAACGAGCACTCGTAGCTTTGGCAATGAGTTATTTCCCATGTCAGACTGAAATAGTCTTGAAAGCATAGTAGAATGAAGAAAAATTATATACTACCTTACTGTCCTCAACCAATTCAACTAATTGAGGTGTGCTTTTAAGATTAACATCTGCCAACAGTTGTATCTGGTCGTTATTGTGACAAAATGTTAGCATAGTCAGTTTCTTTACATGAAACGAACACAACACTACACACAGATATTATCAAGGATACAGTATGAAAAGACAAGTGCTTACTTTGATTATTTGAGAAATTAATCCCAGGACCAGATGAGGCTGCAAGCAAATAGGAAAAAAGGTTCAGTATGATTATTCTTGGAATTGAATTTATTTTAAGAATCATAATTTAAACACATATTAATTAACTTAATATGGTTGTATATAGATTATATTTGTATATTATGGTTGGCTATATGAGAGATACTTATTTGTTGTAGTTTTATCGTGTAGGAGTGAGTTGAAGAATGTGCTATAAATTGTAAAGTAGAAATATAGCATGCTGATCTATAGAATCAAATTCCATCTCTCACCCTATGAATTTGAGGTAGGCTAATATTTGAACTTTAAAAATTGGTGGAATGCACATTCCAAGTGAATAGACTATGTTGTTAACTAGATTTCAATTCCTCCAAATGAAGGGATCCAAACGGGCCATAAGAGATTTAAATGACTTCTTTAAGATATAAAAAACAACAGTAAGCATTGCAGTGGCTGCTAGAAACAGAATCCAAATCAGATCATGGAGGATGTAAAACGAAGTAAATCAAACCAAAGACAGATCATAACTTCAATGAAAATTATGATATCCGAGAGGCTTGGATGTTACTGAAACCTGGCGTAGAATCTAAACGTTGTTTAAACGACCCTAAACCTTCAGTATCAGACCGATAAACAAGTGGGATCAATTCAGATTGATTGATTATTTCATGGTACCATGGACGCAAGTTTCAACTCTCTTGAATTTGCACAGGAACCATCAAACTAACAATATGTTAGAGCAACTTCAACAGAGTTGGTAAAAATTGATTGCTAAACTTATGATTTAGCTAACCTTAAAAATAGAAAAGTGTGTAAAAAAATTGAAAACTTCAATAGCCTTTTTATTATGGCAATGCTAGATAGCTAGCGACACATGCAAGCTATATTTACCATGCGAGATTTCAGGAATAGTCCGTTTGTTATTTTACAAAACAAGATAGCATAGTTGTTGGAGTTTACTTTTTACTCTAAAAATTCTAAATATAGCATACAAAATAAGGATAGCATGTCTCTTGAAGATGCTCTTACCACTCCAATTTTAGATGATTATTGTTCTATGGTGGTCAAGTGGCAACCACCAGCATGCCTGAAGTACGGAAATTGAACTAAAAAACGTAAAGACAGGAGACAGGTAATACTTTATGGTCCTACACGTCACATGGACTTCACACTAGCATGTCCTCACAGGCTCACAGCAACTTCTGAAAGGGCATAAGTACACACAACTAAAAAGGAGCGAAGCAAACATTCATGGCAGCTCTGATCTAATGAATCCCATGCCGTAACTAATTAGAATCCCAGAGAAATCAGGGGAGATTCTTTACCCTCCCTTCGGCAAGGTCCTGTGTACCGATGTTGACGACAGTGCAGCCGATCGCCTTGGCAGAGTTGAGGCAAAGCGTGTGGTTCTCGTTCTTCTCCCAGAGATTAAGCACCCTCTTGGTGTTGATGGCTCGCTCGTCGATAGTGCCCGGTACAGCCAAGTTGATGAGTTTGCTGGATGGAACAACAGTAAACAAGGAAATCCAGTCACACTGCAGCACAGTTTCCGATCGAAGCATAAAGAGCATCAGGGACGTACCATAGGAGCACGCCGTCCTTGGTGATGTGGAAGATGTGGTCGGTCGCCGGATCGATGGGGAGGGCGCTCTTCAGGAACGGATCCTCTGCGAGATAGGCGTTGATGTGGCCGACATAGGACGCCTTCTCGGACTCGCTGATGGTGTGCAGCAGCGTGGTGGTGGCCGCCGTGAGGAAGGCAACAGCAGAGGAGGACGAGGAGCGCGCGATTCCTCCGGCACGCCCGGCGCCGCCGCTGACTGCCTTGAGGCGCAGCTGCATCTCGGCGTAGACGCGGAGGAAGAGCTCGAAGCTGGCGTCCTGGTGCGGCTTCTCGTCGGCGCGCGCGACGGCCTTGAGCACGGAGGCCCACTCCTCGTCGGTGAGGCCCGGGCCGGGGCCTGGCTCCGGCGCGCTATTCTCCTTCTCGGCGCCCCTGCTCTTGACCGCACCGCGGACGCCAGAGATGGCGGCGGGGAGGTCCCGCATCCGCAGCCTCCCGTTAGGCGACGCGTCCCGCAGCGCCGCATACTGCAAGGCATCAAAACCCGTAAACCCCAACGCATGCTCTGGTGGCGAGGAGGCGACAGTCGGAGCCCGAGCTCTGACGACGGAGGCGGAGGAGGAAATATACCTGGGTCTGGAGCGCGCGAAGTTCGGCCTGCGTGAAGCGGCGCTGCAGGTAGGGATCGGACACGACGACCAGCCCGTCAAACCCCATCGCGGCGGCGGCCGACGTTAGGTGGGCGGGCAGATCGGAGTGGGCGCGGAGGCGCTTCGGCCTTCCGCTCTTGACAGTATGGAGAGGGAGCGGGGTGGTGTGGTGTGGTGTGGGACTTCCCTTTGCGGCAGCTCAGAGGAGAGAGAGACCAGACGGGGAGCGTCCGTTCGCTGGTTCAAAATAAAGGAAAGGGGAGGATAATGATGGTGAGGGTGAGTTGTAACGGAAAAGCCTGCCTTTCGAGTACCCAGTTGCGGATTCAAATCTCGTGCGGGTGTGCGGGCCGTCACTGCGCTGTGGGCCGCCCGGTTGGCAGTGACCCATCAGCACGAGCACGAGGGGCGGGGCTTGGCTGGATCGGCAGAGCCGGGGAGCGAAGCTGGTCCCCGACCGTTGCTGTTAGGGTCTCCTGCAGAGGGGCCCGGAAGCGGTTGCTGAGCCTCCGTCCGTTCTCCAGCCAGCTCCCCTGTTCCAGCTGGTGCTTTATCTGGTTGCTAATCAGCAGGTCATCAATGAACTGCAGCCGGTTACGCTGTAGCTTTGGGCCCGTTTGGGATAAGTGTTTCTCCGAGAAGAATCACTTTTAACCGGTCAAACACTCAAAATATTCAATAAGAGACTATTAGTTCTACTCAAAAAACTTCACACCCCATCACATTGAATCTTTGACACATACATAGAGCTTTAAATATAGATAAAATAGAAAATAATTACACAGTTTGTATATAAATTGCGAGACGAATTCTTTAAGTCTAATTAGGCAATGATTGGACACTTATTGCTAAAGTTAGCACATGTACTACGATACCAAAAAGTTTACATACAGGGATTTAAACACCCCCTAATTCAGGTCACTTCTCTATTTACACTATGAGATGGGTGCTTAAAAACCCACTACACTCAGCTCCTTGTTATATTTTTGGTGAGCATCAGCACAAAATCAATTTTCTTTAGGCCCCTACCCTACTCTCACCTAGAAATTCAATGAAATCACTCTGTTGGAGAATCAATGAGCGGAGCAGAAGAATTGAGGAGCGGAGTTCTCCCAAACAGGGCCTTATTGATTCACGTACTCTTGGGCTTCATTCTTTTTAGAGCAGTATAATAAAAGATTGCAAGAAGGCCAAATGTTAGAGTAGAGTTGGAAGGAGAGGAGAAAGAGAAAAGGCGGGATATAAATTTATAGCCGGCTTTGATACAAGAACAAAATACTTTGCACGAGAGAAAATAGATAGCTCAAGGAACTCAACTCTCAAGACAGTGAAGGTGTTAAAAACCCTCAAATGTTCAAAATCAAGAAAGCGGCATTATTCGAAGAATGGCAAAGCTCAATTGGATTTAACTCCGAATTTCTATTTCTTATGTTTAGACATGTTGTACCATCAAGAAGATGCAACACAATGTATTAGGTTCAACCTTGAAGTACTCACAACAAATGCAAAGAGAGAGAACAAAAAATGAAGCACTTGAGAGAGTTTTTAGTCTAGACAGGCTGAAGAATCGGCTAAGTCGGCTTACCAATCTGGCTAAGCCTAAGAAAACAATTACCTGCCGCCAAACCGGCTGACGAAGTTGGCTAAACTCACTCTGGTAGGTTTGGGAGCCCAACTTCTAGTTTTTGAACTTCTTCTATAAATACCATCTCTCACTCCTAGAGAGTTCCCAATTCACCCTTTGTGGGATTGGTTCTAATCTAGCCATACTCTTTGAATCGGAGAGAAAATCTGAGGCTTGTGAGAATATGTGTGAGCAAATATGAGTTGAGCAACCCGTGAGCACTTCGTGGTGACATCAAGTTCGTTAAAGCATTTATTTCTCTTGGAGCTTTGCTCATATATGGCCTTAGTGGTCACTAGTGACTCACCATGGTGTGGTGCAGTGCCTGTTGGTATAAATTAACTGCACTCTACTTAATTAAGATTGTATTCACATTATTCGCAAGCGCACAGATAATATACCGCTGACACATTTCACCCGGAGGTTTTAAATATCGAATCCACAAGGAATAGTAGGTGATAATGACCAAGCCGATGAACTTAACCCTAAAACTAGGCTAGATAATTTCAAGAAAGAGGAAATAGCTAATGATTATCTAATTCCAACTACCGGTAAACTTTGAATAATATCGTTCTAACTGGGCAGTGAAATGAATAAGAGTGGAAATTAAAGTTCCCTCCTACCAAACACTTATACACCTATCGATCCTATCAACGGGAAGTGGACTACAGACGACTCAACGCAGCTGTCACCTACGCGATCTACCACTATCCGGTCAATCAGGGGACATTCACAAGTAAACCTAACCTAGGCACCACGCCTACACTATGAAATACTACTTCAATCAAGTAATGACCAAGATCAAAGCACTCAATATGAGTTGCAAACTTAAGAACGAATAAGAACAAATGCTTACTTGAATTAGAAGTTGAATACAAAAGTACCTCAGAATGCAGCTCCGGGCGAGGAAGCTGAATACAGAAGAATACAGCTACGAAGAAGCACCGACATGCCGGAACTCCTCTAGAATCTCTACTCTGCTACTCTATCTCTCTAATCTCTAAACAAGACTAGATCTAAATGAACTAGTCTCTCCTAACTGCTACAACTAGATGAACTAGAACTAGATCAACTAGAGGGACACTAACCCTAATTTATGTAGAGAATATGAAGCACCGGGGTGTAGAATGCCTTCTGAAGGGGGCCCTGGGGCATCCTTACATAGGCCGAGGTGGAGTAGGGGGCAAGGAACCACCACGTCATCGATCCGCGTCTCATGTTATGTGCACCGTCGGATCAAACTGACCTTAGATCTACGTAGGGATGATTTACTTGGGTGCCAAGGAAGCGTGGGAGGAAGGTTCCAGAAGGCGAGGGCCAAAACCCAAATGGTGGGGCCGGCCGGCCCCACCCTGGCGCTGGCCGGCGCCCAAAGTCGGGGTCTCGGGCCCAATTTCGTCGTGTTGTCTTCTTGGGCCTCCTGCAGTCCAATGGTGCATATGTTGCCGCAGATTTTGATTCCATACTCCGAATATAGCAAATGATAGGTCCGTTTCGATCGTCTCGACGAGCCCGTCGCAATGGTGCAATCCAATTGCTTATTTGAGATACTTTATTGATGGAAAATTGCGTATTCCTACAATACAAGTGAGAACACCAAAACTCGTGGAACTCGTTAGAATCAAAACCTATAACTATGCTTTGTGATTCATTTTGTGTCAAATCATGCTACAGTTGATGGTTATTTTTGGTACTTAACGATCGCCAACAGTACCGGAGATTGAAGGGCTGGTCTTCTCACTGAAACAGGAAATAAGACTCCTTAGTGGATTGCTGGAAAGAGGTTGTTTTGGGCATAAACTGCTCTAACTTACCCATTATACCTTTAACTATGGAGCTTCTCAACTTTTGCATAAGTCTTGAGCAATCGAAAGATAGAACAATCAAGTCAAGCACTATGTCTCAAATTCTTCATAGTACCAATATTCCGGAGTTTTGCAAGTTTTCGAAATAAAACTCAGAGCTTAATTGTATGACACCCTCAATCTCTTAATATATGTGGTATTTATGGATCTCGCTGAGACATTAATGATGTTATGCCTTCCTCCAACTAAGGGTTATAGTAGAGCTTATAGGAGTGGCAATAACAAAGATGAGCATACTTGCAATTCATATATTGTAAAGTCAAACAATGGATCCACAGAGAGTCAAGTCATACAATCAAACCAAGATGTGCATGTGTATAGAATATGGTGGATAGGTGTATATAAGGTGGCTAATCCTAATTCTACTTTTGCTCTTTAAAAATAGATCTCTCTCTTGGAACTTAGAACTTTCGCGGGAAAACATGGGCTATCTTTATTTTCTTTTTCTTCTTTTCTTTCTCTCTCTCTTTTTTTCTTTTTTTTCATAGGGAGGCGGGCATCTACACCCATTGTTTTAATTGTTGGGACACTTGTCCATCTTTTACTCCCTTTTCTCTCTTTTTTTCAATACTTTTGCATAGCCACATGCGTCCTTTGAATATAAATAATTGGAGAGATAATGATAAGAACTTAGAGCAATTAAACAGGGGTTGTCCTATAAGGTATATTTTTGGGTGTTTACTCCCAGTGTAGGAGAAAAACATTTTTAAGGTGGATCTGGTTGGAAGTGAAAAATAATTGCGCTTACTCCTAGAGTAGGAGTAATGCATATGTGGGTGGAGTGTGTAAGTGATCTTGATTTTAAAAGCATGACAAGACTCTCATAAGGTATACAACAAAGGTTGACTAAACTCAATGAAAAACAAGCAGCATAAATGTGCAAAGGTTTTTCTATCTCTAAATGTATCATATATGGCTTTGGTAGGAATTTACACTTTGTCATACAAGAGCTCATCATGTAAGATTTTAAATTTAAAATAAATCTCTAGAACTTAGTATTGCTAGGAATAAGATAAATAGTAGCTCAACCTTCATGTATCATATCAATTAATCACCTAGACTTAGCTCAAGCATATGCCTCCACAAGTTTCAGGTTCAGAGTAAATTCTTAAGCCAAAACATTAGCAACCAAAACTCGGAAGAATTTAAAATTAAAAACTAGACACTTGAAAGGAATTACGGCAGAGCGACTATTCATCATCTCTAAGATAAAATTTTAATGTTCTTCATTTTTATTTGACTCTAACCTAGACTGACTATAGACACACTCTAAGATCATTCTAATATATAGCTAAGTGTTTATTTGGTTTTCAAATTTTATCTTACTAGCTACTCACATGAAAAGCCGATATGGTACAATAATAATAAGGTAGGAAATTTATACTTAGTTGGATTTTAAATGGAGGGTGCCCTCCCCCAAGCTTGATGTTTGACAGGGTCTTTGATGTTACAAATTGAGTGATCCTTCTGGGAGCAGGTGTATCGGCAGTGTAAGGGCGTCAGGTTGACTAGCTCTTTGATCTTGTATTTTTCTGTGAAACTCAATTGCCAACAAAAATACCAAATCTCATGGAGAGGGGTTAGGTTTAGTACCACTCCATGGTAAGTGATTGATTTTATATTTCCAGCAGAAGTTTAAGCTTCTTTACCCAATTAGAAAACTTCTCTAAGAGTGTGGACCTTCATGTGCCCACATATTTTTAGTTTTTTTCTAAAAAGTGTGGACCTTCATGTGCCCACATATTTTTGGTATTTTTAGATATTCTTATGATACTATTGTGAACCTTCATGTGCTCACATATTTTTGATATTTTATGACTTTATAAAACAGACTCGATAATCGTATAGATATAGTTACCTGATAACTAGGGGATGCTCCTCCCCAAGCTAGATGTTTGCAATACTTGGTGTTGATGGTCTTTAGAGTGAGCTTGCTAGTAGCAGTCCTAGTGGGCTCCACTGATGAACTCACTCCTCACACATAGTGTTATCCTGCATAATTATACTCCAACAAGAAAACTAAAACCCGAGGCTCGAATGTGATAAGGGGTTAGCGGTCAGCCAATAAGTAATTGATTATTCTTTTGAGTTGATTTCAATTGACAGATTCTAGCAGGATTCTTTTTAGGATTTTCTGATTTTTTATGCAGAAAAGTATATATGTATGCATGATATATATTTTATTTTATGCCACCATGGAGAATATTTATTCTCATGGGGCTTAGGATTTTCATAATGCAAGAAAGTAAATACAGATGCTATTATCGTTTTTTATGCCACCACAGTAAATACTCCTACAGGGTTACCATAAGTTTATTCACGTGGGGCTTTAATATTTTGTGATGCAGTAAATAAGACAATAAAGATTTTTCTTTTTCTTTTGATATGCATAAAGATGAATATGCTAAAGTAAAATTACTAATGTAAATTATGAATACTAATTAATTAGATAACTACCATATTACCTTATGGCAAAGGTGCGGGATTTAAAGTCTACCGACAGGACTTTTTCTTTCACTCTTGTGTATCTCTCTATCTTAGAGATGGAAGTCTTGATGGTTGCACCCCTTGTGATGATGATGTCACTTTTATCCTTTCTTTGGCCAGCAGGTTGGAGTAGAGCATTAATAGTTGGATCTTCATTATTGGAGCGTGATGGCACTAAGTAATGAAGGGTAGATGACTAGTGGTCCTTTCCTTCTCTTGCATCTTGAGTTGTTCATGAGCATCTTGTCTCCTTTGTTGCTTATCCTCTTTGCCATCTTTTGCTTCTTTGATCTTATGACACCTTGTCAGTCCATTCATTATTATGCCTGTAACAGATTAGTGGACAACACATACCCGAAGGAATGTACAATTTTGGAACATAGGTTGTTTGTCCAGAATCATGTTCCATCTGTGCTACTAAGAAGATAGGGTTGATATTATGTTAGCATAGATCATGTTCTATACCGGCATGGCTTGAGTCCAAGTAACTTGCAGCAGAAGATAAAGTGAATGAATCAGTAATACTCACAGTTCTTCCATCCATAATGAATGAGCTGTGT
Organism: Eremochloa ophiuroides; assembly: GCA_038502445.1. Taxonomy (NCBI): domain Eukaryota; kingdom Viridiplantae; phylum Streptophyta; class Magnoliopsida; order Poales; family Poaceae; genus Eremochloa; species Eremochloa ophiuroides. The sequence goes on from JAHLJS010000006.1 coordinate 41,832,213, forward strand.
CTTCCTCTGCAAAGTTATTGAAGTTCAGCATGCGCCCTGTCTCATCTCTGATTTGAAATTTATCTCATGACTTACCTAGATTAATTGTGAAAGTTTCCTGCAAGGGTTAGTCCAACAATATATCCAATATCTACTACAGTAATTTCTAGTTCAATAACCAAACCAAACTCCCTGTTTAATTTTAGTTAAGGAAGGCTAATTAACCTAAGCACCACACTTAATTTAAATGCCAATGGAAGTATTTGCAGTACTTCCAAATCAAATCTTACTATGGCAAACAAAGGTGACATGAAAACACTTATAGAGATTTATTCATTCAGAGATGAAAAGGCGAGCAATTGATCATGGATTAGAAAGATAGATACAACCAATACTAGCAACATAAGATTTTCTAATTAAGCCCAATCCGCCATGCTGGAATTTTGCAAAGCAAAGTTAAGCTTGGATGGATATAATTCAATATTACATAATGATTGGTTGGATATACCTTGCATTGTTACTCTTCTACTTCAAACCTGAAATGGTTAGTGACAAAAATACTCGAGGGAATAATTTCATAATTATAATTCTATGTTAAATTCATAAGGGCATTATAGTAAAATTAAAGGTGCAAGCTCAATTCATTTTTTTCAAGAGTGGTTATTTTAGGACACAAAGTCATTCTTGGGAAACCTTTGTTCATGGGGTTGCTTCCTCTAGAACACCAGTCTTTGTGCACCTATCTTGATATTACAACGAGATCTATAATATTTATGATAAACATATGCATCTACAACCACCCTTTCAAGAAATTTATGAACAGATAGAATGAGGGGGTTGAAGATCTCGTGTGCAATAATGTTAGAGAGACCAATTGATCCAGGAGATTTCTCATATGAGCATGGATTTGATGAGGTGTTAATGAAATAATTCCCATGCTCATTGATATGATCTCCCTTTTTAAACTCCAAGGGTGTTTCTTCATAGATGTCTATAGGCAACAAGTTTGTCTCCTTTATTTCATGTCTACGACATTCATTGGATGTTTTATTTTCTAGAATTTTCCATGGATTGGTGTCTCTAAGTTTGGTCTCATCAAAGGCTTTCTCTAAAGTTAGATGAGTTATGTTTACTACAGAAATTGATTTAAGCTCACCATTTGAATCTAGACCAAGTTTAGATGCTAGTACTAAGGCTTCGTCCTCTTCCATCCATTCTTTGACAATTGCGTATGTGTTTCTAGTATATTCTATGTATTCCTGCCATTGTCACAGCTCTTCTTGGTCATTCCAATAATCATCATGACTCTTATTCTTGGGATGTTTTAATGGGATCCTAGGGTCATTATGAGACTTAGGAGAGAGAGCATAAGAAGGATCATCAGGGTCAAGGATGGGTTTAGAAATGGGTTTAGATGAGACATTTAATTTGGGGATAGAAGGGGAGAAGATAGAGTTGATTTCTAAGTGTCTTGGCTTTCCATTTATGGCATCACTAGACATGCCATCCTTGCATTCTTCCCAATGTCTTTCAGGGGGGAAAGGAAGTTGACGACACTTTTTCCAAGATGCTCTTCTAAGAAGATCTGATTTACATTGATTTACGAGCATCTTAGCTAATTGGAAGTCTAAATCATCAAAGGGGGGGTTTCGATGGTTTAGGATTGACAGATAAATCTTGGGATTGGAGTGGTTGTGTTTTAGCTACCAAAGCTTCCTCTGCTTGTTCGGGGTATGATTCTTTCTCTTCCTCGGGGAGCTCAGAATTAGCTAGAGCAACCTTGTTAATCATTGCTCTTGCTTTACTTATAGGCAAATAAGGAAAGGCTCCTCCAGAAGATAAATCAAGGGATTCCCTAGAATTCTTAGTAAGACCAAAAAAATGTTCAATAAGTATGGGGTCTGAAAAACTAAGGTTAGGGCCAGATGTAACAAGTTCATTAAAACGATCCCATGATGTACTAAGAGACTCTTGTTCTAGTTGCCTAAAAGTTAGAACCTCTTTTCGAAGGTTAAATACTCTATGGATGGGAAAGAAATATAAACAAAATTCAGAGCATAAAGTTTCCCAATCCCCTTGCATACTTCCTACGGCTCGATTATACCAACGTTTAGCTCTTTCGATCAAAGAGAACGGAAAGAGCTTCCACCTTAAAGTCTTATAAAATATGCCAGCTATGTGCAAGCATGCACAGGTCTGCTCGAATTCTCGTAGGTGTAAGTATGGATTTTCGTTACCTTCTCCCGAGAAGGGTTTATCCCGAATCATTTTAATTAGACATGGGCGCAACTCATAGCTAGGTGTTAAGATAGGCTCTACAGATTTTGGTGGCCCGAAGCTTTTGCGCATGCTAAATAGATAGATAGGCGTGGAATTTAAAGCATCCATAAGGATGAATATAAAATGATGAAAAGGTAGGGATAAAAGTATAATACAAGATTAAGCTAAACTCAGTCAAAATCAGCAAACCGTTCCCCGGCAACGGCGTCAGAAATTCTTGTTGGTATAAATTAACTGCACTCTACTTAATTAAGATTGTATTCAGATTATCCGCAAGCGCACAGATAATATACCGTTGTCATATTTCACCCGGAGGTTTTAAATATCGAATCCACAAGGAACAGTAGGTGATAATGACCAAGCCGATGAACTTAACCCTATAACTAGGCTAGATAATATCAAGAAGGAGGATAGCTAATGATTATCTAGTTTCAACTACCGGTAAACTTTGAATAATATTGTTCTAACTGGGTAGTGAAATGAATAAGAGTGAAAATCAGAGTTCCCTCCTACCAAACACTTATACACCTATCGATCCTATTAACGGGAAGTGGATTACAGAGGACTCAACGCAGCTGTCACCTACGCGATCTACCACTATCCGTCCAATCAGGGGACATTCACAAGTAAACCTAGCCTAGGCACCATGCCTACACTACGAAATACTACTTCAATCAAGTAATGACCAAGATCAAAGCACTCAATATGAGTTGCAAACTTAAGAACGAATAAGAACAAATGCTTACTTGAATTAGAAGTTGAATGCAAAAGTACCTCAGAACGCAGCTCCGGGCGAGAAAGCTGAATCCAGAAGAATACAGCTACGAAGAAGCACCGACAGGCCGGAACTCGTTCAGAATCTCTACTCTCCTACTCTATCTCTCTAATCTCTAAACAAGACTAGATCTAGATGAACTAGTCTCTCCTAACTGCTAGAACTAGATGAACTAGAACTAGATGAACTAGAACTAGATCAACTAGAGGGACCCTATCCCTAATTTATGTAGAGAATATGAAGCACCGGGGTGTAGAATGCCTTCTGGAGGGGGCCTGGTGAAAGCCCATGTTTGGTTTTGGGTAATTGATGAAACCTAGTTTGCTAATAGTATACTCTAAGTGTTTCATGAGAACAATTAGCAAACAAGATGGAGCAAAGGACCGGGTCGGTGGAGGCCACAAGTGAAGGACAATGACGGCATCCATTCAAATGGTATAAGTCCATCATCAAAGGTGTCCACAAGCTTCATCAAGTGACTTGAAGGAAGATGGTGAAAAGCCAAGAGCTCAAGGCAAAGGTATAACAAATAGGAGCTCTTTTGCTTTTGGTGATCAAGACTCCATAGAGGGAGTGATCACATTTAGGATAGATAGCCGTACTATCAAGAGGGGCGAAATCGTTGATGAAATGCGGTTATCAAGTGCCACTAGGTGTTCATGTTCATTGCATATGCATGTAGATGCTAGTGTCACTAACAAAACCCGTGGAAAACTCTTTGAAAAAGGCTAACACACGTGCACCTAAGTAAGAGACACTTTGGAGTGTTAGCACACTTTGGAACGGGGTGAAGTTTGAGGGTTAGAGAGTGTTCAGCGAATTTTGGAAACGTTACAATAGAAAAACTAGCGTCGGACCGTGCTGTCACAGAGCGTTGGACCATTAGCCTCGGTCCGACGGCTAACACTTGTCCTGCTCATTCTAAGAGCGTCGGATGCTGCGTTTGAGGGCGTCGGACCATTCCCGCTCTGTCCGACGGTGCAGAGCAACGGTAAAGCTACGCGTGGCGAGCTGTAGAGCGTCGGATCGTGCTGGTAGTCCGACGGCAAGCGTCGGACGGAGTCTGACGCAGTTTTAGCGCTGTGGAACCATACAGGAAGTGTTGGATGATCGGTTTCGTTAGTCCGACGGCCCTCTGCATTTCAGTCCGACGGTGGTTTCGTGTAGAGCGTCGGACCGTGAGCTTTGGTCCGACGGGCTACCGTCCGACGGTTGTTTTGGCGCGAGAATAGAGCCGTTGTGTTTCAACGGTCGACTTCAAACGTTGCCGGACACGTGGTGACCATCCGAGGCGTCGGACCATGCGAATTAGTCCGACGGTGTCGTTCGTTTCGGTCCGACGGTACGCAGTGAGACTCTAACGGTTATGTTTTTGAGTGGAGCTTATAAATAGCTCTTTGGCCGGTTTGGGAAGGTACTCTTGGCCACTCTAATCACTTCTACTTGCTTGTGAGTCTTCTCACTCCACTCTCACTCATCCTACTTGATTGTGATCATCATTTGGTGAGTTTGGAGAGAATCAAGTGCATTGTTTTGATAGAGATCATTTAGAGGCACTTGGTAGTTGTCTTTTGCAGCGGTTTCTCTTGTTACTCTTGGAGTTTACCGACTCCTAGACGGCTTGGAGCTGCGAGGATCATTGAGGGGAGTTGGTGATTGTCTTCGCCTCCGTTCGGTGAAGTTGTGAGGGGTTCTTGAGCCTTCCCCGCGGGAGATTGCAAAAGGCTACTCTAGTGGATTGCCCGTAGCTTGTGGATCCCCATCTTGTGTTGGTTGTGCGGCACCCTTGAGAAGGGTTTGGCGTGTGATGCCAATTAGCGCGTGAACCTCCAAGTGGGTGTATCGCTACAACGAGGACGTAGCTTGCCGGCAAGCAAGTGAACCTCGGTAAAAATCATTGTGTCAATCTCTTGCCGAGGATTTCTTGATTATTGTGATTGTTCTTATTGGTACTCACCTCATCACTACACCGGCGGTATAAGATTCACTCTCTCTACTCTTTACATTCTCGCACTTACTCTTGTGTAGCTTGTTAGCTTAGTTGCTCACCTAGGAGTAGAGTAAAAGTAGCAACTTAGCCTCTTGTGTGTGAAATAGAGATTATAACTTAGAACGGTTAGGTGGCTTGCAAATTTTAGTAGGCTAGCGCAAGAATTCGCTTCGCTTATTATTTATCTAACCTCTTGCTTGAGTTGTTGGTTGTAAAATTTTTATAGGCTATTCACCCCCCTCTAGCCATTTAGGACCTTTCACCTGGGGCGTCCTTATATAGGCTGAGGAGGAGTAGGGGGCAAGGAAACGCCACGTCATCGATCCGCGTCTCATGTTATGTGCACCGTCGGATCAAACCGACCTTAGATCTACGTAGGGATGCTTTACTTGGGTGCCAAGAAAGCGTGGGAGGAAGATTTCAGAAGCCGAGTGCCAAAACCCTAATGGTGGGGCCGGCCGGCCCACCCTGGTGCCGGCCGCCGCCCAAAGTCGGGGTCTCGGGTTCAATTTCGTCGTGTTGTCTTCTTGGACCTCCTGCAGTCCAATGGTGCATATGTTGCCGCAGATTTTGATTTCGAACTCCGAATATAGCAAATGATAGGTCCGTTTTGATCATCTCGACGAGCCCATCGCAATGGTGTAGTCCAATTGCTTATTTGAGATGCTTTATTGATGTAAAATTGCATATTCCTACAATACAAGTGAGAACGCCAAAACTCGTTGAACTCGTTAGAATCAAAACCTATAACGATGCTTTGTGATTCATTTTGTGTCAAATCATGCTACAGTTGATGATTATTTTTGGTACTTAACGACCATCAATATTGCCGGAGGTTGAAGGGCTGGTCTTCTCACTGAAACAGGAAATAAGACTCCTTAGTGGATTGCTGGAAAGAGGTTGTTTTGGGCCCAGACATGAGTTGACCTTTGTTGGGTCCTCATTGGCTTCCACAACGGATAGTAAGGCTCACTTTGTTGAGGCCTAACTTCGGTCAAATAATTCCCCACGTCTCTTCTGTTTTGGGTTGCCTTGCATTTACATTTCTTTGCACTACCTTTATATTTGTGAGCTTCAAATTATGTCTACTCGGTTATTGGTGTTTGTGAGGGTAGAGACATCTTGAGAAAGTATGAATTGCTCCAAACACAGTATACTACACCTTGGATTAAGAGGGGAAGAAAGAAATTCAGAATCAACACTTGGAGAGCCTGCACCGTCTCAGATCGAAGGAACCGGCTAAACCAATTTGTGCAGTGCAGGGTGACCTATCCGGTTCAGACGACTGGTCACATCAGCTAAGGTGATTTTGCTATCTCTAGGCATACTTGAGGCGTGTTTTTGCAGGTGTCTTTTTTATAAGTCTATTCATCCTCCCTTTGGGCATCGTTTAGGCCCTTTCACAAACAAAACGCATGCATCATGCTATGCTGATCCAACTAATAGATATTTTGCTCACTTGCTATTTCTCAAAATAAAAAAATATATTTATGATGTTACCTCTTAGACGGAAGTTATTTGAGAGTTTCTATGCAAGAACCCATCGTATATCTAGAGGATTAGTATATATGAGCATTTGCCAAGTTGGATAAAGAAAAAAAAATTAGGCCATATATCATGGTCATTAACACCCTTCAACAGAACTTTCGAATCAGTAGGTGGCTGGTGCGCTCACACGCCTCCTCCGGATAGCTAGGAAGGTCTGTTAGATCCAAGCACACGCCTCCTCTGGATAGCCAGGAAGGTCTGTTAGATCCAAGACAGAGCTTGGTCTAAGAAGCACCCCTATGCCTAGGAAACAAGCTTGTGGGTTTCGAGAGAGGAGACATGCTTGTGGGTTAGGATTTCAAAAGATAAGAGATGTACAAAATTTTCGTGGAACTTTCACCCATATCTTACGATACCACAGGGAAGCTAATGGGGAACCCATACCCATGTCTGCTTATAGGAAGCCGCTCTCCGCCACGCAGGTGCCAGTGTGCTTGCTTGCGTTGTCAGCTGCAGGAAGCTGCTCGTCGATGATGACGCTGGCGTCGAGCAAGCACAATAGCATGTTAGGCCTCCCCCGCACGACGAGAAGGTGCCAGGCGCCCATGTTAGAAGAGTCGATCTGAGAGGAGTTGCTAGCTTGTTTCTACCTGCTATTCATCGACCGATCTCTACACGGAACAAACCTCGTTGGACATCTTTTGAGATTGGGATTTTTGCGGTGGTACACATGATTTGGAGTTGTGGGTGTTACGTGTACACCTCCCCATATCTATAGGTATGGGCATTGGATATCCAATGTCATTTCCCAACTCAAGAGCGGTTGGAATGTGGCAATACATCCTCCATCATGAATACCACACACACACTAAAATTACTTATGGGTGCTACAAAACCCGGATAGTATGAACTATATCTTGTGTGCTGCCATCAAGATTACTATGCATAACGTGCCCCATAATTAAGAAGTAGATAAAACATCTACAATTAGTGCGTCAAGTTGAAGATTTTTGTGTGCAGAGCTATCTAAACAGATCAGGATGATCTTTTTTTGAAGAAACTATAGTGGTTCAAGGAACCCCTACTAAAAATATATTAAAAGGAGGTACAAAAAACAAGAGAGGTTACAAGAGAGCCAAAAGAAAAAACGAAACAGAGAAGCGAGGAGCTTCACGAAACAAAAAAGAAACAAAGAAAATGAGCACGGTCAAGGGAGGCTTTCTATCCATAGGCTAATGGCTGGGAAATATTTTCTTTTGGCTCTCCAAAGGAGCAGGCCAAAGATGTGCTTAAAGATATCTGAGCATTGTTCCATACTGGCATTCAGTCCTCTGAATATAACGTTATTCCTGATTGACCATATGTTCCGAGCCATGATAATAATAATCTCCATGAAGAAGCTAACATTCAATTGCCCTTTAAGACTGACCAAGATCTGCAAAGGATCTAGAGAAGAGTCAATGTTTAGACCTAAATAGGCCCAACATGCTTTTGCCATGTCACAGCTTAGGAAAAGGTGATGAGCAGTCTCTTCATGGTTTTGTGAGCAAAGCACACAGAGATATGAGGGTAAATGCATATTCTTCCTCTCAGGATATTATGGGTGCTGAGCCTGTCTTGAGAAAGAAACCAGAAGAAGACTTTATTGTTATGTTGACAAGAGGACTCCCATAACCATTTGAAAACTAGGAGAGATTGGCTATTCCCCCCACCAAGAAGCTTATAGGCCATTTTGACCGAGAAAATAGAGTTGCCCCAGCTATAAGTCCAAATACCAGAGCCCTCTATTAGCTGCATAGAGTGGAGAGAATTTTGTAGCAACTAAAACTACTCAAAGGCTTCTACAAAGAGAGGCAGGTTGAAAAGGCCTGAGAGATTATCTGAGGAGACTACACCTTTAAGTGAAAGGAAAGGCCTCTTGCCAAAGGAGTACAGCTCGGGACAGGTAGACTTCAGGGGAGGGCCCAACCAACAATCAAACCAAATCAGCAGGAGGCCCCATCTACAACATTAACTGAGGCCAATCCCTTGAATTTGTATAGCAACTTCAGAATGATTTGCCACCAGAAAGAGCCTTTTGGGGTATGGCTGGGAAGTTTACTGTTCCTATAGTACTTTTCCCAGATAAGATGGACCCAAGAAATGTCTACTATGTTGAAGAACTTGTGCAGGTTCTTAAGGAGCAAGGCCTCATTTTGGGATTTAAGGTTTAAAACTCCCAGTCCTCCTTCATTTTTGGGCCCTGTGACAATGCTCCAAGCTGCTTTGGCGTTAATTCTATTATTGTCCCCATGTCCCCTCCAGAGACAGTGCCTCCTATACTTACCAATTTGCTTTCTAATTGAAGAATGAAGCTAGAAAAGTACTCATGTAGAACATTGGAAGCGACGAGAAAACAAAATTTACCATCTAAAGTTTTCCAGCTTGCGAGAGGAAAAGAGAGGTACTCAGCAATCTTCTTTCACAGCGTTGAACTAGTGGGAGAATGTCCTCGATCTTTGGTTTGGAGGTCCCTAAAGGAAGACCCAAGTAAGTGAAGGGGAGGGTTCCCATGGAGCAACCAAAGGTGGCAGCCATGTGCTGCAGCTTTCTAGAAGTAATGTTGATTGGCACCATCATGGATTTGGAGAAGTTTACTTTCAATCCAGTAGAGTCCTCAAAGGAATTAAGGAGAGCTAAGCAAGAACAACTGTCTGGCACAACCTTCCATGATAATGAGAGTGTCATCCACATATTGCAGGATTGGAAATTCAGAGGAACACTGAAGTGGAATGGGGAGGTTGAGTAATCCAAGACCCTTTGCATGATTAATAATGGTTTGCAGTAGATCAGCAGCAAGGAAAACAAGAGCGGGGATAAGGGGTCACCCTGTCTCACACCTCTTTTGCAGTGAAAAACCTTGCTAGGGGATCCATTCAGCAGAACTGATGAAGTTCTAGAGGAAAAAATTAGCTTCATCCAGGCTAGCCATTTATCTCCAAATCCTTTCATTTCCATAATTTTAAACATGGTCTCGTGCTCAATTTTGTCAAAAGCTTTCTCAAAATCCAACTTGAGAATGATAATTTCTTTTTTGATGAAGGCAGAGATGAAGATATTCAAAAGCCTAGGCCTGGCAATCCTGAATGCTTCTAGACTTGATGAAGCCATATTGGTTAACATGAATCAAACTAGTGATCATAGGTTGGAATCTATTAGCAAGCAGCTTGGTGATAATCTTGACAGAAGAATTCAAGAGGGAGATAGGTCTATATTCACCAATTGAAGTTGGACTAGCCACCTTTGGGATGAGGGTAATGAAAGAGCCATTAATACTCCTAAGGTAGATGTCTCCCGAGTGAAAAGCAGAACAAAGGTTATAAAAATTCTGTTTGATAAAAAACTAGCATTTCTTCAAAAACTCATTGTTGAAGCCATCTGGCCCAGAAGATTTATTGGAGGGTAGATTACTGACAACCAAGTCAATCTCTTGTTTAGAAAAGGGCATTTCAAGCAGGTCGAGGTTAGTTGAAGGACCAAGGAGAGAGCTGAGATCAAAGAGCATAGAATGAAAACTAGAAGTCCCCAGTCTTGCTTTAAAGTCAGACCAGATAAGGTCAGCCTTGTGACAGTGTTCAACAATTGGTTCTCCCTCTGAGTTCAGCAAAGAGTTGATAGAGTTATTCCTCTTTCTGATGGTTGCAATTGAATGAAAAAACCTAGAATTTTCATCATCTAGTTGAACCCATTTAACTGTACCTCGCTGCTTCTAGTATAACATTTGCTGATGCAGAAGGAAACTAAGTTTCTCATTCAGAATCTCCCTGAATTCCATTCATGAACTGACAAATCTCTCCATTCCTCAAGAGAGTCAAGGAAAGAGAGAACCAATTTAATGTTTTCAATGGTTCTCCTGAGGTTAGAAAGTTTGGATTGTCAACATCTAAGGGCATGTCTTAGTATTTTAAATTTAGCTAAAAGAAGTTTAGCAGCATCAGGTTCAGAGAAATGACTATTCCAACAACTGGCAACCAAAGGGAGAAAACTATCATGCTGCATCCAGTAGTTTTCAAACCTGAAAATATTTCCTTTTGGGCTAGATGTTTTGACTTGGATAACACGAGGCCAGTGATCAAAAGTTTCCATGACTAGGGAGAAAGCAAAGCAATTAGGGTACTTGAGAGTCTAGGACTGGGATAAAAAAACCAGTCAAGCCTTTCCAAGACTGGGGGTTGCAACTTATTTGTCCAGTGAACTTTCTACCATGCAGAGGGATTTCAACTAACCCAAGGGCACTGATGGCACCATTAAAGAGGAGCATATCCCCAATATTTGCTCCAATTCTATTCCTGTCTTCAGGTTTCCTGTAAAGATTAAAATCTCTAATAATCAACCAATCAGTGTCATCTGGCATTTCAATGTTTTGGAACCATTGCATAAATTCAACTTTGCCTTCATAATCACATGGCCCATAGACAAATGTAAGGATCCAAGAGTCACTATTATGATTTGAAGAGAACTCCACTGAGATAGCAAAACTGTTCTGGAAAACTTCTTGTCCTATGAACTGACTGGATTTCCAGGCCACCAGAATACCTCTAGAAGCACTAATCAAGGCCAAGAAGCAAAAAATCATCAAAAGAGGGAGGATTGAAGTTTGTAGCCTAGGTCAAAGGATTCCTTTTGGTTTCCTGTAAGCTAACAATTACTCTCTACAATTTTGTTTCTAATTGACATCCACTTACTATTAGAATTGATACCCCTAACATTCCAATATAAAACATTCCAACAGTGATTAGTAGGCCTAATATTCATAAAGAAAACTGATAAAAAAGAACTCAAATAGCACAATTCATAGCATGTGCACAAAGTTTGACCCCAAGGTCCAGAAATAGCAAAACAACATCAAAAGGTGATGAGAAGTAAAACAAAAGACATGCCTAGGCCTAGGGAAGATAGAAGCCTCGGTCCTTGTATAATATGAAGCTTCACTCATCATTTGCGCCATATTTGTTGTTGTTGGAGGGGTCCTCCTTGTTGTTGTTGTCCTTCTTCTCCTTCTTCCTCGGGGGGCTTGTCTTCTTTCTGTTGGAGGACCCAATAGAGCTTTGCTTGCTGGGCCTCTTCTTGCTAAGGGCAGCATCAGATACCTGAGAGTCATCAAGGTCACATAAAGAAGAAGAAATGCTTATGATGACTTTAGGAGAAAGAGTTGGGGGGCTTGTCATTGCAACCAAGGCAATTTTTGTCAGTGCAGCCAGAATCCTTAAACCCCTTCTTATTAATTTTGATTCTTTGACTCCTCCTAACTTCAGTTTCCACAAGAGAAGTCTTCCTGGTCCTTCTCCGTTCTACCTTTTTGGCCTCGGAAGTAGCAGGAGAACTCAAAGCTGGAGAGTCAGCCAATTCCATTTCCATTGGCATAATTACATCTTCAATCAATGCATCCTCCTCAACCAGAATGTCCTTTGCAACTTTTAGGACAGGATCAGAGGTGTTCTCCATGCCATCATCAAGAAGCTAAGCAGCATTGGGACAAGCAGGAAAGGAATTTATCAGACAGGAGACCGGTAAAGAGAAGCCAACCTTATCCCCATGGCCAATGCAGTCCGGAAGAGTGTTGGACTTGATGAATTCCTTAGCATGACTGAACTGTTCAGGTGAAAGCAGAAGAGCAGTGAAATGATTAACCCAATCTTTTGGAATCCAGAACTGAGGCGGTTTCCTAGGTTGAGCTGAGAAGAATTTAGCCCAAAGCCCAGATGAAGCAGTAGACCCAGAAGGAAAAGTAGGACTGCCAAATGGGCTGGTCGTCCAGAGCCCATCAAGAAAGTTTGAACTGCTAATAGGGCCGGCGCAATCTTGAGGTGAGGGGACTGCAGGTTGATCATGAATCAGGGCCATGCCAACAAAAATATTCTGAGGCCCAATCTCTTGGGCAGCTTCAGCTTCAAGTTGAGCAGCAATTTCATCATCATTCATGATTTCATCCTCCTGAATCTCTAATGGAAGGAAATTGATAGGTGGCCCGTTAAGGACAAGGATGTCCACCTGATCCTCTGGTGGTTCTTGCAACTCATTAGCCAGTGCCTCCTAGATTGGACCAAGAGCGTCATCATTAGCTAAGTTCTCATCTTCATCTTCATTCACTTGATCAGGTAGATCATTGAGTACTAGAAACATGCCATTTTGCGGCGGCCCCTGAACAACCGGATCAATAATCATTTCTTCCATATTTGGAATGGCATCATTCAGGTCAAACTCTGGTAGAGGATCCTGATTCTCGGCAAAGTTTAAGATGGGGATCAGCTGGATATTATCTGGCCAGGCTTCCCAGGCCTCCTCAACAGGGCCAGCGACAGGATCACCATTACCAAAAGGGGTAAGGTTAACATTTTGACCAGTAGCATCAAAATTATTTCCTTGTGCACCGCCAAAAGCGGGGAAAAGCGCATTGCCTCCCTGCTAATTAGCATTGGCACCAGGCGTGGGACCAAGCTGTCCAAAGCCAAAGAGGTCGAAAGGACCTCCTGGGGGAGGTCATCTGGACCCGGCGTAGGGTCTTCATCTTGCGGTAGAGCACCCAACAACTGTCCTTGAAGGATCTCACACTGAATGGTCAAAGATTCACCTTGAAACCCTTCACCTTCAGTGATGACTAAGAACTGAGGGATTGATTCCAAATCCACCACACACGCTCTGACCAGCAGCCTTGACAAGTGCCTCAGATCATCCACCCTGGAAATGACTCTGCCGAAGGAACAGATAGAATTGACCACATATTCATCATCCCTGTAATCAGGTGGGAAGCCAAGCAAAAGTAACCAGCACTCTCTATTGAAGTTGATGGCTCTCCAGTTTCTACCCTTGTGGTGCTTAGCAAAGGTGATCGTGACGTTGCCAAAAGAAAGCACCGTGCACAACAAGTCTATCTCTATCATAAGCATTGCGGAATTTGACATAAGCTTGACCCAAATGAGTAGGTTGCATATCCAGAAAAGCCACATGATGTTCATTTGTCAAAAAGTCCGAGACAATGCCCCTGATTGCTTGGAAAGTTACCTGCTACTACGGCATGGGGTCAATGGAGACGATGGCCAAGTCATGGCGTCTAGTGCGTAGGCCTGTCAAAACCACCTGCTCCATAGGTTTGCGTGCCATGACTTTGATACGATCCATCCCCGTAGGGATGAAAGGAGCTGGATCAGCGTGGAAGTACGCTATTACAGGATTCTCTTCTTGCGAGAAAGGGTTTCTGGAGGGCTCAAGATTGGGGTTTTCACTGTTGGAGGCACTTGGGACTGTTCTGTAAACAATAAACGTTGAAACGCATTGGGGGATTCCATTTATAACACCAGAATGCCAAGGGACGCTCGACAAATAAGAGAAATCACAAAACCGCGGGGGAGACGATGGGCCAGCAGTTAAGCGGGCTGGGTTGAACTAGCTAGAATAATCTGAAAGCGGCCCAAAATCCTTGGCGAAGTTATCAACCTAGCGCCCCTTCACAATCCCCTGAAGATGCAACCAATCCGCACGGCAGAACGCCGCAATGTGTCCCCACTCCAAGCAGTGATCACACTTAATTGGAGTTGAGCATGTGTGCCTTTAATGCGATTTAGAGTGACAACACCGGCAAGACACAGGAAACAAAGTAGGGGGACTAACTGGCCCTTTGGCAGGCTTATCGACAAGAATCAAATTGAAATTTAAATCCAAATTCAAAACAATTCTGCCTCTCTTGAGCAACAGAGCGCCATTGGGGAGGATGCTCACCTCTGGCATGATGATTCAGCAAAAGGGGGATTGATTTGGGTGGAGCGGGGAGCTAATGGCTCACAAGAGCGTTAGCCAAAGGAGCCGAAATCCTGCTCAAACGCTCGAACACTGAGATCCTTGGAAAAGAAAGCGTACTGAAAGCTGATCTGCATGTGGGAGCAGCATTGGCAAAATGTCGAGCATGCAGGGGCGCAACGGTACCGAATTGGCACCGGTTGAAAGGACCGTATAGGCTAGAAGGGGGTGAATAGCCTATTAAAAATTCTAGCAAAACACTAGACCACAAGTTAGTTGATAAGCAAGCGAGACAAAGCGCTAGCTCTAGACTACTCTATGCAAGTCACCTATCAAGATATGCTACTCACAAATATAAGCACTCAACACGTAAGAAACCAACTCCCCCGAACCTAAGGAGATGGCACCTAAACAAGTATTAAGCGCAAGGAAGAGAGATCGAGAGGATTATACCAATGGGCTTGATTGAAGTGAAGTCCGCACGCCGTGAAGACCAATCACCGGGATATATCCAATATGAAAACCAAATGATCAAACCCAATGAAATACAAGAAAACCAAGAGTCCACTCGATGGTGGAGAAGACAAAGAACACTCGATTTTTTACCGAGGTTCACGTGATCGCCGTCACGCTACTCCTCGTTGTGGCACCGGTCTTTCTTGGTGGATTGAGAGTTAGGCTTCACACGCCAATCCCTCACCGGGAGCCGCTCACCAACACAAGAGAAGTGGCTATCAACCACGAGCAATCCACTAGAGTTGGTTTTGGCACTCCGCCGAAGATAACCACAAAACCTCTCACAATCAATCACCTCGGTATGGGCTTGAACAATCTCCAATCAACCTCACACCAGAATCACCTCCAAGCCTCTAGGGACACGGCAATGCCCCAAGAGAATAAGAACTCAGCCTTGGCTTGCTCTCAAGTGCTCTAGAATGCAATTCACTAAGCAATGATGCACTTGAGGATCACTTAACTCACAAAGATGATCAAAGATGAACAAGTGAGTGAGTGGGAGGCTTAGGATGCTCACAAAGAGTATGCAAATGATTCAAGTGTGCAAGAGTTGTCACCAAGTGACTAGAGAAGGAGTATAAATACCCCTAAGTGCAATCCTAGCCGTTACCCACTGAAAAACAGCCATTAACACGCTTTTGGGGGCGTTGGACCGACCGACGGACCGACAGCGTCAGACCAAGCGTTAGCGTCCGATTCTCTAGATCTCGCCACGTGTCAGCTCGTTTCAACCACAGCCGCTGGATCGCAACGGCTACTTCTCGTGCCGTTTTCCCAACCGTCGGACGCTCAAGCTGATGGTCCGACATGCGCACTGCTCCAGGCGTCGGACCGTCTGACTCTCACAGACGAGACACAGAGAACAAAATCATGTCTATATGATCTGGCAAGTCCTAGCAAAGTATGAATGCACATGTCAAATAATGATAACTTTGCCTTGCTTGGAGAATAGACATGTCATAAGATATTCATGAAGTGCATCAACACATGTTGGAGTAGTCAAGTATGTTCAACTCATTCCTTAGCTTGCAAAATCTAGCTTCATCAAGTGGCTTGGTGAATATGTCGGCTAGTTGATCTTCGGTGCCTACACTTGTGATTGCAATATCTCCTTTTGCTTGGTGATCTCTTATGAAATGGTGCCTCACATCTATGTGTTTGGTTCTTGAATGTTGCACCGGATTGGTTGTGATCTTCACCGCACTTTCATTGTCACATAGCAATGGAACCTTGTTGAATTTCAATCCGTAGTCCTTCAAGGTTTGCCTCATCCAAAGCAATTGTGTACAACAACTTCCCGCACTAATGTATTCCGCTTCGGCGGTAGAAAGTGCAACACTATTTTGCTTTTTGAATGACCATGAAACTAGTGACCTTCCCAAGAGTTGACATGTTCCGGAAGTGCTCTTTCTATCAATTTTGCAACCGGCATAGTCCGCATCCGCATAACCTATCAATGTGAAGTTGGAGCCCTTGGGATACCACAAACCAATGTTAGATGTGCTCTTTAAGTACCTCACTATTCTTTTAGTTGCCTTCAAATGACTCTCTCTTGGAGAGGCTTGATATCTTGTGCACATGCACACACTAAACATCACATCCGGCCTAGAAGCGGTCACATAGAGTAGACTACCAATCATTGACCGATATTGCTTTTGATCAACCAATTCACCTTCTACATCCGGTTCCAAGCTTCCACTAGTGCCCATTGGTGTTGAGATTGCTTTTGCATTTTGCAACCCAAACTTCTTCACCATGACCTTGATATACTTGCTTTGACTCACAAATGTGCCATTCTTCAATTGCTTGATTTGGAGTCCAAGAAAATAGCTAAGTTCACCAACCATGGACATTTCAAACTCTTTGGCCATCATTTCTCCAAACTCCTCACAAAATGCTTGACTTGTTGATCCAAAGATGATATCATCAACATAGATTTGCATGATGAACAAGTCATTCCCGATCTTCTTAGTGAAGAGAGTGGTGTCAACCTTTCCCATCTTAAACCCTTTAGAGAATAGGAAGTCCCTCAATCTCTCATACCATGCTCTTGGTGCTTGTTTCAAGCCATAGAGAGCCTTCTTGAGCTTGTGTACATGGTCGGGTTTCTTATCATCTTCAAAACCGGGAGGTTGCTCAACATAAACTAACTCATTGATGTAGCCATTCAAGAATGCACTTTTGATATCCATTTGGTAGAGCTTAATATCATGAGCACATGCATATGCCAATAAGATCCGGATTGCTTCCAATCTTGCCACCGGTGCATAGGTTTCTCCAAAGTCTAAGCCTTCAATTTGAGTGTACCTTGTGCAACCAATTTAGCTTTGTTCCTCACAACAATCCCATCTTGATCTTGCTTGTTCCGAAAAACCCACTTGGTGCCAATCACATTGTATTTACTTGGTCTTGGAACTAATTCCCATACTTGATTTCTCTCAAAATTGTTGAGCTCTTCATGCATAGCATTGATCCAATCCTCATCTTTGAGTGCCTTCTCAATGTTGGTAGGCTCCTCTTGTGAGACAAATGAATAGTGCTCACAAAATGAAGCCACTCTTGACCTTGTTTGTACACCTCTACTAATATCACCAACAATTTGATCTAGAGGATGATCTCTTGCAATGTGAGTTGGTTGAAGAATATGAGATGAACTAGCATCTTGAACTTGGTCTTGATCTTGATCATGAGCTTGAACTTGAGATTCACTTGAGCTTGCTTGATTTGCTTCATCTTCTACTTGTACAATAGGAGGGATGACTTCATCACCATTATCTTCAACTTGTCTTGGTCTAATGTCACCAATATCCATGTTCTTCAAAGCATCAACTAATTGAGGTCCTCTTACATCATCTAGATTATCCTTCTCTTTTTGAGACCCTTTGGTTTCATCAAACTCAACATCATGGACTTCTTCAACTATCCCATGTGCCAAGTTCCATACTCTATATGCTTTGCTTGAAGTTGAATACCCAAGAAGAAATCCTTCATCACACTTCTTCTCAAATTTACCCAAACGAGTGCCCTTCTTTAAGATATAGCATTTGCAACCAAACACTCTAAAATATGAAATGTTGGGTTTTCTTCCATTCAAGAGCTCATAGGGTGTCTTCTTCAACATTGGATGACAATATAGACGGTTGCTAGTGTAGCAAGCCGTATTGATAGCTTCCGCCCAAAATTCATCACTAACATTGTATTCACTTAGCATGGTTCTTGCCATATCAATGAGAGTTCTATTCTTTCTTTCGACAAGACCATTTGATTGAGGAGTGTACTTTGCCGAGAATTGATGCTTGATTCCTAGATCATCACAAAACTCATCAACTCTTGTATTCTTGAATTCACTTCCATTATCACTCCTAACTTGCTTCACCCTTGTATCAAACTCATTTTCACTTCTCTTGATGAAAGACTTAAAGATTCCATACACTTCACTTTTGTCAACTAGAAAGAAGACCCAAGTGTATCTTGAGAAGTCATTAACTATCACAAAGCCATATTTTCTTCCTCCAATACTTGCATAAGTGGTTGGACCAAACAAATCCATATGCAATAGCTCAAGTGGACTAGATGTACTCATCATGCCTTTCTTAGGGTGTGTGTTCCCAACTTGCTTTCCAAATTGACAAGAACTACACAACCTATCCTTCTCAAAGTGTACATCCTTCAAGCCTTTAACCATGTCATGCTTGACCAATCTACCAAGTTGCTTCATCCCAACATGTCTAAGTCTTCTATGCCACAACCAACCAAGACTTGACTTTGAGATCAAACATGAAGAAAGCTTTGCTTCACTATCATTGAAATCCACCAAGTATAGGTTCCTATATCTAAAGCCCTTGAAGATCAAGTTGGAACCATCCACACTAACAATCTCAACATCATTAATACCAAAGATGCACTTGAAACCAAGATCACATAGTTGTGCAACCGATAATAAGTTGAAATTGAGAGATTCAACTAGCAACACATTTGATATGCTCATATCATTTGAGATAGCAATCTTGCCTAATCCTTTCACCTTGCCCTTTCCATTGTCACCAAATGTGATAGAATCAAACTCTTGGCTACCATTTGTGTTGATAGAATTGAACATACTAGACTCTCCGGTCATGTGTTGAGTGCATCCACTATCAAGCACCTAATGTCTTCCTTCGGCTTTATAATTGACCTACAAACAATAGATCAATTGGTTTTAGGTACCCAAGCGTTCTTGGGTCCTTGGAGGTTAGTGACCAAAGACTTAGGCACCCAAATTGATCTCATCCGTGGGTTGCCTCTTGGTGTACCAATATACTTAGTTTTAACACCCTTCACTCCCTTGGGGAGCATGTAACAAGAATCATGACGAATTGAAGTCGCACTAGCAAATTTTACTTGCTTGATCTTGTTGGCCATGCAATATTGCTCATTATGCCCTACTTGCTTGCATCTTTGGCAATACCTACCATTGCTCCTCACAAAGCTAGCTTTGGGAGTCACAAAAGCGGCCTTATCTTTCTTGGGGGTATACCCTAGTCCCTCCTTAGAGTGACTAAATCTTTGGCTACCCAAACACTTTAGCAAGCGGGCATCCCCACCATAGGCATTGCCTAAGGCACGGGTGAGCTTGTTGACCTCCTCCTTGAGGTTTTTGTTTTCTACCACAAGTGAGGACTTAGAGTCATCAACTTTGGGTGAAATAGGAGTGGTGGAGCTGCAAGAAGGGTTAGTGACAACAATAGTAGAAGAAGGAATTGACATGTCACTAAGGATATCACATGATGAACCCATGTCACATGTCTTCATGGATGCCCTCTTCTCATTTTCGGCCACTAGAGAGGAATGAGCTTTCTCAAGCTTGGAGTGAGCCACCTTGAGGTTTTCATGGGTTTCCATTAGCCTCTCATGAGACTTCAAGAGCTCATCAAAGGATTGCTCAATGGCTATCTTGCCTTTGCGCAATTCTTTGCACTCCTTTCTGTTGGCCTCAATGTAAGTATTGGCATCATCAAGCATGGACATAAGCTCATCACATGATAGCTCCTCCTCATCACACTCATCATCGGATTATACCTTGGATGGCTTGGCCATTAAGCATGTAGATGGAGTATTGAAGAGAGATAGCTTGTTGTTGAGAGCAATGCTTGCCATAGCCTTCTTCTTGATGGTCTTGCTCTCATCATCACTATCATCATCATCGGTAGAGGCATCACTATCATCCCAAGTGACACAATATGATTGCCCCTTCTTCTTCTTCTTGAGAGTCACGTTCTTGTTCTTCTTCTCTTTCTTGTCCTTTTTCTTGCTCTTCTTCTTATCATCATCACTCTCATTGTCATTGTCACTATTTAGAGGACAATGAACAATGAAGTGATCCAAGCTCTTGCACTTGAAGCATCTCCTTGGCTCTTGCTTGTTTTTGGAGATAAACTTCTTCTTGCCTTGACCATAGCCCTTTCTCTTCATGAAACGACCAAACTTGCGTACTAGAAGAGCCATGGCCTCATCGTCTTCATCATCACTAGAGGTAGATTCTTCTTCTAACTCAACCATTTTGGCCTTGCCTTTGCTCTTGGAGGGTGTAGCTTTCAGAGCCACACTCTTTTTCTTCTTCTCCTCAACCACCTCTTCATTGTTTATGTCTTGTGTGATGATCTCACCGAGGATTTGGTTGGGCTTCTTAGTGCTCAAGTCTTCTCTTGCAAGCAAGGTCTTGATAATAGCAAATCTTGCGGGCAAGCACCTCAAGAACTTATGAGAGAAGTCCTTGTCCTTGATGTCCTCACCCAAGCTCTTCAAGTCCTTCACTATCACTTGTAGCCGGTTGAACATCTCCGGCACACTTTCATCTTCATTCATCTTGAAAGTGCCGAACTTCTCTCTCAACATGTATACCTTGGTATTCTTGACCTCTTGTGTGCCCTCATATGTCTCCTCCAACCGCTTCCAAATGTCATGAGCCAAATCAAGATCCTTGATTTTCTCAAACACATGAGACTCAAGAACGGTGTAGAGTGCATTGATTGCATGGGCATTGCACTCCATCTTTCTTTTGTCAACATCGGTGGGAGCTTGAGCATTCTCATTCTCAATTTTTGTATCCGTCATCTTCCACACATTGATATGCATGGTCATGAAATGCACTATCATCTTCGTCTTCCAATGATCATAGCTTGTACCATCAAACTTTGGCGGCTTCCCTAACACATTGATTTGAACCATTTTTCACCACAAGGATGTTAAGCCTCAAACGATGGTGACCTCGGCTCCGATATCACTTGAAAGGACCGTATAGGCTAGAGGGGGTGAATAGCCTATTAAAAATTCTAGCAAAACACTAGACCACAAGTTAGTTGATAAGCAAGCGAGACAAAGCACTAGTTCTAGACTACTCTATGCAAGCCACCTATCAAGATATGCTACTCATAAATATAAGCACTCAACACGCAAGAAACCAACTCCCCCGAACCTAAGGAGATGACACCTAAACAAGTATTAAGCGCAAGGAAAAGAGATCGAGAGGATTATACCGATGGGCTTGATTTGAAGTGAAGTCCGCACGCCGTGAAGACCAATCACCAAGATATATCCAATATAAAAACCAAATGATTAAACCCAATAGAATACAAGAAAGCCAAGAGTCCACTCGATGGTGGAGAAGACAAAGAACACTCGATTTTTTACCGAGGTTCACGTAATCGCCATCATGCTACTCCTCGTTGTGGCACTGGTCTTCCTTGGTGGATTGCGAGCTAGGCTTTACACGCCAATCCCTCACCGTGAGCCGCTCATCAACACAAGAGAAGTGGCTATCAACCACGAGCAATCCACTAGAGTTGGTTTTGGCACTCCGCCAAGGATAACCACAAAACCTCTCACAATCAATCACCTCGGTGTGGGCTTGAACAATCTCTAATTAACCTCACACTGGAATCACCTCCAAGCTGCTAGGGACACGGCAATGCCCCAAGAGAATAAAAACTCAGCCTTGTCTTGCTCTCAAGTGCTCTAGAATGCAATTCACTAAGCAATGATGCACTTGAGGATCACTCAACTCACAAAGATGATCAAAGATGAACAAGTGGGTGAGTGGGAGGCTTAGGATGCTCACAAAGAGTATGCAAATGATTCAAGTGTGCAAGAGTTGTCACCAAGTGACTAGAGAAGGAGTATAAATACCCCTAAGTGCAATCCTAGCCGTTACCCACTGAAAAACAGCTGTTAACACGCTTTTCGGGGCGACGGACCGACAGCGTCGGACCAAGCGTTAGCGTCCGATGCTCTAGATCTCGCCACGTGTCAGCTCGATTCAACCACAGCAGCTGGATCGCAACGGCTACTTCTCGCGCCGTTTTCCCGACCGTCGGACGCTCAAGCTGATGGTCCGACGCGCGCACTGCTCCAGGCGTCGGACCGTCTGACTCTCACAGACGAGACACAGCTCGGCCACCGTCGGACTCTTGCAAGGTTAGCCGTCGGACCAATGATCTCCATGGTCCGACGCTTCCAGAGAGGTTTCAACTTGCTCAAAACCGTCGGACTCCAGTCCGACGCTCGCCGTCGGAGGAAGCTCTAGCGTCCGACGCTCTCCCGAACGCCACGCGTCACGCCGACACTGCTCGGCACCGTCGGACTGAAGTGGGCAATAGTCCGACACTCGTAAAACGAGCGTCCGACGCTCGCCATTTGCCAGAACAAGGGTTAGGCGTCGGACTCTACTCAATGGTCCGACGCTGCCCCTCTGCACAGTCCGACGCTCACTTCTCAGGGTTTTTCAAGTCTATTTCTCACCCCTTGCTTCTATGTACTAACACTCAAGGTCTTCAACACTTGTGCACAGTGTGTTAGCATTTTGTAAACATTTTTCAAGGGTTTCTAACTTTGATCTCTAGGTTGGTTAGTTCAATGCAAATGAAATGCAATCTAGAGCACTTGAAAGTAATCCAACACTCGTTCTCCCCTTAATAGTCGGCTATCTATCCTAAATGTGAACACACCCACTAGGTGTCTTGTTCACCAAAATGAAAACCTATTTGGATTATACCTTTACCTTCATGCCTTTGCTTAACACTTGATCACCTCACTTCTTATTCACTTGATCCATGATAGAGCCATCTTGATCAACATAGTCTCCTAGGCTCCACACTCCATGGTTTGACCAACCTAAACCTTGCCATCACTTAGCAACTTAGGTTAGTCCTTAGGATGTCATTAATTATGAAAACCAAACTAGGGATTTCACCGGTGAGAAGAGGGGCTGCAGGTTTCTTAACCATATCAGCAAAGGAAGCATTTTTCTTCTTCACTTCCATCGAAGGAAAGAGAGGCACATACGATGACGAAGTGCGCGCAGCGGCCAGCCCAGAATCATTAAAAAGATAGAAGGAGAGCTCAAACTCATAGCAAACAAATTTTCGTAGTCTACAAATTTCGAAACCAATAGCCTTAGAAGAAGCAGAAAAGAGGAAGATTCTATCTTAAGGGGGCTGACAAGCCAGTGATCAGCACAGTCACCAAAAAGAGAAATGAGAGAGGAAGCGACCGACCCCTCGTCAAGCCTAAACTTGCACCTGCCAAAAGCAGCAACCAGCGATAAGGAGGAAGGGGAGAGTTTACCGGCAGCAGGGGGGAGCCCAAATTTCTCCAAGGTGAAGGAGGAAAATTTCTCACCCACTGCGATCTCAGCCAGGGAAGGAGGAGAGGACGAAGAAGACCGAGCCGCCATGGCTGGGAATTGGCAGAGCCGAGAGGGAAGGCCAGCAGGGAGGGGGGGGGGGGGGGAGGTGGATGAATGCCGCCCCTAAGGGCCGCGCAACCCAGCGGCGGAGCCGGCAGGGACGGGAGAGCGGCGGAGCCCGCTCCGGCGGCGGGGGTCAGACCCCACCGAGGGCGTAGCTCTCATGACTTCTTTCTTTGTGAAAACCGACTGTCATTGTGATGAGTACCATACAGTTTTCCTTTTAATTTATCTATTCACTCATCTTTTGCTAAGCTCAACAAAGAATACTGTACGTCGTTTGGCCTTCAATCGGGATGATCTTACCAATACCGTCGGTAACTTTGCTCCATAGGCCATCAGCTTCAGCTCCCCCAACTTGGTCTCTGACAAATCATTATTTCAGCTCCTTCCATGCGCCTGGCATTGTGGTGACATCCTTTTACCACCAGTGATCAAAAATATGCCTCAGGCCTCTCACACAGTGAAGGATTCTTCACCGCGCGCGTGTGCAAAACTATGCATCGCAATTCTTTCAGGCACAAAAATATTTAGCTCAAAACCATCCGGGGCGTGAACGGCTATAATTGGCGCGCGCGCATCTGCCGCTGCAGGCGCCACATTTCCTTTCTCTTCCCTTCCCTTGCCATTGCCAAATTTACACCCGACCAATCTTTGTGTGTGGAATGGCGTCCGCGCTCACCCTGCGGTGAGCGAGCGCGCACGCACGTAGCAACCATTGGTTGTGTTGGTGAGTTCGTCGATTGGTTCGCCGGAGATGGCGTCGTCGGCGGGGTACGCGGATGGCTGCACCGGAGGTCTGGGCGACGGGGACGCCCCGGTGCAGACGACGATGAGGAAGCAGCCGTCACGGATCGCGTCGGGGATGCGTCGGCTGGCGTCAAAGGTGTCGTCGGCGGTGCCGGAGATGCGTGGCCTGAAGCGTACACACTCCGGCGCCCAGTCGGGCTTGCGCGGGCTGCGCTTCCTCGACAAGACGTCTGCCGGCAAGGACGGCTGGAAGTCCGTGGAGAAATGGTTCGACGAGATGAGCACCGACGGCCGGGTGCAGAGGGAGAACTTCGCCAAATGCATCGGTGCGTCTCGCTGAGCCTTGTCGCGGCTTGTCGTCGCCGTGATATAGTATATGATCTGTCTATCCTGTAGAATAAGAACGTGTAATCAAAAGGTTTGCGTCCTTACTTTCAACGATGCTAGATTCTGTTTAATATAAAGGCATGCATTTATTTTTTTTGAAAAAAGTTAATCTATTATGTGCTTCATTGGATATAATGATAATTTGAAACGTTGTTCAATATTTCGGATTTGTTTGCATTGTTCATCCATTCTCATGGTTGTACTCGGGGTCTGTCTTGTTTTGGTATTTGTTTCGACCTGGTTGATGTCGCCCTTTTCTTCCTTTTCTTAGTTGTGCTTTCAACCCTTTTTTTTATCTTTTCTCGTTTAATAAAAATCGTGGTTGTTGATTTTATCATGGAATCATTCTAAACTGCTCGTTTAATTTCTTTTGAGGATAGACTGGCAAATTATGAGCTCCTCAAATGTTGTCTACTGGTAATTTGTAAGAAGCAAAACAAAATCGCGGAAAGATCCATTTCATCCATATAATGTTCCTGTGACAGTCAGAAATACTGACATTCTTAGCAAAAAAATTATGTGTGTGATTACCTACCTGATGCTCCACTATCTGCGTCTTAAAGGTATGGCTGATTCAAAGGAGTTTGCAAGCGAGGTATTTGTAGCATTGGCTAGGAGAAGACACATCAATCCGGACGATGGCGTAACAAAAGAACAACTGAAGGAATTTTGGGAGGAGATGACAGACCAGAACTTTGATTCCCGGCTACGCATTTTCTTCGACATGTAAACCTTACCTATAGTCCCCTTCTTTTCCGTACTGAAATACGGATTGCTTTCCTCTTGACGAGATCTGCTTGCAACCAGGTGTGACAAGAACGGTGACGGTAAGCTGACAGAAGATGAGGTCAAGGAGGTCAGTTTATACTCTACAGTTCTGAAGATTTTGTTATCACAAGTAGTTATGGCAGGTGTTCTCCGAGTGTTACAAATTTTTTTCACGATCATGTACAGGTCATCGTGCTGAGTGCCTCAGCAAACAAGCTTGCCAAACTGAAGAAACATGCTGCAACCTACGCCTCTCTGATCATGGAAGAGCTGGACCCTGATCACCGCGGCTACATTGAGGTGCACGATCGAGGACATCGGAACCCTTTAGTATTTGCTTCAGTTCTCTCTGAGTCTCAGTGATACTGATAGTCATAGCAGCACCATACTGACAGAAAACAGAAAACAGATTTGGCAGTTGGAGACCCTGCTACGCGGGATGGTGACGGCGTCAGGGCCGCCAGACAAGATGGCGTCAGCATCTCTGGCGAGGACGATGGTGCCCTCCAGCCACAGGAGCCCGTTGGAGCGGCGCATCAACAAGGCCGTGGACTTCGTCCATGAGAACTGGAAGAGGATATGGGTGCTCTCCCTCTGGGCCGTCCTCAACATCGCCCTCTTCGTGTTCAAGTTCATCCAGTACCGGAGGCGCGCGGTGTTCGAGGTGATGGGCTACTGCGTCTGCATCGCCAAGGGCGCCGCCGAGACCCTCAAGCTCAACATGGCGCTCATACTGCTGCCGGTGTGCCGGAACACGCTCACAAGGCTGCGGTCCACCGCGCTCAGCAAGGTCGTGCCGTTCGACGACAATATAAATTTCCACAAGGTGCCTACCGTGCCACCCTCCCTCACTCTGAATGCATCTGGCTGGCATTTATTATTGTCGATCACAATGCCTGTTTTCTGTCCGTCACTCAGGTCGTGGCGCTTGGAATCGCCATCGGAGCTTCAACCCATACGCTTTCACACGTGCTCTGTGACTTCCCCAGGCTGGTGTCGTGCCCCAGGGACAAGTTCATGGAGAAGCTGGGGCCCTTCTTCAACTACGTTCAGCCAACATGGGCGAGTCTGCTGACAAGCATCCCGGGATGGACCGGGATCCTCCTCATCCTCATAATGTCCTTCTCCTTCACGCTCGCGACGCACTCCTTCCGGAGGAGCGTCGTGAAGCTGCCGTCGCCGCTGCACCACCTGGCCGGCTTCAACGCCTTCTGGTATGCCCACCACCTGCTGGTGATCGCCTATGTCCTCCTGGTCATGCACTCCTACTTCATATTCCTCACCAAGCAGTGGTACAAGAGAACGGTACGTATTTTTGTTCATTCATTATTTCATTCGATATATGTGTGTGCCCAAGCCTGAAAAAGCCAATTTTGCTTGCCTTTTCAGACATGGATGTACTTGGCTGTCCCGGTCGTCTTCTATGCCTCCGAGAGATGTATCAGAAGGATTCGTGAGAAAAGCTATCGCGTGAGCATCATAAAGGTAGAGTAATGTGATATGTGGTGTATTGATATCAAATTATAAATCCCCCCTTATATTAGTTCTGCAATTAGTAATATATTTATGTGTCACACAGGCAGCAATTTACCCGGGGAACGTGCTCTCACTTTACATGAAGAAGCCACCCAGTTTCAAGTACAAAAGTGGGATGTACATGTTTGTAAAATGCCCAGACGTTTCACCATTCGAATGGTACCAAGGCAGCATTGTCATTTTCGAAGGCACGATGACATCACACTCCTAAAGCTCTGTCCTAATAAGATTCGTCAATATCTGCACTGCAGGCACCCCTTCTCCATCACTTCGGCCCCTGGAGATGATTACTTGAGCGTCCATATCCGTACATTGGGTGATTGGACATCAGAGCTCAGGAATCTGTTTGGGAAGGTCAGTTGACAGAGCACAACACAAAGGGGAAAAGAAAAATCTGGAGACTCTTTCATCATAGGCCAAGTTTGACATGAAAAATATGCGTCATGCAGGCTTGCGAAGCAGAAGTAACTTCTAAGAAGGCAACACTAGCTAGACTTGAAACAACCGTTGTGGCACATGGAGTGGCAGAGGACAATACTAGGTGATTGCCTCGTTTGCCGGCTGTAGAATGTTTTCCTGAGTAGCTATGCATCTGACTTGGCTTTATTCATTTAGGTTTCCTAAAGTCTTCATAGACGGCCCTTACGGTGCACCGGCTCAAAACTACCGGAAATACGACATTCTTTTGCTTATTGGGCTTGGGATTGGTGCAACTCCTTTCATCAGCATACTGAAGGATCTCCTAAACAACATCAAGTGCAATGAGGTAAAAATAGTGCTGAACTCATGCAAAGCTTTTCCAAATGGACAGCGAACATTGTTTAGTTGGGATGTACTGAAACAGGAGAGGCAGAGCATGCATGACACCGAGTTAGGTTGCAGTTTCAAGACTAATGGGCCAGGAAGAGCCTACTTCTACTGGGTTACCAGAGAGCAAGGCTCCTTCGAGTGGTTCAAAGGTGTTATGAACGACGTTGCCGAGAGTGATCGCGATGTACTACTCTACTCTGATGCTCACAATTAATATATACATCCCTCCATTCTTAATTATTGCCAGAAAAAAAGTGATACATCCTCGCTCAATCCATGCGTACAGGATGTAATAGAGATGCACAATTACCTAACAACCGTGTACGAGGAAGGCGACGCGAGGTCAGCCTTAATTGCCATGGTCCAGTCACTTCAACATGCCAAGAACGGCGTGGATATCGTCTCAGGCAGCAAGGTGAAAGAAAAAAACATCTCCTTCCCTCTATACTCTTGGCTGCATAAAATTCAGATATGCTGTACCTGCAGTTTCCAATTCTGACTTTTTCATTCGCAGATTCGAACGCATTTTGCAAGGCCAAACTGGAGAAAAGTGTTCTCTGATCTGGCTAATGCCCACAAGAACTCACGCATAGGTGAGTTATAAAATTTAAGCGACCTTGTTTCCATTGAAGCAGAAAAAAGAAAGTCAACCGACGTAGCTTCTTAAATAAAACCACAAATGCAACTTTCGACTCGCAGGCGTTTTCTACTGTGGATCTCCAACACTTACGAAGACCCTGAGAGATCTTTCGATAGAGTTCAGCAGTACCACGACGACCCGATTCCATTTCCACAAAGAGAATTTCTAAGAAGCAATGGCACGGCTCGTGTAGCCCTGCTCATCGGTGATCAGAGCGTAAAGAAGCGGGCACAAGGCTGTGTGCCTATGCAGGTCAGATTTTTGTGCCCCCATAGAACCCCTGGTAACTTTGTGGAACAGGGATGGGGCTTCAGTGGACCAAGAGACAAGAACCTTTTGCTTTGTCATCGGCTGCTCGGCTTGCTGGGAGCAAGCATGGTCAGATTTGGTGTTGGAGGCGTGTATGCGCAACCCAGAGAACAGCTGAGCCGTAAATTCAGCATAGGAAGTTCCATGCGTGTAGGAAAATTGTATTTGTAATGCATTTTTTTTTTTCTCCAGCCATGTCTTTAGTTGAATGACGAATTGAGACGAGCTGACGTCAGGTGGTACCGTTTGGATACGGACCCGAAGACCTGAGTCCGCGTTCAGTTCGACAAGAATGTACTTTCTAGTTTTTATAAAACTGTCATAGATTTTCCATTTTAAGCAACAAATTTTTTTCCTGAAATGGAAGGAAACTTTACAACACCGTTCCTTTTTTTTGCGTAAAAAAAGAACACCATTCCTTTTTTTACTTCTGCTACAAGTCCATCTAGCTTACATCCATATAAATTTTGTTCTCCAATCTCCATTTAGAAAAGTTGTCGTAATGTCCATACGGATGAAGGATATTACTATGAGAGCAGTAAAAGAAAGTAGCACTGAGGTAAATCTGTCAATAGGTGAATATTACCTCCGCCTAAAATCAATAGGCGATGTTGAGAGAGAGAGAGAGAGTAGAAATTTGGATTTCGTGGTGTGGTAGGAAACACCCCTGGCCTTTATTTATCCTATCACTGCTGGATTCAGGTGCACTGGCGCACTCTGCAAAGTTATTAATGTACTCAGCAAAGGACACTCGAAAAAAAATACCATCAAAGAAGCCTTAGTTGAGTGTCATTTGTCGGGCACTCGGTAAAACCGCGAAGAAAAGTTGCCGTGACGGCATGGAGACGATGATGGAGGCTTTGTCGAGTGCTTGGCGACGCTCAGCAAAGATTTTTATTTTTATTTTTTGAAAATTCTTTACCGAGTGCTACCTATGCCGGCATTCAGCAAAAAATTATTATTTTTTATTCTTAAAAAATTCTTTGGTGAGTGCTACAAGCTGGCACTCGGCAAAGCTATAATTTTTTTAGAAAATTCTTTGCCAGGAAATTCGGCTTTCAGGCACCTATTTTCCTAGCTTTGCCGAGTGCCATAAGGGGTCCTTTGCCGAGTGTTGCCCTCGGCAAGGTGACCCAAAACAATGTTTTTTATTTATTTTTTTACATTACAAACAGAAAATATCACATATATATTACATCCATTGCATATTTATCACATCCATCATATTAATAAGTTGTGAGTTCAGGTGGCAACAGTTCAGTGGCAAAAATCCAAGGCCATTGTCACAACCTCAAGGAACTCCTCCTCAGAATTGCATTGAAGCACCTGCTTAGGGGAGAAGCCATCAAGGACTCCTGGAAGTTTCCTAAACCATGCCTGTCCAATTTAAATGTACAGAAGTGTCAGTTCTCTGAACCATGCCTGTCCAACTTAAATGTCAAATTTAAACATAATTTCATGGTTATTTCAAGCCGACTGATGTCCTACCTTAATCAGGCTAACCAAGTAGCGAACACCAATGTCCTTAGGTACAACTCCTTTGTTCAGCTGGACCCTGACGTGTTCCTCTTAGTCATTCTTCGGATTAATGAGAAAGATCCTCTCAGCCTGAAATTGGAATATAGGAAACTTCAGGGCCTACCTGGTTTCACTACTTGTTACATTTCTCAGGGGAAGTAAATTTACCAGGCACTTGCTGTATGATAGAATAATTCTGAAACAAATGCAAACACAGGCAGAAACAAAACTCCTAATTAAAAGTCATGAAATTCTCCAGCAGTTTTGTGAAAAATAACAGACCTCATTTACCGTCAAAGAATTTATAGAAAAATAACTTAAGCAAACACTAAATCTTCTGAATCCACTGGGTACTTATGATTCAGCAGACCAAATAAGTTTTGAATTTAATTGGGTCTATCCTTTTCTGGCCTCGGCATTGCTTATATACCAGTGCCACATGCTAAACCTTGACCAAAATTTTTTTGAACTAAACTCACAAATACAATAAAGAAGAGTAGGAATTGGAAATACAAAGAAATGCAATGCAAACTTTTTAGTACAAACTCACAAATGCAAATAGAATGGTGAACTTTTTTAGCATACATAAGGCAACTCTCTCTGCTGAACCAACCTGACTGATGCTAGCTGCGGCTAGCAGTTCATAGTCGAAACACCTCAAATTGGACGACTAGTTCGGAGTTAGGACCAAGCTTGGCATCAAGGACTGAATTTAGCTACTTCCTTGGCATAACATCAGCACCTTGACGAACAATATCAACAGCTGCCAACAACTACATTAAGGGCGAAAGATCAGTTTAAATACACTTGGACATCACAAGGCTATGGCAAATGAAGCTCTACAGAAAATGATGGACCAAAACTGTGGCAAATTACTTTACAAAAGAAAACAATTAGCAATCTTCAATGTCACAGTCTGTACAAAGGATGTGAATCTATGTGATAACCACGAGCTTGTGGCACTTGCTTATGATGACTACTTGTCCAGTTAAAGTGCAAATAAATTTGTTTACACCAAAATTTAGACAGGGCACAGATCATTGTCGCGAAAGGAAGAAAGTTGATCTGGGAGACTGGATCGGATGTTTGTTGACATCAGCAAGGTCACAGAAGGCAGATTGATTAGGAGATTGGATCGGATACTTGATCACGTCAGCAAGATGCATTCCCGCGCCGGTTATGAAGAAAGCGATCACGGTGAGGGCCCACAGTAAAGGAAAGGCTCGGTCCAAGTTACCTTAGAATTAGGAAGTCTTGGTATTATTCCCTTATTTTGTTAGGGTTTGTATTCGGTTAAGATTTCTTTCTCGGTCACCGGGTATAAATATAAGCCCGAGGTATTGTAAAACAACACGACATCAATCAATACATAAACAGGCTTCATGGCCTTTTTTCTTAGGAGTAGGAGTTGAGTAGATCCGACAAGTTCTTCATCACAAATGGGGCTGAATCATCCGGTGGACTTCTAAGTTCGCTTGTAAGTACCGTCACGCTTGTTTTCATCATGTACTGTACGATTCTACTTTGTACCCCATTACTAGATGAATTCAAGTAGTTATCGATTCCCATTTGATTCAAATATGGCCTGTGTAACCCTACCTTGCACCCCACTACTTAGATCGAATTGAGGATTAGTTATCGGCTCTAACTAAATCTAGCACTTTAGTTAGATTTATTAAGTTACCGATGTTGCTTGGTGTTTATTTATTTATTGATTTTATTTAAGCAATCATCAAAATCTGCACAATTTTCTATCGGCTTAAATCCCATGTTTCTATCTTGCTTGATGAATGAACGATGATCGAATGATATGCTAAGGTCAAGAAGATAGATTTGTTTCTCATTAGCTGATCGATTTAGATCTTAATTGTATACAGGTTGTACTCAAATAATAAGATGAATCTTACTCAGATCCCTTGAATAATAGATTCAATTCAGAGTTCATGCCATAACTGTCTCGATCCGCTCGATCCTTACTGACATAAACAAAGAATCGAATATATTAGTCAAAAGTCAAAGTGTCGTTTGTTTTATAGGCTTATATGTTTCCTGTATGGTGCCCGGATAAACTATTTAGTCGATCTCGCTGTAAACTTCACTCTCGCAACACGTATTAATTGAAGTCTTTTCCATGCATGCCTTACGATCAACTTCGTTGTTAATTTGCAAAGTAATCCATGTTTGAAGGTCATTAATGTGATTTGCTATCATTCACACATCTTTAAATTGGTTAAAAGAAACCCATAATTATATTTATCCGTATAATCGGTTCTTGCTATCGGACATCGACTCTTTAGTCGATAGCCTCAAAAAAGGGCTTGCATGGCCAAATATTTGGAACTGTCTACGGCAACACCAGTTGGTTCCACTTTGTGTTACTGATTACCTTTCTTTCTTTGTCAATTGCAGGTCAAATTGACTGGCACGCTTTGGAGTCAACGATACATCCAGTCTCGGGTGTTTTGAAGCTAGCTGGATATGTGGAGTTCTTGCTCTCGAGGATCGTTCCGGCTTCGTTAGTGTGTTGACGGTAGAACCACATTTTGCGTCAACACACTTTTTAGCATGTCCGGTGGGACCACTTCGCTGATTCATCATGAACAAAGAAAACATTCTCAGGATGACCGCTGAGGAGCTGCTCGCTGAAGAAGCCCAACTCCTTGAAAGGATCGTCTCAGAGTATCGTGATGCTTGCTTGCTGTCATACTCCAAGAATCGTGAAGGCCATGTGTACAAGAAGCAACCATTCCACAGATACATACTGCATGGCCAGAGGGACAAAGCTGAGGAAGAAGAGCAGTAGTTCTTCCACGACCTGATTTATGCAACCTTAGCTCAGGCAGTGGGCAGCCATCATCACGTTTTCCTGAACACATTCTAGAACATCATGTTGGATGTGCTGCATGGAGGATCACCCGTGCCACGCGGGCCTATTTATTTCAACACACCTCCCCTTGAAAGAAGATCATCAGGAGCGGCAGGGACATCAAACCAGCCGCAATAGCTAAAGATATAGAAGAACATCTTTGCCACTACGAATGTTGTACCGGGTTCGGCTACAAAAATATCTCCAGTCCATCAGAAGCTACACAGGGATATAGACCCTAGTCTGTTGTTGATGGTTCTTAACACCCTATTTTATACCATCAACAATGCCTAAATTAGTCATAAAAGTGACATAAACCATAGTCATAGGTTTTATTTCTAACCATTCCCACAAGTTGTGATGACTATGTGAGTGTAGGTACAAAATAGCCATATATGAGATAAAAAGACTTCAGAAAATGCTCATTTTGACTACAGCTTGTCAAAGAGCTCATCAAGATATTTGAAATGAAGTTTTGGTTCACCCGAATCAAAGTCCGGATGACAAAGTGGGCTGTAGGAGTAGTCTCGGGTAAAATAAGTGCCCAGGATGCATCCAAACTCAGAATCAGGCAAATAAGCAGGCGTTGGAATAAGAGGTCTATGTGCTCACAAAATTTGAGCCCATTTGGACAAAGTTAGGGGGCTGGCGCTCTCCCTACAGGGCCACCGCCGGCCCAACTTGCCGGAACCGACTCGTCCGAAGTCGGTTACCTCCAACCGCCATCCAGAGTGCATCCCAAGCGTTGTCTCGTACGTCGGTGGATCTAAGGGCAGCGGCCACCCTGTCCAAAGCGGCGCCCGCCCCCCTAAGGCGGGCACCGACTTCGTCCACCTCTACAAATACCCGCCTGCTCAAACCGACCTAAAAAGCCTATAAATAGTGGTGTAGAGCTCATTTGTAGGTATCTCGTTCATATGTAGCTAAGTAGACACTAGGCGAAGCTCTACTTCTACTCTACTTAGAAATAGAAGATAGGGAGAGAGTGAGGGAGAGAGTCTGGATGAGTGCTGGGATTGTCGGCATCATCTCCAGCTTATACCTCGGCGGATGCAGGTCTCCTTCAAGTGAGCCGCTCCAGGATTCTTCTTGGTTAAGATACTTGGCTCTGTAAGTGTTCTACTTCTATTGTTCATTGGTACATTGTTCACTTACCTGAGTGCTCTAGTCTATCTTTAGAATAACTAGATTAGAGTAGTAAGCTATAGTGTAGGTGTGGTACTTAGGCTATCGTTTACCAGTGTGTGCGGCTGTTGGTATTTATTAAGTGCAAATAGAATATGAAAGATTCTGCAAGCGCACAGAATATCATTGTACCTTTTACCCGGGAGTATTCCAGAGTATCGTTATTTATATTTTACCATAGGGAAGCAATAGTCAAAGAATCTGATAGCTACCATCATGTATCTACTAACTTAGTATATCAACTAGACTATAGTAGGGGTAAGTGATAAATGATAGGAGTTATGCATAATAATCCACTTGAATGATAAATGAGTAGTATAGCTAAATTGAGATGACAACGAGAGAGTTCAAGGTTCCTAATTATTTCTCTATTACTTAGGTTATAAGATAACTAACGGATAGTTAGGTGAAGCAATCACACAATAGCACTTCGGAGCAACAGTACCTTTCCGATTCTCGAATAGACTGGGAAGGGGTAACCGGGAGAAGGCTGCAAAAAAGCTCTACGAACACTAACCCTAACGTGGTGAATTACGAAGGCCTGTCAGAGCTGTCACCCCTGAAGCTACCACAACTAACCGTAGGATTAGGCGCAATCTCAGGTAACAAATAGTCTAGATGCCATGTCTACACTATCGATTACTACCCTAGTCATACGTTATAACTAGAGCACTCAATACGAGCGAAGATCCCATGCCAAAGTATAACAACTATACTAACCAATCACATAATAAACCATATAAATAAATAGAGAAGATAAATATATAAAAGCATAAGTTTTACAGAGATAAGATACAAGTCATACCAGACCTCAGAAGACTCCTCCAGAACCCGAGCATGGCTCCGCTCTCCCTAACTCTCAACTAGAACTAATCTACTACATTGGAGAGAGGTTATCCTTCAATGGACACCTCTCCATCCAAGTCCTAACTAGAGAATATGAATTATAATAATCAAAGGGATGGTACCTAGGGGGTCCATGGGGCTGTATATATACTCTGAGGTGGTGTAGGGGCCAAGGAACTGACACGTCATCGATTCGTATTGCGTTTACAACTCTCCTGCCACTGTCGGATCAAAACCGATCTTGTACTGACGTTAGGACTCTTTTTGGGCTAAATTATGATTTGGGCCCAATTAATCCTGCAGCCCTAAATTAATCCCGCAGCTCATGTTATAGAATCATCCAGTGTTTGTAAAATCCATATCTTTTTATTTCGGACTCCAAAAATAGCAAGTAATATATCCGTTTCGATCGTCTCGACGAGCTCTACGCAATGGTGAACTCCAATTCCTTATTTGAGATACTTTTATTTGGTAAAAATTGAATATTCCTTCATACCTTTCAAAACAAGCGAGAACACTAAAACTCGTGGAACTTGTTAGAATCTAACCCTATAACTAGGTTGTGGATTGTTTTATACCTTTGATTCATGTTTAGTTGATGGGTAAAAATGAGCAATAACTACCATCAACAAGTTCCCCCAAGCTTAACTTTTGCTAGTCCCTTAGCAAAGCCAAACTTAGCAATGGATATAGGAGTTCATTAGAATTTTTAAGTATAGTAGCAACTCCTAAAAAAACACACCTGTATTCAAACAAGAATTCTCCTCGGGATTAGAGCAAACTATTATGACTTTCAAACTTACCTTTATTACCTTTAACTATGGATCTTATAGCCTTCTCTTGGGTCTAGGGTAATTGAAGGACAGAATGTTTAAGTTAAACACTATCGCTCAAGCTCTTTTGCTCAACTCTTATCCTGGAGTTTTTGCAAGTTTTCAAAATAAAGCTCAGAGACTCCTTTGTATGACCCTCTCAAGTCTCGCAATATGTGGTATTTGTGGATCCTCTCCAAGGCAGTAGTGATGTATGCCTTCTCTCTCTCACCTATAACTAATGGCTTATGTGGAGCTCATGGGTAAGGAGACAGCTCATACATACTTGCAATGCATATATTGTAAAGTCAAACAATGGATCCAAAGAATCAAGTCATACAATCAAATCAAGATGTGCATGTGTGTGGATATTTGGTGGTAGGTGGATATATATGGTGGCTAATCCTAATTCTACTTTTGCTCCTCGAAAACATCTCTCTCTTTCTTAAACACTAGGGAATTGGACAACATGGGCTATCTTTCTTTTCTCTTTCTTTATTTTCTTTTCAGGCGGGCATCAGAGTATCCATTGTTTTGATAAATTCAGACACTTGTCCATTTTTACCTCTCATGCGGGCATCTTTGTACCCATTGTTTTCTCTCATCTCACTCTTTTGCATAGCCACATGCCTCTTCTCTGCAACAGTATTTCTCTTTTTCTTTTTCTTTTGAGAGATAGCAAACAAGAACTTAGGAGCATTGATCTGGGGTAACCAATGGGGTATATTTTTGGGTGTTTCCTCCTAGTGAAGGAGTAAAACTTTTTTGAGTGGAAAAGATGGAATATGTGGAATGTGGATGCGCTTACTTGGATATGAGTAGTGCATGATGGTTGGTGTGTATGTGATCTTGATTGTAAAAGCATGACAAGTTCCTAAGGCATCAACAAAGCTTGACAAAATTCAAAACAAAGCAAGTAGCATATAAATATGTGTGTTTTCCTAATCTACTATGTATGGCTGTGGTAGGAATTTAAGCTCTGTCATACAGGAACTCATCATGTGGTTTTTAGGATTTTCAAAATAAATCTTCAGGACTCAAGTATCACTAGGAACAAGATAAATAGCAGCTCAAACTTTCCATATCATACCCCTCAATCACCTAGACTTAGATCAAGCATTTGCTACCCACAAGTTTCAGGTTCAAAGTAAATCTTCATGTCA
This sequence comes from Eremochloa ophiuroides, assembly GCA_038502445.1. NCBI lineage: Eukaryota > Viridiplantae > Streptophyta > Magnoliopsida > Poales > Poaceae > Eremochloa > Eremochloa ophiuroides. The sequence goes on from JAHLJS010000006.1 coordinate 41,869,326, forward strand.
AAACAGTTGTATCTAAAACTTGGGATAATTCAAGGTTGAACACTAGGTAACAAAAAGGGATTCTAATTCGGTACTAAATATCAATTCTATGCATGGTGTCTATCTATGGAGTTCATTTTATCTGGGCAAAAACTTCTGTAAGTATTCTCTTTTATTCAAACCTAAGCAAACCTAAACAATCAAACCAAATCAAGCTAAGAAAATTCTTTATTTTGTTTCACGATTATTTTACTAGCTAACACACTCAAAAAGCAATATAGTACAGTGATAGGATAGGAAGCTTATACTTAGCTGGTTTGAGTGGAGGGTGCTCTCCCCCAAGCTGGATGATGACATGGCCGTGATGTTGAAGTTGAGTGATCCTTCTTAGAACAGGTGTGCCAGCGGCTTGTAGGCGCTGGGTTGGACTAGTTCTTGATCATCTGCAAAACTCAATTGCCAACAAGAATACCAATTCTCATGGAGGGGGTTAGGATAATACCGCTCCATGGTTAGTGGCAAAATTTTCAGCAGAAAGCTCCCTTAATGAGTGGACCTTCATGTGCCCACATATTTTTTGTTTTTTCATAAAAGTTGTGGACCTTCATTTGCCCACATATTTTTTTGGTATTTTAAAGTTTATGAATGCAGAAAGTAAATATGATGTAGAAGTCTATCTAGATGCATGCAAATTATTTTTGTGCCACCACAGTGAAAAGTCTTTATGAGCTATGCCACAAGATTAGTCACATGGGGCTTTTAGATTTTATTATGTAGAGCAATAATTTTTTTTATTTTCTTTTCAATGCAGGAAAGTAAATATGCAACTATTAAGATACTAATGTAATGCTAAAAAGTAAATATGGATAGGTACCAAGTTTACCTTTTGGCGAAGGCTTGGTGGTTTATAGTCCTCCGAACAGGACTTCTTGTCTGTTCACTCCTTATTGGGTGCATCGTTGGGTTGAGATGGTGACCCTGGTTGCACTTATGATGATGAGCTGGAAGGTGACTCCTTCTTCCTCCATTCCTTCCTGGTTGGTGAGGTTGATGTTGATGGTGAGGTCGAAACTGGGAGCTCATCTTTCACAGTCTCTTCATTCTTCTTCTCTTCTGGTTTGATGTAATCACTCCTTTTGACTTCTCCTTCATAATCTGCCCAACCATCCTTGAGTGGTTGGTTGTTTTGGGATGAACAACGTCTTCTCCTTGATTTGTTCTTCTTTGGCTGCTCATGGGTTGTGTAACTGTTGAAGTAGCAGCAGACTTTCTCCTTGTGGAACTGGAAGTGGACCTTCCCTGATCTCATGTAGATGATTGCTCTTGTAGAGTTGAGGAACGGTCTTCCAAGTACGAGCAGTGGATCGTACTCTTCTTCCCCATATCCAAGAACAAGAAGTCAGTGGGGATATAGTGATCTCGAATCTTTACCATAACATCTTTAGCAATCCCCTCTGGAAATCTAAAAGTCTGATCCGTCATCTGCAGCTATGTGTAGGTAGGATACAAGGGTGTCTTGCCAAATAGGAAGTTATAAATTAACTTAGCCATTATATTGACACTTGATCCTGTGTCGCAGAAGGTCTTGTAGAAGATCTTCTGGTTGATTGTGCATTCGACCGTCGGTACTTCGGGATCTTCTAGCTTGGGCATGTGTGGTGAGGCCAGAAGGTGATCGTATTCAGCTCTGACTGAGTTGATCATCCTCACAGCTTCAATGTGAGTCTGTCTAGCTCTGTTCTTCCTTCTGCTTGTCTTCTTCTGTGCTGGCTTGTCCTTGTAGATGTATGGCTTCTGTGGATGGGCAGGACTTTCTAGCGTCTTGTTCTTGAGTGGCTCTGTCTCCTATGACATCCTTTTGTTCTTCCTTTTGAGTTTTGTTCGGACCTTTTGCTCCTCTCATTGTTCTATTCCTGCAAAGAATTAGTGGACAGCACATATCTGAAGGAGTATACAAGTAATCACAGGGATAGTGTTGTCATAAAGCTAAAGGTCACTTTTATGATATAGAGAAGTTGTTTGAACATAGAACATTTATTAATCACCATTACTTCTCATTTGGAGGATTGATTTTATGTTGTCTTAAGTTTGATTTTCATATATGGCATTTGTAGAACTAATCAAACTTATAAAAGTAAGGCAATGGTGAGTAGAGGAATTGCAAACCAGCGTGCAGGAGCTTGAGAGGAGGTAGACCATGGTCAGATCAACTTTGGTGAAATTTGGTCTTCCTTCCTTGTGCTTCAACTGGACAGCAATGACTCCTGGTTCTTAGGTCTGTAGGACCTCTCCCTTGTGCATAACTGTTGGAATTCGTGTGACTTGCTTCAGTTTATCCTATGACTTCACCGAATTGATTTGAGAGTTTCCTGCAGTGGTTAGTCTAACAAAATATCCAATATCTACTATAGCATACTATCGGCTCAAAAATCAACCTAGACACGACGTCTAATTTGACTTAGGAAGACATTTTAATCTAAGCACATGCTTAAATTAAAAACCTTTGAAAGTAAGATCAAACACTCCTAAACTAGGCACCATGCTTCATTTAAGAGATTATGAAATTATTCCAACCATATACTATAGTAAGTAAAGGTAGCATGAAAGCATTACAAGGATTTATTCAAATAGAGAAGAAATAGTATGATCATAGTGAGGTATATATTTTTTTCTTTTTAATATGCAAGTGGTATGGATGTATGTAAGAACTAAACATGCTATGGATTTGATACGAGGGAACATAAACTAAATAGAGTGGATGCATGGATTAAAGTAAATATGCAATGCAATGTAAGAATTAAAAGATAACTATTCAAAAGTTTAAAGTCCATGAGCAAGACTTTCTCACCTCCTTGATAATACTTACCATGATTTGTGTGTAGCACAGCCTCTATGTTCGTCACTTGAAATGTGATTTGAATTGTTGTGACGATGTCCTTTTCTCCAATCTACACAGATTTAGGAAGAAATACATATATGTGTGCAAACCTGTGAGATGGCAGGGTTGCTTTGTTGATGAATTTTGAATGTTCAGGCACCCTGGAGTTCTTCAACGCTTCTTCTTGTCTTGTGGAACTTGCCAGATGGTTGAAACAGCCTCTGCTGTCCTATCTTATTCCACAACTCAACAGAATAGGGTTAATCCTACTAAAGCTAGTGGTATACTAAATTAATAGACATCAAGATCACTATCAAAATCTTTATGCCAATTGCTTCCCTAGCAACGGCGCCAAAAACCTTATTGGTATTTATTAAGTGCAAATAGAATATAAAAGATTCCACAAGCGCACAGAATACCATTGTAGCTTTTACCCGGGAGTATTTCAGAGTATCGTTATTTATATTTTACCACAGAAAAGCAATGGTTAAAGAATCTGATAGCTACCATCATGTATCTACTAACTTAGTACATCAACTAGACTATATTAGGGACAAGTGATAAATGATAGGAGTTATGCATAATAATCCACTTGAATGATAAATGAGTAGTATAGCTAAGTTGAGAGGACAACGGGAGAGGTCAAGGTTCCTAATTACATCTCTATTACTTGGTTCTAAGATAACTAAAGGATAGTTAGGTGAACCAATCACACAATAGCACTTCGGAGCAATAGTACCTTTCCGATTCCTGAATAGACTGGGAAGGGATAACCGGGAGAAGGCTGCAAAAAAACTCTACGAATACTAACCCTAACGTGGTGGATTATGAAGGCCTGTCAGAGCTGTCACCCCTGAAGCTACCACAACTAACCGTAGGATTAGGAGCAATCTCAGGTAACAAATAGTCTAGACGCCATGTCTACCCTATCAATTACTACTCTAGTCATACGTTATAACTAGAGCACTCAATACGAGCGAAGATCCCATGACAAAGTATAACAACAATACTAACCAATCACATAATAAAGCATATAAGTAAATAGAGAAGATAAATATATAAAAGCATAAGTCTTACAGAGATAAAGATACAAATCATATCAGACCTCAGAAGACTCTTCAAGAACCCGAGCATGGCTCTGCTCTCCCTAACTCTCAACTAGAACTAATCTACTACATTGAAGAGATGTTATCCTTCAATGGGACACCTCTCTATCTAAGCCCTAACTAGAGAAAATGAATTATAATAATCAAAGGGATGGTGCCTAGGGGGTCCCTGGGGCCGTATATATAGTCTGAGGTGGAGTAGGGGCCAAGGAACTGGCACGTCATCGATCCGTATTGCGTTTACAACTCTCCGTCGCCACCGTCGGATCAAAACCGATCTTATACTAACGTTAGGACTTTTTTAGGCTAAATTCTGATTTGGGCCCAATTATTTCCTCAGCCTTCAATTAATCCCACAGCTCATGTTTTAGAATTTTCTAGTGTTTGTAAAATCCATATCTTTTTATTGCGGACTCTAAAAATAGCAAGTAATATATTCGTTTCGATCGTCTCGACGAGCTCTACGCAATGGTGATCTCCAATTATTTATTTGAGATACTTTTATTCAGTAAAAATTGAATATCCCTTCATACCTATAAAATAAGTGGGAACACCAAAACTCGTGGAACTTGTTAGAATCAAACCCTATAACTATGTTGTGTATTGTTTTGTGCCCTTGATTCATGTTTAGTTGATGGATTAAAATAAGCAATAACTACCATCAACAGCGGCATGCTCCACAGATGTGTGGTAGCTAGTGGGTGATGACAGCGCCATCTAGTCTCTATAGTCCACCACGTGTTTGTGCAAGTTCTTAAAGCGTAGGGCCTGAAGCTGTAATGGCATAAGTTGTCTTTTGCGGTGTTTGATCGAAACAGAGCTTCGAGGTGAATAAAATTAGTAAACCCTTTCTTGATCTAGTACCCTTGCCATTAAGATCCAGGGCCGTCTCCAGAAATTTTGGGCCCCGGATCAAAATACGAATTGAGGCCCTAAATTTTATAAAATAATTAACGATTACTTTCATTCCTGAGATATAACTTAGTATGTACTTTTTATACAATATTTAACAATATATTAATTATAGAGTAGGAGAATTATTACTAACCTCAAGTTACGGTGAAAAACCTCATCTTTCTAGTATTTCAAGATGAAAACTGCATTTATATTTTAATAATTATTATTCTTGAGAAAAATTAATGTAACAAAATTTAAAAGTTTATGTACATGAAGTTCTATATTAATGGCTTAAAAAATGCAAGATAATGAAACAAAAGAAGCCCAAACTTTGACACCAGAATTACATGGAGTCGCTACTTGTCTACTTTTGCGATCATCATGTGGTCTAGTCGTCACCCGGCATCAGCATTAGTGTCACGACTGTAGAGCGATAGTTTGGCATAGGAACAGCACAACATGGGGGCGCCCTGAGAATTTTGGGGCCCTGTTCCATTGAGCACCTCGCACGCCCTCATCGACGGTTCTGTTAAGATCCTCTTTACCTCATCTATTCTAAACACCTTGAGATCATAGAACGACCTTGATTCTTAGTAGAACACTCAGGTTCCCTGTGGAAATCGATACTTTGGAATTCTCTTAGGTGAAAGTTACTTTGACAACCGTGCGCTTATGGTTTTGCCACCTTGCCACATCAGTGTCAACATCTGTACAATCAGGATGGGCAGGAGGGAAACCAGCTGTCAGAGGATCCTTCTGGGTTCCATTATGACACTGATTACAACACTTTGAACATGCTCCTAATCCAGGGTATCAAGGAGCTCAGAATTACAACCATTAGTTCAGTCTGCAGCCTTATGTTTATATTTTTCTTCTGGTCTGTGATACTCTTTTGAGTGCTTTATTCTGTTCCTAGGGGAGTAGAGTAGTAATCTAGTGTAAGCGTGGTACTTAGATTTAGGATTGCCCGTAGATACACTCTACTTTCCGGATCGGTGATAGCTCGCGGTTGTGACATAAGTTCTATATAAGTTCTATATTGAACTCTATATGGCACCGTTGAATCCTTTGTAGTCCACCTCCCGTTTGTAGGATTAGTAGGACCTTGTTGCTAAGGAATAACATCCTCTGTCGGTGTCTACCCCTTAAGCAATGTCCCCAGATGATGAATAGAAGACATAGCTTGCACAAGTTAGAATTATGGTATATCCTCTCTACACTCCTATTATCTGCATCCTTGATTGATATACCCTTAATTGCAACACTACTATTATCCTTGACTTAGTTTTACCTTAACCTATTCATTACTTCTAGTTAAGTTAGATCATAGTTAACCTCACCTATTTCCCAGTGGATACGATATTTAAAACCTCCGGTTGAAAGCTACAATGGTTGCCGTGCGCTTATGGATTTATCTCTGTGTGTAAAAAATACCAACAGTACCATGAAGTGAATTTTCCTGGTTGACTCCTAGGTGTTTCTCTTCACAGCGTTGTAGGACTTTGTCTAGGTTTGCTAGGCAATCATCGAATGATTTTCCATAAATAGAAAAATCATCCATGAAAACTTTCATGATTTGTTCAATCATATCGGAGAAAATAGACATCATGCAACGTTGGAATGATGCAGGTGCATTGCAAAGTCCAAAGGACATGCTCCTATAAGCATATGTTCCATACGGGCATGCGAAGGTAGTTTTGCTTTGATCTTCAAGATGAATTGGGATTTGATTATATCCTGAATATCCATCCGAAAAGCAAAAGGAGTGTTTGGCCAATCTCTTTAACATCTCATCGATGAAAGGAAGCAGGAAGTGATCCTTTTTAGTTGCTTTATTAAGCTTCCTATAGTCTATGCACATTCTCCATCCCGTTATTATGCATTGAGGTATGAGCTTATTCTTGTCATTTTTTATGACTGTCATACCACCCCTCTTATGAACTACTTGCACAGGGCTTACCAATTCACTATAGGAATCTGGATAAATAATGCCCGCATGTAGGAGTTTCAAGACTTCCTTCTTGACAACTTCTCACATGGCATTATTAAGTCTTCTTTGAGGCTCGGGAGATGGGATTGCATCAAATTCTATTGGGATTCGATGAGTGCAGAGGATTGGACTGATGCCTTTTAGATCTTGTAGTGAATAGCCAATAACAGAATGATGTTTCTCTAAGATAATGATAAGCCTCTTAACCTCCTCTGTCGATAATTTATTGCTAATTATGACAGGGGTTTTGGAGTTATTATTTAGAAAAACAAATTTAAGTCTAGTCAGGAGAGGTTTAAGCTCAATGGGGATCCGAGTTGGTTCTTCGGATTTGTCTAGGTGGTATGGGCTGTTGTCTGTAGCTTATTCCTCTATAAAAGATTTAGAATCTTCCTCAAAATCTGGCTAGGCTAACTTTTTCTGACTAGCCATCACTATTTGTTCGAAGGGATCTGGATCAGGAGTGTGTTCGGCAATTGAGTTTATTGCACGAGTAATAGGCAAAGAATACCTTTCCCTTCCTATTTGAACATCAACCTTCCCTTTAGTTGGCCTTTCTGAGACTATTTTGGACCAAGGTTGTCCTATAAAGACCTTGAAAGTGGTAGTTTCAAAGATATAGAAATCTAAGAATATTTCTACATCATCGACGTAGCAAGGAATAACCTTAGAAATACCTTGACTTTATATGAGGTCACCATAGGGGTCTTTAAGGCATTGGGATGTTGGTTGAAGGTTAAAATATGGGAAGTTCTAGAATAGATAGGTGCTGGACATCATGTTTATTCCAGTGATGAGGTTATAAAAGGCTAAAACATGGTTTCCATTAATTTGGCAGTCTATCTTATCGATCATGTTGTTTATGAGAAGAACCTTTCTTGCTAATTAAACTTCAATGGTCCACTCGTGGCTCATAATAGTGGAAAGATTTTGCATATATTGATGATCTGTAACTTCATTGGGAGAATCAAAGGATGATATTGAAGGTGGTTTAGGATGGGTTAAGTAATTTGTGGCATTTTCGTAATCTTTGAACACGTCATCTTTGATATCAAGAGGGAACTCTATAGGTAATTCTCCTTTTTCCTCAAGGGTCATAGGTTCGGATTTAGGAGGTTCGATAGAAGGTTTAGTTTCCTTGGAGACCGAAGGCTTAACTTCTACTTCTTCAGGAAACTCGTCATGGACTCCGGTGTAAGGGGTGTTCTATAAGATTTTATTAAGAACATCTCTACTACCAAGTGCAGAGAGATGAAGAAATGACCCTCCGGAGGCGATTTAAAGGTAATGAGCATCATCTCTTCCTAGTCCAGCATACATATGATGTAAAAGCATTTGGTCTGGAACGGCCAAGTCGGGTCCTGAATTGACTAAGTCAAGGAGATGGGCCTAGGCAGTGCCTAAGGTTTCTCTTTCCTGTTGATGGAAAGTGAGCACCTCGACTCATAATTGGACTACTCTGGTTGTAGGAAAGAAAGCTAGAGTAAATTTTGTGTGCAATTTTCCCAATCTCCATTTACACTATCTACGGTTCGAGCGTGCCATATTTTGGCTGCTCCCGTCAAAGTGAATGGAAATAGCTTCCACTTAAGGGTCTCATGTGACATGGCTTTCGAATATTCAAGCATGAGCACATCTGCTCGAAATCTTGTAAATGAGTATGTGGATTTTCTCTCGTTTCCTAAGAAAGTATGTTCTTGTATCATAGTTATGATGCTAGGTGTTGGTATTAATTAAGTGTCACTTGGTAAATTACTTAGCCACCTCTTTTAAACCTATATCTCTTACAAAAACTAAATTGTCATCCCTAGCATGGATATAAGAGACATGAATGGAAACTACTCAGAATAATACTAAGCAGTTATTATGAATACAAGTGACTAGAGATGAAGATATATATAATCATGTTTTAAAGTATCTGCAAGCGCAAAGATTAATCTATACCATTGTAGCATTTTACCTGAGTAATCTAGGGTTGTCGATTCATATTTTTACCACAGGGAGAAGGTATGGAGCCGGGCATGAGTGGATAGATGCAAATACATTACTTATGAATATAATCAATCACATAGCACTTACTTAAACAGGGGTAAGCCAATAACAAAGATGTGCATATGATGATAATAAAGGCTTAGATAACTTTCTAGAGATAGGTGTGGACTACTCATTGTTAAAGTCAACCAAAGCATAGGACTAATTAAGAGATCAGATTCTTATGTTATTCCTAAATTAATTAAGTTATTCATCTACCCTACCAAATATACAATCATGTATAGCATAACTGACTCTTTATCTATGCATCAGGAACATTATTCAGGAAGATCAAGAACAGAGCAAGTCTACCATCATAATCAAGTTCTGCTCTCTCTACGTACGAGGAGCGGACTACAAAGGACTCAACGGGAGTGTCACATCCGCGATCTACCACATGACCCAATATATAAAGTGCATTCGTAGGCAAACAATATCTAAGCACCATGCCTCTATAATGTCGACCACTTAACTCACTCGAGTACTAAATTAAGCGCTTTGCGAACTCATGCATAAACTCATTATCAATCATAACTATATCAAATATACTACTAGAATAAACTAGGACCATAACAAACCGAAACATAGTATTAAAATAGCACAAAGTCATAACAAGAGGAAATACAGCGGAATTACCAGCCTCTAATAGACAGGAGATCCAGAATCCTGAGCCGCAGGCTCAACTCTACTTGAATCTACTAGCTAGGTCTAAACTAGAGCTTTGAGTGTCTAACCCTAATCTCTGGTGGAGAGGTCTTCTCTTCTCTGGATCAACTAACTTGTATGTTCATTTATATGAAACTCTAGGGGGTCTGAGGCTGTATATATAGTCCGAAGCGATGAGTCTCAGCCCTCGGATCAAACCGACTTACAATAGTGGCTTAGATTAATCCTCAAAGGCGGTGGGAAACCGACATAAAAAACTAGAGGCTAACGGGTGGTCCCAGGGGTCGGCCGACCTGGCCAGGGGGTCGATCGACCCCCTCTGGCTGCCAAGTGGGCCTTGCTTCTGCAAGCGTGTCTTTGGTATTCTCTATAATGTTCTTGATCCACTGTCGCGGCGGAATTTGATATGTTTCACCGATATGTGGGTCTTCTTTGCTTCTTTTCTGAATTACACCTGCAAAACATAGATTCACCAAAACTTGTAGAATTTTGTCAGTTTAAACCCTAATCTATGTTTGAGGATGGTTTTATGCCCTTTGTCATGTCTAGTTGATGGTTAAAATTGAGCAATAACTACCATCAACACTAGGCCATAGCTCATAACTATCGATAAGAATAGGCTGAGATGATGAAGGTGGTTCCAATCACGTAATCTTAGGAGCAACAAATTGGAAGACAGATAATTCTTCCATAAAGGATAAATAAGGATAGGTCTAGTTCTAGTCTCACTAAATCCGCTACTGTTCCATGGCAACGGCGCTAGAAAGGTTGTTGACACCTGGGGTGGCAAACGGGATTAACCGCAAGCGTACGGTTGTCAGGAGTAGCTTTCATCTAGGAATATTCCAAAGTTTTATCGAAACCACAGGGGACGTGAGTGATAGGAGTCTAGAACTATTGGTAGGATATGAAGAGATGATTCTAATATGGTAATCCAGATCAAATGTATGATATATGTTGATGGTTCTTATGACACATTTTTACCCGTTAACTTTGGTCCAAAAAAGGGTGAATTAACATTTTCTATACACCAATGCATTTACTACTAACATATTTCCATATATATTGGAGATTTAGTATTTTACATGAAACATATATAGAAAACATGTGAAGTATGTTCAGAATGCGCCTTCAGACAAAGCGTAAATCAAGTCATTGAAGGAAGGCCAAATCCAAGGCTACAAATGGGCCAACCACCCAGATTCCTGCAGCCCAGATCAAGCCAGGAGCCCAAAGGAGAAGGCCTAGGCCGAGCAAGCCTAGTAGGGGACGGCCGTATCCGGGGGTCGGACGTACCGCCCCCAAGCCCACTCGTGCCCAACTTTCTCAGTCGGTTCCATCAAGGCCAAGGGAGGACGGTGTGGTAGGGATCCAAGGAATATTCCCCCAAACCGACCGTACTCACCTATATAAGCAAGGGGCAGGGCTCACTCACACATATCACTCACTTGAGCAACATTTGAGCACTACCACCTCTTGTTCCTACCTTTATTAGTAGATTAGTAGTAGAGGAGCTAGGTGAAGCTACCTTGGAGGGCTTAGTTCCATGGAGAAGACTTCGGGTATGAATAAGAAAGATTTGTTCTCCAAGTCCTTGTCCCTATTTTATTTATATAGTTTTGCGTATGAACTAGAGTATGGTTCTTTTGTTGGTAGAATGATATATGAACTAGTCTGTAGTCTCAATGTCATTTTATCCTCATATGAACTAGATTATAATTCTTATGTTAATAATATGGAATATGATCTAGAATATAGTTTATATATCATATTATGCTCATGTAGAACTTTATGCCTTGAAGCATCATGACAATTACATGTATAGGGATAGAGTTATGTTGAGGTGGTATTTCATCGTGCCTTCGGGTATGCCCAGGCCTCTTACCTGTCGATCCGTAGGGTCGGGGACCCTGGGGGCCTAGAGTTGACGGTGGATAACATCAACTTTTATTAGAACTTTAGACACCAAAGGATACATGAATACACACTAGTCTAGGGTTTTAACTGAGAGTTTCCACGAGTTTTGAATATTATTTATTTTCCAGGGGCTATTCCAGAAAAGCATAAAAGAAAGGTTAAAGAGCATGATTACCACGTAACTTTACCACCAAGGAAACATCATCACGAGAACACTAGAAGTATCTGGAACACACCCGAGGCACCGAGACCTGAGACCCCCCAGGGTGGGGCCGGCCGGTGCCAGGGTGGGGCTGGCCGGCACCCCCCTGCTAGGGTTTCGGCCCACCTTCTGGAGTCTTCTTCCACTGCCTTTGTGGAGTCATCTCAGCACTTGTTTCAAGTTGGTTTGATCCTACGGCGCACGTGCATCCCACCGGGTTATAAATAAAGGGGCAGACCCCCCTGGAGGCATCTACCCATCATTCATTCAAGGCACAACTCCTCAAGCCATCAAGAGCCACCTAGTTCATCAAGGGCATCCTAGTTCATAGTTCTAGCCTAGTTAGATTAGAGAGTAGAGGAGTTCTAGTTCTTCGGCGGATCTGGAGCCCCGGCGTCTATCTGGAGCACGGAGTTTGGTATAATTCTAGTTCTTTCTCTATTATTGTATTATTCATTATGATTAGGGAAACATTGTGCTTAATAGTTCATATGTTCTTGATTCCAATAGTCTTTGTCTACTTTGATTATATGTCTAGTATAGTTGGTTTGATCTTATTGAATTCATGTAATTGCTCGTATAGCATTTATTCATGCGTACGATGGATAGATGATGAACAATATGTAGACATGGTGTCTATGTATTTTGTTTATCTGCGAGTGCAACCTGATGTGCCGGGTCGTGTGGTAGATCGCGTAGGTGATAGCTGCGTTGAGTCCTCTGTAGTCCACCCCCCGTATGTAGGCCAGCAGGCACGGCCGTGAAGTTGGGTGATGACTCTGTTTCACACCTTTCCTAGATGATGCCCTTTGCATGTGATTATGATATAGGATTAGTCTAACAATGATTGCTAGATGTAATTGCACTAATTAGAGTTATTCATTGATGTAGTTATAGAATTATCTTTGATATTAATTCCTTAGTTTATCCATTGGCTAGCTATTACTATGACTAGAGAAGTGCTCTGATGATTATTTTTTATTTATGATCCTTGATCATACTTATCACTTTTATCTTTATTTACCTTGTGACCTTTGCCTATTATGAGTAGAGCAAATGACATCGGTAATGTCACTTATCCATTGTATACCATCACTATCAATATAATAGATTATAGTTTATCCTAGTCCTTCCTAGTGGTATAAATAGAAATCGACAATCTGGTAGAACTCCCTAGGTAAAATGCTACAATGGTATAATTATCTGTCCGCTTGTAGAACTGATCTTAGTTTATATTATTTATATTTATTTCTGCCTAGTCACATAGATTAATATATGAAACCTTTATTTATTCTTAGCATTATTAATTAGGGATGACAACCTAGTTCTTGTATAAGAATGTTGGTAATAGAAAAGTGGCTAGTTGCTAATGACAAGTTAATTAATTACCATTCATCTTCTAATCTTGCCTCTCGCATTAAAAGTTATATAGTTATATTTGGCGACGTTAGTAGATGTCAACAATCATTTTTGGCGCCGTTGCCGGGGAAGGCACATTAAACTTAGGAAATATTGATAGCATATGTATACATAATGGATAAGATTGTATTACCGATTGATCTCTAACTCAAACAGGTACACCCTTGTTTTTTTATCGCTTGCTTATCTTATGCAGGGTGATGAATGAATGGTTTTTCTCTTCCAAATAATTATATTGACGATCCAGAGAAACTCCTGAGAAGAAAGAAGTTTGTAGAGACGAGGGAAGATCCCAAATCACTATCAAAAACACCCATCGTTTCTCGAGCTAGTTTATCAAAGGAGCCAGCTCCAACATTGGAAGAAGAACACTTAGGAGAAGATTTCTCTCCTGTGTTTGAAGACATGGCTGAGAAGACGCTGTGCGAGTTCTCTACCCCAACAACAGAAAATATCCGGACTGGACCAGCAGTCAACACGGAGGAGAATGGATTCGAGCTCAAGCCTGCTCTTATCACCATGGTTCAAGCCAGCCAGTTTTGTGGAAAAGCTCATGAAGATGCAAGTGCACACTTACAACACTTTTTAGAGATTTACAGTACCTTCACGATTAGAGGAGTACCAAGAGATGCTATTTTACTCCGTCTTTTCCCATTTTCACTTTTGGGGAAAGCCAAGTAGTGGTTCTACGCCAACAAAGACAAGAACACTACTTGGGACCGATGCTCAATTGCTTTTCTAGCAAAGTTCTTTCCTACAGGCAAGACAAATGCTCTGCGTGGAAAAATGTCAAGTTTTCAACAGCAACATGACGAATCATTCACTGAAGCATGGGAGAGATTCCAAGATTACATTGAAGACTGTCCTCATCATGGGACAGAGGATTGGCTACTATTGCAGACCTTCTACCACGGGCATATCTCAACCACCCGTGAGTCCATAGATGCTGCAGCTAGAGGAGCTTTCCTGTCATTTAAGCTTCCAGAAGCTCAAGCACTTGTTGAGAAGATGGCCTCAAATTCAAGCTGTAATGAAGAACGTACTCAACCTCGCAAGAGAGGAGGCATCCATCATCTAAAGGAGACTGACATGGTCACTGCCAAGCTAGACCTCATTATGAAGAAGCTCGACATAGAGAAGAAAGAAGTCATGCATATCAATGATTCTCGCATGACCTGTGAAGAATGTGGAGATTACGGGCATTCAGCTGTCAACTACCCTACGTTGTAAGAGGATGTGAACTTCATCAACAACAACACCTACTATCGTCCTCAGCAAAGTCAAGGATGGAACCAGCCAAACCAAGGATGGAATCAGCAATCTCGACAAGGTAATTACTAAGGTGACAACCAAGGTAATAATTATAATAATTACAATCTTCTGCTTTTAAGAGACTTAGTTGCTGGTCAATCTAAATTGTTAGATCAATTGTCTAGAAAGGTAGCCTCAAATGATAAAGCCTTAGAAAATATAAATACTAAAATGGATACCTTTGCTTCTGCTATAAAGAGTCAGCACAGGTTTAATAAAATGTTAGAATCACAATTAGCTTAGCTAGCTGCTGTTGTCCCTCCATTTGAGAAAGGAAAGATTCCGGGCCAGCCGGAGGATTTAGAAACTGCTAACCTTGTTGATATTCACAATGCAACACAATACCAAATTGAGCCTGCAGATATACAGTGGATAGATCACTCACTACCTGAGAAGATGGGAGATCCTGGAAGACCTGTGATTCCTATCTCCATAGGATGTCACAACTTTCCAGAGGCTATCTGCGATTTCGGCGCAAGTGTCGACATAATGCCCAAGGTAATCTATGAGAAAATTTTAGATGATTCTTTGTTGTACACAGATATGTGTTTGCGCTTGCAGATCAGTCCATTTGCTACCCCGAGGAAGTACTAGAAGAAGCTGTTATCAGAGTGGGGCAATCATATGTCCCAAATGACTTTGTGATCATGGACACTGGAGGAGATGAGAAGGCACCCATTATCTGGGACGACCATTCTTATGCACAAACAAAGCCATCATCTATGCGGAACATGCCAAGATTGTCCTCTCCATCAAAGACATGAAGGAGAGATTTTCATTTAAGAACCACATCCTCAAAAATCCAGCAGTCCCATAGCAATTCCATCAACAAGAAGAGCAACAACAACAACCAGCACCCAAGAAGAAGAACAATAGAAGATGGTGGAAGAACAAGCCCCAGCATGTACCTGAGGGAACCACTTAGCTAATCAATGCTATTAACACAGAAAATGATCATATGCTCCCGAAGCCATTTCCAACAAAGAAAGGTGACCTAGGTGTACCAATCATCGAATGCACAATCAGAGACATCACTTTTCCCGACACCATCTGCGACACTGGATCAGGCGTCAACGTAATGTCCAAAAAGGTATATGATGAATTATTTGATGATTTACCATTATACCCAACATATATTCAGTTGCAGATGGCGGACCAATCATTGAGATTCCCTGAAGGCGTAGTTAAGGATGTCATGGTAAGAATTCAAAATAAATATATACCCGCAGATTTTCTAGTTTTTGACACGCAGGGAGACGATGAATCGCCTATTCTTTTTGGGAAGACCGTTCCTCTACACCGCCAATGCTATCATCTACATCGGGTCTGGACAGATCCACTTCAACCTACCCACCGGAAAGGTATGCTGTCAATTTAAAACACATCTTAACCATGAGCAGATCAGGAAGCAACACAACAGAAGGAAACGCCAAGCCTGCCGTCAGGCTGTCCAGCCTCACTGTGGATGGGAGGAGTTCCCTGGAAGGATTGTGAAGTATGAAGATTGCTACAAGGAGCAAGAAGAAGCCGCACAAGCACCACGCTAGAATGAATGGGAAGCAGAAGCTGAGAGGATGGACCGGATTGCTAAAGCAGAGAAAGAAGAGATCCAAGCACAAGTAGAAGAATGGATGAAGAAAGATGAAGAATCAAGAGAAGCTTACAAGGAAGAGCTGGAGCAAGAAAAGAGAGAAGCAGAAGAGACAGAAAAGAGATAGAAGGAGAAAGAAGAAGCACCTGCTACACCACCGCAAAATGAGGAATTGACTGAGGTAACCTCTGACAATGAACCTACTGAGTAAGTACTCTCCTCTATCTAGGTCCTATCGGTAGACTTTAAATTCCGTACCCTAGCCATAAGGTTAGAATGGTAGTTATCTAATTACTTTAGCATTCATTAGTAATTTTGCTTAGCATATTTATTAGCATAATCATTTTTTGCATATTAAGAAATAATAAAACAATAAAAATATTTACTGCTTTATCTACTGCATTATAAATATCGAAACCCCATGTGAATGAACCTATGGTAACCCTGTAGGCATATTTACTGTGGTGGCATAAAAATAAAAATGATTTATAGCTAGTAGTAGTATTTATAGTTGCTTTGTTGCATTATAAAAGTCTTATGCCCCATGAGAATGAATATTCCCTGTGGTGGCATAAAAATTATTATTAGCATGCATACATTTTTTGATTTCTACATAAGAAAATTAGAAAATCCTAAAAAGAGAATCCTGTTGGAATCCTGCTAAAATCTATTAATTAAAATCAACTCAAACAATAATCAAAGTGCTCATTGGCTGACCGCTAACCCCTTGATAATTTGAGTCTCGAGTTTTGGTTTTCTTGTTAGAATATAACTATGCAGGAATAATATTATGACTAAGGAGAGAGTCTATTAGTGGCACCCGCCAGGACTGCTACTAACCAACTCGCTCCGAAGATCATTTAAGCACCAAGTATTGCAAACATCAAGCTTGGGGGAGGAGCATCCCCTAGTTACCTGCTAACATTATCTATGCGCTTATTTAGTCTACTTTATATAAACATAAAATGTCAAAAATATGTGAACACATGAAGATTCACCATAGTGTCATAGGAAAATCTAAAATACCAAAAAATATGTGGGCACATTGAAGGTCCACACCTTTCATAAAAATACCAAAAATATATGGGCACATGAAGGTCCACACTCTTAGAGAAGTTTCCAAATTAGGTAAAGAAGCTTAAACTTCTGCTGGAAATATAAAATCAATTACTTACCATGGAGTGGTATTAAACCTAACCCCTCTCCATAAGATGGTATTTTTATTGGAAATTGAGTTTCATAGGACAACACAAGATCAAGGAGCTAGTCAACCCGACATCCTTACACTGCCGATGCACTGCTCAGAAGGATCACTCAATTTGCAACATCAAAGACCCTGTCAAATGTCAAACTTGGGGGAGGGCACCCTCCAATTAAAATCCAGCTAAGTATAAGTTTCCTATCCTATTACTATATCGTTTTTTCGTATGAGTTAGCTAGTAAAATAAAATCTGAAAACCAAATAAATATCTATCTATATATTAGAGTTTGTTTAGAGTCAGTCTAGGTTAGAACTAAATTAAAATGATGAACATTAAAATTTTGTCTTGGAGATGATGAATAGTTGCTCTGTCACAATACTTTTCAAATGCCTAGTTGTCAAACTTAAATTCTCCTGAGTTTTAGATATTGCTGTTTTAACTTAAGAATTTAACCTGAACCTAAAACTTCTGGAGGCATATGTTTGAGCAAAGTCTAGTAATTGATTGATATGGTTCATGAAAGTTGAGCTGCTATTTATCTTATTCCTAGCATTACTAAAATTCTGGAGATTTATTTTGAAAACTTAAAATTTACATGATGAGCACTTGTATGACAAAATGTGAATTCCTACCAAAGCCATATATATGATACATCTCGATAGGAAAACCTTTTGCACATTCATGCTGCTTGCTTTACATTGAGTTCAGTTAACCTTTGTTGTATACCATATGAGAGTCTTGTCATGCTTTTTAAAACCAAGATCACGTACACACTTCAGCACATATGCATTATTCCTACCCTGGGAGTAATCGCAACCATTTCCACTTTCATCAATGTTCATCATAAAAATATTTTCTCCTGCACTAGGAGTAAACAGCCAAAAATATATAAACCTCGTAGGACAGCCCTGTTATAATTGCTCTAAGTTCTTATTATCATTATTATCTCTCCAGTTATTCATATTCAAAGGATACATGTGTCTATGCAAAAATATAAAAAGGGAGTAAAAGATGGACAAGTGTCCCAGCATTAAAACGATGGGTACTAGATGCCCGCCTCCCGAATGAAAAAAAGAAAAAAAAAGAGAAGAGATAGAAAGAATGAAGATAGCCCATGTGTTCCTCCAAGTTACAAAGGAGAGTGAATCATTTTCAAATAGCAAAAGTAGAATTAGGAATAGCCACTAAATACCACATATACACCTATCCACCATATTCCATACACATGCACATCTTGGTTTGATTGTATGCCTCGATTTTTTGTGGATCCATTGTTTGACTTTACAACATCTGAATTGCAAGTATGCTTAATCCTTGTTATTGCCACTCCTATAAACTCCACTATAAATCCTTAGTTATAGGAAGGCATAATATTAATGCCTTAAGTGAGATCCACAAATAACATATATACTAAGAGACTTGAGGGAGTCATACAATTAAAGCTTTGAGTTTTATTTTGAAAAATTGCAAAACTCCGGGATATTGGTACTGTGAAAAATTTGCTACATAGTGCAAGACTTGATTGTTCTTTCTTCCAATTACTTAAGACTGAGGCAAGAGCTGTAAAGCCTCATAGTTAAAGGTAAAATGAGTAAGTTTAAAAGTTAGAGCAGTTTTGTCCAATCCGGAGGGGAATCTATGTTTAAAGCATGTGTACTTGGGAAGTATGAAAACATTGTAGCAACTCCTGATCTAATTACATTAGTAATTAGGCTTAGTTCGTTTGCCATGGGACTGGAAAACAGGTAAGCTTGGGGGTATTGTTGACGATGGATAACGTCAACTTTTATTAGAACTTTAGACACCAAAGGATACATGAATACACACTTGGGTTTTAACTGATAGTTTCCACGAGTTTTGCATGTTCTGTATTTTCCAGGGCTATTCCAGAAAAGCATAAAAGAAGGGTTAAAGAGCATGATTACCACGTAACTTAACCACCAAGGAAACATGATCACGAGAACACTAGAAGCATCTGGAACACACCCGAGGCACCGGGACCTGAGACCACCCAGGGTGGGGCCGGCCGGCGTCCCCTGCTTGGGTTTCGTCCCACCTTCGGAAGTCTTCTTCCACCGCCATTGTGGAGTCATCTCAGCCCTTGTTTCAAGTCGGTTTGATCCTACGACGCACGTGCATCCCACCTGGCTATAAATAAAGGGGCAGACCCCCCTGGAGGCATCAACCCATCATTCATTCAAGGCATCAAGTCCTCAAGCCATCAAGAGCCTCCTAGTTCATCAAGAGCCTCCTAGTTCATAGTTCTAGTCTAGTTAGATTAGAGAGTAGAGGAGTTCTAGTTCTTCGGCGGATCTGGAGCCCCGGCGTCTATCTGGAGCACGGAGTTTGGTATAATTCTAGTTCTTTCTCTATTATTGTATTCTTCATTATGATTAGGGAAACATTGTGCTTAATAGTTCATATGTTCTTGATTACAATAGTCTTTGTCTACTTTGATTATATGTCTAGTATAGTTGGTTTGATCTTATTGAATTCATGTAATTGCTCGCATAGCATTTATTCATGCGTACGATGGATAGATGATGAACGATATATAGACGTGGTGTCTAGGTATTTTGTTTACCTGCGAGTGCACCCTGATGTGCCAGGTCATGTGGTAGATCGCGTAGGTGACAGCTGCGTTGAGTCCTCTGTAGTCCACCCCCTGTATGTAGGCCAGCAGGCACGGTCGCGAAGTTGGGTGATGACTCTGTTTCACACCTTTCCTAGATGATGCCCTTTGCATGTGATTATGATATAAGATTAGTCTAACAATGATTTCTAGATGTAATTGCACTAATTAGAGTTATTCATTGATGTAGTTATAGAATTAACTTTGATATTAATTCCTTAGTTTATCCATTGGCTAGCTATTACTATGATTAGAGAAGTGCTCTGATGATTATCTTTTATTTATAATGCTTGATCATACTTATCACCTTTATCTTTATTTACCTTGTGACCTCTGCCTGTTATGAGTAGAGTAAATGACATCGGTAATGTCACTTATCCATTGTATACCATCACTATCAATATAATAGATTGTAGTTTATCCTAGTCCTTCCCTGTGGTATAAATATAAATCGACAACCTGGTAGAACTCCCTAGGTAAAATGCTACAATGGTATAATTATCTGTCCGCTTGCAGAACTGATTTTAGTTTATATTATATTTATTTCTACCTAGTCACATAGATTAATATATGAAACCTTTATTTATTCTTAGCATTATTAATTAGGGATGACTACCTAGTTCTTGCATAAGAATGTTAGTAATAGAAAAGTGGCTAGTTGCTAATGACAAGTTAATTAATTACCATTCATCTTCTAATCTCGTCTCTCGCATTAAAAGTTATATAGTTATATTTGGCAACGTTATTAGATGTCAACACCTGGGTAAGTTCTGTATATGCAAGCATGGTGCTTGGGTATAGAGTGCCGGGTGAATTCATAGTCCTAGTCCACAGTTGAGGGTATGGCGGCAGGTGGTGACAGCCCTGTACGGAGTTCGGATTTTTTCCCATCGTATCCACAACGGGCCCTGTGGATAGGAATGCTCACATGCGAAAACTTCCTGGAGCTTTGTTACACCGTCGTTATCAAAGACATCGCCCCTGATGTCATCAGGCTCCGCCTTTTTCCTTTCTCACTTTGGGGAAAGCAAAAAGATGGTTCTACCAGGTTCCAGGAAGCTGTCAACACGTGGAGCAAATGCCCTACAACATTCCTTGCTAAGTTCTTCCCTATGAGCAAAACAACGCTCTTAGGGGAAGAATCGCCAACTTACAGCAAGAGCTCACAGAGACCATTCACGAGGCATGGGAAAGGCTATAGGAATACATCCTGGCCTGTCCCGACCATGGTATGGAAGATTGACTGGTGCTCCAGAACTTTTACTATGGGCTTATGCCGATGTCAAAAGGGCACCTTGATGCTGCCGCTGGAGGGGCATTTCTATCTCTCACTACCACTGGGACCGAGGTCCTGATCGAGAAGATGGTTACCCGTCAAGGGTGGAGTGAGGAAAGAACCCCACTACCACCAACGAGAACATAAAAAGTCATGCATACCGTGAAGGATATGGACATGTTTGCCGCAAAAACAGACCTCCTAATGTAGCGCTTCTAGGAGCGCACTGCAGAAAATCAAACAAATACTGTTCATGCCATGGACTCACACACTGTGAAAACATTGGACATTCGGGGAACGATTGCCCCAAAACCTGCGAAGAAGCTGCATACATCAACAACGGGTTCCGACAAGGAGGTGATATTAATAATAATGGATGGAATAAGCAGTCTCGCCCACCATTCCAAGGTCATTCAAATTCCAATTTCAATTTGAATCAACCCTCACTGAAAGACTTAGTTCTTGGACAGGTTAAAATAAATGAAAATCTCACTAAAAAGTTTATGTCCAATGACAAAATTCTAGAAAATATAAATTCAAAAATTGAAACTCTATCTTCTTCTTTTCAAAACTAATTGAGCTTTAATAAAATGATTGAAACACAATTAGCTCAATATGCTACTGCTCTACCTTTTGAACTTAAGAGTAAGATATTCGAGAATGTCAAAGCGGTAACTATTGGCATTTCTTAACGTAGTCACTAGGATTAGGCAGAGAACCTATCCCCCGCAACAGCGCCAGAAATGCCTTAGTTGGATTTACTTAATAACACCGCTAAGGTGTGGTAATATTACTAGTATTGACCTTCATAGTTCATTAACCTCTTTAGATATTAATCCGCAAGTGCATGGAGCTATCGTTTGTAGCATTTCACCCGGTGAATATTCGGATATTGTTATTTGTATTTTTCCCAAAGGAAGGAATTGATTAAGATTCTAATATGATCATAGCTATTGATGCTGTGCAAGTTCACCAATTGTTAATACAAGGGCAAGAATTGATAATAGAGATTGTGGACATAAACTAAAGCTTTTCTCTAATGATAAATAGAAAAGAAACTAATAAAAGAATATTCCTAAATGAGCAGACATTAATCTAGCATAGTCATATTATGTTTAGTTAATGTTCATACAATTTACATAATGCGTATTAGTGCCCAGCGTGACATGGATTGGGAGAACATGCGTGTACTGGTCTACCAGCAACCACGATGCCGATTTAGACTCCTACATCCAAGCGAACAGAGGGGATGCCAAGGACGGACCGGGCTGTCACCACCTGCCGCCATCCCCTCGACTGAAGACAAGGGCCATGCAATCACCTGCCTCTCCATACCCAGTCACCATGCCTACATATTCAGAGACTACCCGACTCACCCCAGGACACTGTTGACACTTCTTAGCGCAATCACCAGAGAGAGGGTGTTAGGCTATCTCTGATAACGGCACCAGAAGCGCTTAGGGTATTTCTTATGTCTATTGGATGATTCCGCAAGCGCACAGAATATACAGCTGTATCACTTCACCAGGGAGTATTCCAAGGTATCGTTATTTATTTTATCCCAAGGGAAAGCGATTGCTAGAAATGTTTAGAAGGAGATCCTGAAATCTACCTCAACTTAGTACAACTAGTGTAGAGGGGGTAATCGAAGTATGATAGGAAGGTGATGATTCAAAGATAACAAATGAATTGCTAAAAGATAACTAGTGTAGTATAGCTAGGTGGGAGGACAACGAGTGAGAAAGGTTCCTGTGATTCTTGCTTTACTCCTATGAACTATCCTATCAAATGGACAAGATACACTAAGACTGCTACCTTACTTCTGGTGTGTTGGGGGTAGGCGAGACAGTAGGGAATATAACCTCTACCCGAAGCGGCTATTCTCTTATGGGAGCCTACCTTTTAAGAACTTGTCTAAAACACGTGCAGGGATACTAAGACTAGACAGGGGTGTCACCACCTGCTAGCACCCACAAACAATCCGTGCGACAAGCGGTATTCAAAGGCAAGATCTAGTCTAACCACCATGCTTACACTAAGTCTCACTACTCTAGTTGTGGCCAAGGCAACTAGAGCACCCTATGACAGGCGATGAACTACACACGTGAGCTGGTTATAGGATCACAATCTAGCGTAAGCTGACCAAGTAATATGATAACTCACAAACATACTATTATTAGAATAGTAATGCACTAAGTATAGAACAAAGTAAATACTCAAGAAAATAAAGCAGGAATATTATATTAAAGTAAATAAGTCTTACAGAAAGAGAATGATACAAGAGCTATACCAGACTTTCCAGCAGACGACTCCGGAGACCCCGAGCGCAGCTCGACTCAACTCTAACTCCCACACTAGACTACACTACTACTAGAAGTGGAACTACATTGTTTCTCACTTGTATCTTGAATGAATCATGTCTTGAGAGGGTGGAGGCAGCCTCTATATATAGGGGGAAGTGGAGAGGTGCCACGTCAGCGATCCGTGTGCTCCATACCTCTCCACCCTTGGATGAAACGCCTTGGAACCGCCTTGAGATGGATGGCCGTGAGCAAACCAGCACGTGGGAAGTGTGCTCAAGTCGATGGAGAGGCAACCGATCTGGCTGGGCACCAGGGGGTTCGGCCGACCCCCTATGGCAGGTGGGCCCAGCCAGGGGCTTCTAGAAGGTGTCCCCACCTGTCCTGGAGTGTGGCGGTGGCCTGGGCCCACCATGGGTGGTTCGGCCGAACCACCTATGGCAAGGTGGGTCCACCACCATGGTCCCCACTTGTCATAGACTGTGGCTATGTACTTGTTTTGCCTTGATCTTGCTGGTTCACGCCTTGATCCATGTGCTTTGCTTCTCCATCGTTGATTGGAAACACAACTTTGATCCAAAGCTGAAATTGAGCTGGATGGAGTGTTACACGGATCGTGCCACATCACCAGAGTCCTGTGGGCCCCAACCATGCATGTGCTCCATTTGCACCGATCTTCCTTGTGTATGCTGATATGACTCATGTGCTGAAATGTCATGGCCTGTTGTCACCATATGTGGTTCGGCCGAACCACCTTTGGTGGAACCAAGGGTCCATCTTCTGCAGGTGGCTTCTTCATGCAATTCTAAGCACAATGGTGGTGCTAACTTGCCCATGGGTGGTTCGGCCGAACCACTCATTGTGCCCATCTTTTGCACATCGTCTCCAGAAGCTATGATATTAATGATTGTGAAGTTGGTTTGTCATTTGGCCATACTTGGTTGGTTGCCCAAACTTCATATAGAGCTTCCAGACACTGAAAAGTACCTGTTCTGAGTGCCTGCAACCAAATAATGACAAGTACATGTGGAACCAAGTTATTTGTACCTAAGTCACTATGTGTTTGATGGTTTCCTTCCAGAAAGAATGCATTGTTGACGGTTTTGATGGGGTAAAAACATGGTAAAACTACCGTCAACAGGCACCGACCCTACAGATTGACAAGTTACGAATTGGGCACACCTTGCGGTACGATGAACCACCGCACCCCACCTAGCTCCAACTCTCATCATATAATTTATATGTTTTATTAAGTCAAAAGTTAATGATGATACTCTCATAACACATAAACTATACACTAGTTCATATATCACAACTATACTCTACTTCATAAATATGACTATAATTAGATAATGAGAGAATGAACTTGAAAGTACTCATAATTTTATTCATACCCAAAAAGGTCATCTTCTAAGGAGTCAAGCTCTCCAATGTAGGTTTGCCTTGCTCTACTAACAAAGAAAGTAAAAGCTACAACTAAGAATAGGAAGTAAGGAATTGCTAGTGGAGTGTTGTGTGTGTAGGGGAGGTGTGCCTCTATTCTTATACAGGCAAGTAAGGCGGTGGGAAGCCGAGAGCTACGCTTGAGCATTGGCTGAGCGTTGGTTGAGCTAAGTACAGCGCCAAATTCCAATTCCTCTTGGATTCCTTCGATTCGCCCTTCCACGCCTTCGAATCCTTTCCTAGTTTCTGAAATGGCACCGAGGAAGAGCAAGCGCGTGCCCCCCAAGAAGAA
The DNA here is from genome assembly GCA_038502445.1 of Eremochloa ophiuroides. Classification (NCBI taxonomy): domain Eukaryota; kingdom Viridiplantae; phylum Streptophyta; class Magnoliopsida; order Poales; family Poaceae; genus Eremochloa; species Eremochloa ophiuroides. The sequence goes on from JAHLJS010000006.1 coordinate 41,894,458, forward strand.
AAAAACCGGCGATGGACGAGTTGTGTCTGGATGTAGAATGGCAGCGATCGACAGTGACGGAGAAGACGCTAGAGAGCCTGGTGACGAAAGGCGTGCTGCCAGACCAAGCAACCACCGGCCTCCAAGCGGTGAGCCATATCCGATGCCAATACAAACGAATTGGTGGTGTTTGCCGATTATTTCCTTCATGGGTTTGGTGTCCCATGCCACCCTTTTCTTCGCAAATTGCTTGAGTATTATGATATCTCGTTCTGCAATCTCCACCTAAACTCTATCTTCCATATTTTCATCTTTATTCACCTCTGTGAAGCCTTCCTTGGGATCTACCCCCCATTTCAATCTCTTTCATCATTTCTTTTGGCTCAAGTCAAGTGGCGGGGGGTCTCGGATAGCGGGGGGAGTGTATCTGAAACTCTAAGATGGAATGGCTGCCCGCTATCTTTCCATCCCTCTCAACACCAGCCTTAGGGATTGGAACAACAGATGGTTCTATCTCCCCGACCAGCAGCCCTTTGTACGTTGCGCAGTAGATCGAGTCCCGGAGAGGAGAGCTACCTGGTTGGAGAAAGTCAGACAAGCTGAAATGACGCAGGTGCACGAGCTGTTGGAGATCCTGAATGGTTATACCCTTGATGGAATTGGGGTGGCGGCTAGTTTGATGATGCGCCGAGTCCAACCTTGCAAGGAACGGACCCACCTAGCTTTTGAGCGGCGTGGGGTGAACAACCCTACCAGGGAAGTGCCGGAGAGCATGGATTCTTCTGAAGCGACCATGAAGCTGAGGGAACTGTTTGAGAGGGGAACCCACATCAGCTGTCGTGGTCAACAGAAACCTTTTCATGTGCAGAATCCGCCACTAGAGGTACGCTTCTTTTATACATCTCGTGTTGATTTGTGGTCTTCTTCGATTCTTTGGTCCATACTTGAGTGGTCTAAGATCAATGGTCACGACCAGAAGTTCTATTTTTCGGATGTGCCCATTGCCGATTGGCCTCGTGGTGTAGACCCTCCTCACAGTTACCAGCCTGGTGATGAAGAGGAGTTTTCCGAAGGGCCGAGTGCCGACGAGGAGGAGGATGAAGAGGAGGAGGAGGAACTTGCCCATCGGGCAGCTCATGGGAAGCAGCCCGTCCACGAGGAGACCACGTCGACGAAGAGTAGGAGTCGAAGGACGGAGAAACCAGTGAAAATCTCAGAGGAACATCGCCGCCGTCAAGCGATGATTGAGTCTTCCAAGGACGAGGAGGAGTCGCCATCGAAATGACAAAAAGTTAAGGTGCCCCCGACCAGAACGCCTGCCCCGGGCGAAGGGGGCTCTGGTCGGAGGAAGCAGTTCGCGCGTAAGCGCCATCGTTCGGAGATGTAAGTAGTTGTAGTCGTCTTGGAGTTATTCTTGTTGAGATCGGCGCTAACTTTCGTGGGCTTGCCTGTGCAGGGGGCCTTCAAACGAGGATGTTACCGGGTCGGTGACTGGTGGAGTTGATGGTGGTGGATCGACGACCGGTGGAACTGGTGGTAGTGGTTCTGCTTCGTGGCCCTCCGAACACGAATCGCCGAAGAGGTCGAAGGATCCGTTGCCGGACTCTGCCCCCAGACAAGCGCCGCTCAAAGATTCTGAGGATGGTCGGTGACCAGACCCGCAGTCGTCGCCAGTTCCACCGCCATAGCCTAATCCCAAGCCGGTGCCATCGTCATCATCCCCGGGTCTGGGGCGAGGCGCCGAGGAGCTGTCGGAGAATGCCGAAGAGATTGGTCGAGAGGCGAACCCAGATGCTGGCTAGCAGCCGAACTCTACCCGTGACTGGGCGCAGGGAGCGAAGCCGGCGGCAGGACATGATTAGAGCGATGACGCCCGTACTGGGAGTTCTTCCCGAGGAGGCCGTCCTCCTCCGATCACAGCATCGCCTGAGGAGGATGTGGAGGAGATCACCCGAGGAGCAGCGGGAGAGGAGCCACCGGTGGTTCTCCGTACTTTGCGGCTTGTTGGAGATACATTCACCGTCGCCGTGGAGGAGAGGAGGGCAGATGAGGAGCTGGACGCTCTCAAATCTGACGTCGATGAGACTCGGTCGGATTTGAGGAAGGTGCTACACAGACTGAACCATCTGTCTTCGCGCGTTTAGGTATTTAGCTCTTTCCTTTTGATTTGTCCTGATGTTTCTTGGTTCTTCTTACCGACCACACGCTTCCAATCTTCCGACCAGGTGGTTTGTGATACGGCGAAGGATCACCGGCAAAATATCAACCGAATGGCGGGGGCCGCTGCAAAGAAAGATGAACTTCAGGAGGAGGTGGACCGCCTTGGCGAGGTGATGGCTGCTCTCCGTGGGCAGCGCGATCAGCTACAGGGGCGTGTTGCCAAACTAGAGGACTTCGAGCGGCTACTGTTGTTGGAGAAGCGAGGTATGTAGCTGCCCGTTCTTCTTGTCTTCTTGTTCTGGTCGGGTCTCCGTGCTAATTGTGGAGGCGATTATTAACAGAGCTGCAGGATTCTCTTCAAGGCGCTGCCGGCCGAGGTTTGTTTGATTGGAGATACTTCCCTGGTCGGTTCTTTTTGTGGAGGTTGCTCAGTCTTTTGATTTTGTGTAGTTGCCGATCTGGAGGCTGAGGTAGCCACCATGTAACAGAACCGACCAACTTATAAGAGCACAAGTACAAAAGTGATCACCGAAGTGTTCAAAACTTTTCCACTTGAGCACATATAAGCCCGGTAGTCCGCTAAAATCTCGATGGATCTCAGATCAACCAAAATAATAGCCAAGATCGTACATAGTTTAGTGCAACCATCTGCATATTACATCATTTGAAACATAGTTCGCAACACGAATACATCGGAGTCAAATAGTTATTACAAACCGAGTTCAAATAGCGGAATTAAGGTAGATTGCAAACGCAACACCATAGTTCAAATACCATGCCAGTAACTAGGTCATCCTGTCAAAAGCAACCTAGTAGGGATCTCAGAAGAGTCAATACCCAATGACTTAGTCCTCATCCACAGCTGGGTGAAGATAAACCTTGCAGTAGCCATGATACATCGTATCATCTGCAACAATGGAAATAGAACCCTAAGTACTTGGATGTACTCAGCTAGACTTACCCATCATAAACCAGAAATAAAATGACATTGAGAGGAATGCAAGGCTTTATTTGGTGGAGCTGGATTGACATTGTTTGCATAAAAAGCTTAGGTTCATTATGCATATTGACACCAGTTTTATCATCAAATTGATCAGCTTGCTTTACCAATACCTGTCTAGGTAAAAACCTACTCAACTAGATTATAGCATCATCATTATTATGGAATCAGGATTTAGTAATTATCTTGTTAGGTTCTTTGTGTAGCTCAATCAACTCCTGTAGCTAGTCAAACAATAATCCTATTCATATCCAGTTCATAAGTTGCAAATCAACCTTTCAATCATGTACTTCCATTCATAAGTTTAGTTTGGAGCACACAGTGCCGCTGCTCATGTCAAGTTCTCACTAACGGGGAGAGACCGCGATTATAATCGACTTCATATCCAGCTGGAGTAAATACCAAACGCTCGCCTTACACCTGCCCCCAATTGAGCAGTATCAGGTGATCTTTCAAACAGTTTAGGTAAAAGTTAGTATGGGCCCAGCCCGGCGCCGTACGCGAGGGATTTAACGATGGCCAGGATGCTCGGATCTTTCCTAACCCGGTTGCGCCGACCAGGCCACTAGGTCCCCGCCCATGGTCCTATCCGCACCCTCCTGGGGTACGCATTTCAACTGGTCATCTCCCACCCTGAACTGGACTATTCGACTTCACGGTCGGAACGACTTATCCGGCCAGTTAAGTGAGAGGTAGGGTTCAACATGACAATGAGGAAGCGCATCAGCGTACTATCCTTAATGGCACATTTAGATGTAGATACGTAGTAAGGACTGCCATGCCTTGTTGGTTCTCTACGTTTCTCCTGCACCTTCTGATTAACTTTGAAACCATGGTTAAGTTCCACGGTAGCAATTATTAAAGAACTGGTCAAGGTAAGAATACCCTTCACTATCATGTGAATGACAGGGGATCGTCTGACTTCTACCGGACTAAGCAGAGCTAAGCATAGTTTTGATCCTGGACCTAATTAGGAGTCAGGTATCTTTTGTAGTCAAGGAAAGGATATGCAATAGTAAGGGTTCCAAGCAACTCCTATAACTCAATGCAGCATAACATAAGAATAAAGACTCAAGTAAGTATTTGTAAAACATGGGACGGTTAGAATGCTTCAGGGCTTGCCTTTCAAGAAAGAAGCAGAGCGATGGTCCGGGCACTCTAGGAGATTCTCCGGGTCAACTTCCTCCGCTGCTAGTCCTTCAGGCTCCTAGGTGGACCCCAACTCCTCGGGCTCCGGGTCCAGCGGCTTGAACTCCAACAGCGTCACTCCCTTCGGAACACCTATTGCATGGCAATGCAGAATAAACTAAGATACAATGCTTGATAAAAGCTCGTGATGCACAATGGCATGATGCACACGACATACAATAACAGAGAAAACCTTACAACTTATACTCACCCTTTTTCCTTAACCTAATGTACAGCTTCTCGTCCTCGGTCAAAGGGCGACAGCTTGCACCTACGGAGATTAGCTAAATTAGGCAAGCAATTAAATTACAGCGCAACTTGCTCAAACCTAAGGGACAACACAAGCTTGCTGCCCTGAAAAAACATTCTGGGCCTGACCCTCAAACTAATGCCAAAACACTCACAAAACAACAGCAAAAAGCCATAAAGCTATCACCAAAGGGTTAATTACTTCTTTTATTTCCAAATCAACAAACATAGGGTATAACTCTAGCTACTGCTTCTAGATTTGCAAAAATTCTGATAAAATTATAGAAGCTAAAACATGCTCTCTGAAGTCTACAGTACAAATTTCACAGCAAACACATTTACCAATCAACCTGTATAAAAATAACAAGACAGCAGGCTGAAAATTGGTAATAATTACTTTGTACTGTGAAAGTCATAAATCAGCATATTTTATATTTTTCTTAGCTACTAAACAGTGTGTAAACACTCTACAAAAATTACCAGGCTCAAACAGTTCATCTTTTTTTTAGTAAATTTAACAAGAATCTGCTCTAGACAATAACAAAAGCAAAACATTAATATTTTACATAGAACAACCTTAAGATATATTTTTCACAAATAGAACAGATGATAATAAGTCTAACAAGACTGGAATCATATTTTTAGCACATTCCAATAATTAGTTATGCATTTTTTCAGTTTAACACATATAAGAAAATAAATAAAACTACACAGGAAAAGTACTAAAAAGTCACCCAATATATTTTTACTAGATAGAACATCACAAGATGCATCCAACAAAACTGGTCTCACCTTCATAGCATTTTTCTAGCTCAAGATATGAATTTTTCAAACATTTAACAGGAATAACAATTCATTTTCCAACAACAGAAAAACCTTAACCGAGCTATCTTTGCTAACTGCACCCAGATCTGTGCACACGAAGTGCTCTTCTCTCACTGACGTGCGGGCCCCGTGGGTCAAACTGTCCCACTGGTCAGAGGAAGACTGGAGCCGTGTGGTTTGACCGCGGCGTTCTCGCCGGCGGTGAGCTCTCCGGTGACGAGACCGACACCTACGGATTCCTCTCGAGCTCCTGAACACGATGACCTAGGTGGCTAACTCTACGGCGCTCGGGACATGAGACGCCAGCGACAATGGCGGACAGCGGCGCTGCGGTGAGGCGCGCTGGCCGATTCCAACCATGGTGAGTCGCGCGGGGGTGCGCAACAGCTCCACGACCAACACAAGAAGCTACGACCTAGATCTAGTGTCAAGAGATCCACAGCCGCGAGCTCCGAGCCCTGCATGGCGGAACGATGGCGAGCACTGCGACGGCGAAGTCGCGTTCCGACGCACAGAGACCCTCCCCGGCCAAACCGGCTACCACTACACCAAAAGCGGGTCACAGTGACCTTCTAGCACAAGAAAACCGGGCCAAGAACCTCGCGGGTGAGGCTGGCCACAGTGGTGCAGAGCGTGCGGGGACTCCGGCGAGCATCCACGGCGTCGCCAATGGCTAGAGGCTCACCTAGGGCTCGAACGGCCGTGCAAACCGGTCAAGAAGACAGAGGAGACGACGGTGAAGCTATGAGCTAGGTGGATTGGCTGGCGAGGTAGTGGCGACGGCGTATTGCTGCCGGCAAGGTCACAGCGGCGCGCCCTCTCGGTGCTCCGCCCCGTCGGAGACGAAGGAGGAAGCAGGAGCGGCCCGAAACGCAAATGAGGGGTTGGCCTCGACTTTGGGTGGCCGCGCCTCTTGTAGGCCGGCACCGCCCTCCGCCGGTGTATGGCCGCCAGGTGGCACGCGCGGCCTACGCGCGGTCGGCCAGCGGTTGCGGCATTTGAACGGCGTTTCAGTCGATTCTGTCGACTGAAACCGCAACATTGATCGATCCACAACTCGCGATCTAAAACGTTTCAGCGAAAAGTTCCCTAATACGAGTTGAAGTACTATGTGAGATCTTCAATTGATATTAGGAGCACTTCCACTGATTCGAGCTGTTTAGGGAGACAGAAGGCTCTGAACTTGGGTACATTGAAACTGCAAAACGGTTTTAGACTTAGCAAATTTCAGAGAGGTTAAAACCAGTCCAAAACTGACTTGTGGGCCCTGTTTGACCTTGTTAGGCACATTTTCATGGGTTGAGCCCTTAATAAAAGTTGTTCCAAATAAAATTCTTCACAACGTTTATTAAGGCTCCACTGCCATGCAAGGTCTCTAGGTTGACTTTCTAGCTTGGTCAAACAGAAGAGGTTTTGGAGGGTTCTAGGGTTAGCTATCACTTGGAGCCATTATTTCATGAAGTAATCTTCATGAACATTGTTCCAAATGACATCATTAGTGATCCTAAGTTCGTTTTGGGCCTAATTATGTTCTTGGACACACAAGGACCTCCCAAGTTAACAATCAAACATGCATGAATGATGCATGTGCTAGTGCAAATGCAAGTGTAAGTGTGCTAGCTTAACACCTTGGGTGTTACAGCCCCTTCCCCCTTAAAGAAATCTCGTCCCGAGATTTGAGTGTATTTACCATTTACTATAGAAGGCGGGATAGACCTCTTGCAAGTAGTCTTCTCTCTCCCACGTAGCATCATACTCAGAGTGGTTGCTCCATACTTCTTTGAAAAACCTTACCACTCAGCTACGAATTACTCGCTCCTTAACATCCAGAACATAAACAGGCTTTTCTTCGTATTGCAGGTCAGACTTAATCTTGATTTCTGTTGTCTCCACTCTCTTTTCAGGAATTCGCAAACACTTCTTGAGTTGCGACACATGGAACACGTCAAATATTGCTCCAAGCTCAAGAGGTAGATCAAGCTTGTAGGCTACTCTTCCACTTCGCTCGAGTATTTGATAAGGTCCCAAATATCCTGGAGCAAGTTTTCGCTTAACTCCAAAACGTTGGACTCCTTTCGTAGGCGATACCTTGAGATACACATAGTCGCCCACATTGAACTCAAGGTGCGTCCTTCTCTTATCTGCATAACTTTTCTGGCGGTGTTGAGCAGCTTCTAGATTCTTTTGGATGGAACGGACTTGTTCTTTTGCTTCTTCTACAAAGTCAATACCATAGTACCTTCTTTCACCAGGCCTCAAAAGGTGCCATCTTAATGCTCTCTTGATATGTGTTGTCACAAGAGAATTCTGCCAAAGGTAACCATTTTCCCAAGACCCTTTTGTTGAGATCACACAAGCTCTGAGCATATCTTCTAAAATTTGATTTACCCTTTCTGTCTGTCCAGAGGTTTGGGGATGATATGCAGAACTTCTGATTAGCTTGGTGCCCAAACCCTTGTGCAAATGTTCCAAAAAATGAGCGGTGAACTGAGTTCCTCTATTAGACAAAATAGTCTTGGGCACTCCATGCAAGCGTACTATCTGAGCAATGTACAACTCTGCATATTGATCAGGTTGGTAATCGATCTTGACAAACGATCAACGATCACCCAAATAGAATTGAATCCTTTCTATGTGGTTGGAAGTCCTACAATGAAGTCCATACTTATGTCTTCCCACTTCCATCCGGGTATCGATAAGAGTTGCAATAGCCCTGCGGGCTTGAGGTGAACGGCTTTGACTCTGCAACAGGTGTCACACCTTGCCACATACGCGGCAATTTCCTTCTTCATCTTGGTCCACCAGAACCAAGGCTTCAACTCATGGAACATCTTGCTACTGTCAGGGTGAATGGAGAGTTTTGATAGATGGCCTTCATCCATGATTTGGTTTTTTAGCTCTCTATTCTTAGGAAATACCAATCTATCCTTGAACCACAGAACTCCCTTTTCATCAACTCTAAAATGCTTGGTTTCTTCTTCTTTCATTTTTCTAGTAATGTGGTAGATACCGGGATCTATTTTCTGTAACTCCACTATCTTGTTCTCGAGCGAACAGCTCAGGGCAATGCGATACAGAATAGCTGGGTGCATAGGTTTGAACCTGTCTCCTGCTAGCATATGGCAATGACCTTTTCGGCTCAGAGCGTCCGCGAGCACATTGGCCTTTCTAGGGTGGTAATGTACTTCTAGATTATAGTCCTTGATCAGTTCTAACCATCTTCTCTGCCTCATGTTCAGCTCAGGTTGGGTGAATATATATTTGAGACTCTTGTGGTCAGTAAAGACATGGCACACATTTCCCAACAGACAGTGTCACAGAACCGACCAATTTATACGAGCACAAGTACAACGATCGCATTTTCGCCGCAATCCAGTCGCACTTGAGCCAATATAAACCGGTAGTCCGGAAATCTCGAAGGATTTCAAACATTTCATACCCCAAGGATCATTCATTCAGCAATACCCGATCACATGACACATAAGTTCGCAACCGAAATTTAAACATCAGAGTACAACATAGTCTTTTACACAAATAGGGTAGTAGCGGAAGTCAACATAGTTTTACACCACAGAGTTCAAATACGAGTACCATCACATGACCCCGTCACAGCATTCTTACAACAACTAAAGATAGATAATGACCCTGCCCTCGGGTCTAGTCTTCTTCGCCCGCGGGGGTGAAGCAGTTCCTGCAATATGCGTAGAAAACTACACCATCTGCAACAATGGGAATAAAACCCTGAGTACTCAATTGTACTCAGCTAGACTTACCCGACAGGGAGTAAATAAAAAGACTCTCAAGGATATGCAAGGCTTATTTGGTGGAGCTCAGAGGGTAGCATCATTTTGCATCAAAAGCATTACTACAGTAGAACCTCAACTTATTCATTTTAATTGTGATAAGCTTCGATTTCAGTTAAACTATTTACTAGGATTAGCCACTATACTAAGCATTCACTGAATATTGTAGCAATCAATAAAACCATATGATTTCCGATATCCACAGATATCAACCTCATCTCACCATAATCATTATGTTCAAGTTATTAGCCTCTACCTCACCAGAAGATCAGTTCAGTTTCTCACTAACCAGGAGAGATGGCGATTCGAATCGATTGTACCAGCTGGCAAATATGCCAATCACAAACCCTGTCAGCCGAGCCACTGGCTTCTTGGGCCACCGTTAAATCTTTCTGAGTCACAATATGTCGCGGGCTTGGCGGGGACCATATTCTCAGAGACCAACCCACTTCCAGGATGCATCAGGTCCCTGACCTGCCCTTGGTAAGATGGTGTCTCCGCATATACTTCCTACCTCCAGAATATGTCTGCCTAGTCGCACCAATTCCCGGCTCAGAAAGAAATACTCGGCTTCGCGGTCAGAACGACTTATCTGGCCAGCTATGTGACGACGTCCTTCAATCTCAACTGATGTCTGGTGGCCTCAGTCCTAGTCGGCCGCAAGCAGCACCGAAGACGGCATGACCTCAACCATGTCATGCGGCTCCCCGCTACCTAGCCTTGATTCTCTCATTAGACACTGTGGCATGGTGGCACATATAGTCCATCATGTGGAATCCAACCCCATCATCATTGGTAACCACCTATGCTCGCGAAGGACAGGAAATCCCTCGACTTCTACCGGTCTAAGCATGGCTAAGCATAGGATCGAACCCATCCCCTTGTCTAGTAATAACTTCAGGATCAAGTATAAGTGGACAAGGAATAAATGCAGCAACGGTATCATATCAACTCCTATACTTAAGTGCACAATCATACGATTTAATAAAGACCAGTGTATTTGTAAAAAGAGTAGGTGGAGACTTAGGAATGCTCCGGGGCTTGCCTTTCACAAAGTTAGCGGGTTGGTGATCCGGGCACTCCGGAAGTTCAGCCTCTTCTTCTTGTCCTTCGGAAACCTCGGGCACTTCAATCTCCGGTGGAACTCCCTCCTCCGGTGGATCGAATTGCAACAGTGTCACTCCTCCCGGCGATCCTGTATGCATGATATGCATATATGAGAACTGAGAATGCACATGAAATGCAAGATAGAGATGCACGAATTAACCCACGATATGCAATCAGTTTAACAATCCACACTCATTTATTTCTTTCCTAGACAACCAATTCATACTCACCCTTCATAAGCAAAGCATAGAATAATTTCTCGTCCCGGGTGAGAGGTCTACAACCTGCACTTAATAATTAACATGCATCAACTAACCTACCACAACCAAAAGATATTTGCTTAGAAACAATTAAATAAACCCTAGCCTATAACTGGACCTACTGCTTACTGTGACCAGAAAAATCCATAGAAATTACAGTAGCTATTACACATCCAGATCAGCCTACTGACAAAATTTCAAGTCATTTGGACAAGTATAACAGTCTACACAAAAATAACAAGCAACCAGCCTTTTAAGCAATGGAAAATACTTAACACAGTGAAAAGTATCAACCAACAGATTTCCTAATTTTCTTAGCTTCTTTCCAACATAACATAGCCCAGGAAAAATATTCATGTCCATAACCTTAACACATTAAGCATGGTGATTTTTGCCAGATTAAAGCATAAAAGACACATTATACTAGACATCATATAAATAACAGTGAAACACCAGCAAACATATTTTTCATAGATTCTACTTCCCTAAACAAGATGAATGCAAGTGGAATCACATTTTTAGCACATTCCTGCAATTACTTATGCATTTATCAAGTTTACAAGCAATTAATAATTTAATTATAACTGCACACAAAAAGTATTCAAAAAGTACATTTTATATTTTTCCTTGATAGAGCTCAGAAATACAAACACAACAAATTTTGGTTCACCACCATTGGACATTCCTAGCTCCAGATATGAATTTTGGAAGGTTTTACACATTTTCTGGAAATTCCTTTTTATAAATCGAAAACCTAAACCCGATAGAACTGCTACGTGCACCCGGCTCAGTGAACCAGAGGCGCACCCGAACGGCTGACTCGCGGGCCCCGGGGTCGACCCGACCCCACCCGTCAGAGAGAGGAAACAGAGCCGCCGGCGCTGACCGGCGAGAGCTCGCCGACGGCGAGGTCTCCGGCGACGCCGAGGCTACCTACCGACTCGCGGCAACGAGACGAACCCGATGGACCAACTGCCGAGGGTCGTACTCCACCGGAGCGAGCTCGACGGCGGCAATGGCGGACGGCGGTGGTCCGGCGAACTTGCGCCGGCCGATTCCGGCCGTTGCTCGCGCGGCTCGGCCTCGTTCCGTGTTCCTGCAACCCTAGCGGACCTGTGCGCGCGACTAATCGAACTATTGCGCACGGAAACTCACTGACCGCGCTCGCATGGCGGCACGGTGGCGAGCGGTTTTACGGCGAACTTGGGTTCCGGAGAAACGACGGCGAGATAGACCTAACCGACGGTGTGGAATGGATCTACGGCTAACGGAGACTCTTAGACGAGCAAAAGAGAGGGAAGCCGACCCCGGCATCGCCCTCGTCGCGGCGACCCGAGAGCTCGGCGGCGCTCCGGCAATGGCGGACGGCGAGAAGCTCGCTGGAGCTGTACCTTAGTCGGCTGAGGTCGGCAACGGGTCGGAAACGAAGAGCAGAGCAAGCCGCAGCTGCGCCGAGGGTGGCGCGGTCGGAGACGGCTCGGTGGCGGCGGATTTCACCGCGGCGGTCGCGGCGGAAATGGCGACGGCGGAACTGGTGACGGCGGAGGGGAAAGAGGAGAGCAGCGAGCGAACAGAGGGCGAGAGAGCGGGGAGAGTGAGGGCGAGCGTGCGGGAGACAGCATTGCGTGTTCCCCTTTGTAAGCCGACCGCGCGGCAGCAACGACGGCGTACGGCGCCATCTGGCGGCCGAGGCCTGACGCGGTCGCGCGATTCGCCCGCGATTCGCCCGAGGGTCGAACTGAATCGGCTCCGATTCAGTTTCCGCGGACCCGACTGAAACTCGATTTTTATCGATCTATAACTCGCGATCCAGGGCGTTTCAGCGAAAACTTCACTAATATGGATTGAAGAGCTATACGAGTAGATCATTTCATATTAAGGAACTTTACTCTAGTTCGGCCTGGATTGAGAGATACAAGTCAATGAACAGGGGTACACCGAAACTGAAAACCGGTTTAGACTTAGGAAAATTTGAAAACTTCCAAAACAGCTCCAAATCTGCACTAATTCAACTTTTTGACCTTCTTCCACTCATTTTCATGAGTTGACCCAAAAATAAAGTTTGTTGCTTATAAAATTCTACACAACTTTGATTAAGGGTGCACTGACATGCAGAATCTCTAAAATGCCCTTCTTGTTTGGTCAAACAGAATAGCTTTTAAAGGGCTCTCTAGTCAACTATGAGCTAGAGGGGTATTTTGGGAATTTCACCAACATGAACATTGTTCCAAATGTTATCCTAAACATGTATAAAGCATTTAGAACCGTAAACAAGCATCACATTTGCATGTCAACTCATTTTGCATAATATGGACATATAAACAAACATATAGCAATAAAAGGGAATCAAATCAAATGCAATGATAATAATGCATGAAATGACATGATCTATGCTTGATGACATGCAAATGCAAGTGTGAAAATAGTAACTAACACTAGGGTGTTACAGCCCTCCCCCCTTAATAGAATCTCGTCCCCGAGATTAGAGTTAATTACCATTGTTTAAAGAAAGACGGATAGACTTCCTTGAGGTAATCTTCTCGCTCCCAAGTCGCATCCCAATAACTTTGGTTGTTCCACACCACCTTATAGAACTTGATCACTCGGCTACGGGTGATTCTTTCTTTGTAATCTATTACTTCAATAGGCTTTTCTTCATAGGTCAAATCTGATTTCAACTTGATATCACCAAAATCCACTTGCTCTTCCGGTACTCGTAAACATTTCTTGAGTTGAGATACATGAAACACATTGAAGATAGTGGACATGTGTGGTGGCAACCGTAACTTGTATGCTACCTTCCCACTTCTTTCCAGAATTTGAAAAGGACCTACAAACCTTGGAGCTAACTTTCGTTTCACTCCGAAGCGTTGCACGCCTTTCATAGGTGACACCTTCAAGTATACATAGTCACCCACTTCAAATTCCAATGGCCTTCTTCGCTTGTCCGCATAGCTCTTTTGACGAGTCTGAGCGGCTTTGAGATGTGTTTGAATGGTATGCACTCTCTCTTCGGCCTCTTTCACAAAGTCAATCCCGTAATATCTCCTTTCGCCTGATTCAACCCAATTGAGAGGAGTTCTACATTTGCGCCCATACAAAGCTTCAAAAGGAGCCATTTGAATACTCTCTTGATAGCTATTGTTGTATGAGAACTCGGCCAAAGGCAACCATTCTTCCCACGAACCTTTAGACGATAGAACACAAGCCCTCAACATATCTTCAAGAATTTGATTTACCCTTTCAGTCTGACCAGAAGTTTGAGGATGATAAGCTGAGCTGCGAACCAAATTGGTTCCCAAACACTTGTGTAGATGCTCCCAGAAGCGCGCAATAAATTGCGGGCCTCTGTCGGAAACTATCGTCCTTGGCACACCATGTAACCGAAGTATCTGAGCAAAGTAGAGCTGTGCCAAATGATGAGGACGATCTGTAGTTCGAACTGGTAAGAAATGTGCAATCTTAGTCAATCGATCTACGATCACCCAAATAGAATCGTGGCCTTTTTGCGTTAGAGGTAACCCAGATATGAAATCCATGGTTATCTCATCCCATTTCCAACCTGGAACTGGTAAGGGTTGCAATAGGCCTGCTGGCTTAAAATGAATAGCCTTCACGCGACAACAGGTATCACACCTGGCCACATAGGCTGCAATTTCTTTCTTCATTTTGGTCCACCAGAACCTAGGTTTCAAGTCTTGATACATCTTACTACTACCAGGATGGATAGACAACTTGGACAAATGAGCCTCATCCATAATCTGATTCCTCAACTCACGGTCTTTCGGTACTACCAATCGATCCTTGAACCACAATATACCTTTTTCATCTACTCGGAAATGAAGCATTTCTTGTTCTTTCATCTTCCTCTTGATATGATATATGCCGGGATCTGTTTTCTGACCTTCAATAATCTTGCTTTCCAAAGTACAACTGAGAGTAATATTATTCAACACCACTGGATGCACAAGATTGAACCCATCTGCTAGCAAAGGCTGCAATACATTGCAATGAGACTTTCGGCTCAAGGCATCGGCTACGACATTGGCCTTGCCCGGATGATAGTGTACTTCTAGATCATAGTCTTTGATCAACTCCAACCACCTTCTTTGCCTCATGTTCAACTCAGGCTGAGTGAAAATGTACTTGAGACTCTTGTGATCGGAATAGATATGACATTTGTGACCCATCAAATAGTGGCGCCAAATCCTCAATGCATGAACTACAGCGGCAAGTTCCAAATCATGAGTAGGATAGTTTTGCTCATGTTTTCTCAGTTGACGCGAGTCATAAGCAATGACTCGGCCTTCTTGCATGAGAACACATCCTAACCCAGTGCCACAAGCATCGCAGTACACATCAAAAGGCCTTTCAATATCAGGTTGTGCAAGAACTGGAGCAGTGGTCAACAGCGTTTGCAAGGTGCGAAAAGCTGTTTCACACTCCCCACTCCACACAAACTTGGTATCTTTGTGCAATAGCTTGGTCATAGGTTTAGCTATTTTAGAGAAGTCCTGAATAAAGCGGCGATAATACCCAGCTAATCCCAGAAAGCTACGAACCTCAGACACATTTGTTGGTGACTGCCAATCCAACACCTGCTGAACTTTTGACGGATCTACAGAAATACCTTCAGCAGATAAGATATGGCCCAGAAAAGGTACCTTAGTCAACCAAAACTCACACTTACTGAACTTAGCATACAGCTTATGCTCCCTAAGTCTAGTCAAGACTATCCTCAAGTGTTCAGCATGATCCTCCATGCTCTCAGAGTATACCAGAATATCGTCAATAAAGACTACCACGAACTTATCCAACTCAGGCATGAATACCGAATTCATTAGATACATGAAATGTGCAGGAGCATTGGTTAATCCAAAAGACATAACCAAATACTCATACAATCCATACCTAGTGGAGAAAGCCGTCTTGGGAACATCTTGTGGTCTGATCTTAATTTGATGATACCCAGATCTCAGATCAATTTTGGAGAAAACCTTGGCCTTGGACAATTGATCAAACAAGATATCAATACGAGGTAGAGGATACTTGTTCTTAATTGTCACAGCATTTAGTGGCCTATAGTCCACACACATACGTAAAGTTTCATCCTTCTTCTTAACAAAGATTGCAGGACAGCCCCACGGAGAGGAACTAGGGCGAATGAACCCTTTGTCCAATAACTCCTGGAGTTGTTTCTTGAGTTCAGCTAATTCATGAGGAGGCATTCTATATGGCCTTCGAGAAATAGGTGCCGTACCGGGAATAAGTTCTATTGCAAACTCCACATCTCGATCAGGAGGAAGTCCAGGTAGATCATCAGGAAAGACATCAGGAAACTCACACACTACAGGGATGCTCTGAAGTGTCACGGCCTCAACTGAGAAAGAGAGACTAAAAAGATCTCCCCTACGGGGCAGATGAACCTGAAAAGTGCCTTCACCTTGGGGTTCCCTCAGTGTTAACATCCGGTTAGGGACGTCCAACACCGCACCCCGCTTGTCCATCCAACTAACTCCCAAAATAACATCCAGACTCAACCCTGGTAGCACAATAAGACTACTGATGAAAACCCGATTACCAATCTCGATGGTCACATCCCCGACACCATGACGCGTACAAATTTCAGCCCCAGCTGAAGTTATCCGGAAACTATGGCTCAACTCAACAATTGGTAATGCATGCTTTTGTGCAAATGCTTGACTCACGAAAGAATGCGACGATCCAGAGTCAAACAAAACAATAGCAGGATGCTGATTCACAGAAAACATACCCGCGGTGACTGGTTCACCTTCCGGAAGTTCCTCCGCAGTAGTGTGATGGACACGACCCTGCCTGGGATGAGGACAATAACGAGCAAGATGTCCCTGTTGGCCACAGTTAAAGCATGGCCCCAGACCTTGGTTGGTCCTCACTGGAACGGCGTTGCTTGGAGGAGCATTGTTCTTGTTCAAAGGCACTGTGAAACCTTTCTTGTAGCGCTGAGGCGCTGGCTGCTTCTTTGGAGGGGGTCTGAATTTTGCTCCAGGAACAGCCGGACGGTAAGCAGGGCGATTTGCCACCGCACGACTAGCTGCTGGAGTCCTTGACTGAGAAGAGCTTCCTTCAAATGGCCTCTTGCCTCCCTTGGAAGCAGTGTGCAAGTTGTTCTGTTTCTCTTGGATATAAGCTTCACTGATGAACTCGTTAAAAGTTGTACGAGCGTTGTTCGCCAGAGTCTTCATAAGCTTGGTACTAAGACCTCTCTTGAAGGTTTCAATCTTCTTTTCATCTGTATCTACCATCCACGGGGCATACCTCGACAGATTGTTAAAGGCATGATGATACTGAGTGAGGGTCTTGGTACCCTGAGTAAGCTGCATGAATTCATTGACCTTCATCTTGATCAAGCCTGCTGGAATGAAATGCCCCCTGAAATCCCTGGTGAACTGCTCCCAGGTGATATCAGCGACCACAGGGTAGGCGGTCTTACGATTGGCCCACCATATTCCAGCTTGGCCTTGCAGTAACATAGCAGCAAAGCTAGCCTTCATGGTTTCAGTCAATCGCAGCACAGAGAATGACTGTTCAATAGTATTTAACCACTCATCAGCTTCCAGCGGCTCTACGGCCTGCTTGAATACCGGAGGCTTAGTGTCCATGAAGTCCTTATAGTTACTGTATTGGTCCTCATCGTTTCCGCGGCGTCCACCTCGATCGCGATTGTGGTTGTTACTAGCAACCATCTGCTGCAAAATCGCTTGCTGGGTGTCCAAGAACTGAGCAAACATTTGTTCCTGGGTACGTGGTGGAGGAGGCGGCAACTCCTCATCTTCATGTTCGTTCCCACCACCACTGGTTGACCCATGACGACGGGTATGAGGTGCCATCTGTAGCAACACGCAACAACCATTGTTAAGTGTCAGTTATGTCAAAGATAACCGAAAGATTATGCCCAAAAGATATCAATGATCATTTTTGATAACCAACAAACGGCACAATAATTCAATAATCATCACACAACCGCACAATAACAAGGCGCAACCAAAAAGGGTTTCCAAGCTGCATAAGTTACCATTACTTAATTAAAAGTTTGATGGTTCCAGCCCTGAACACACAGGGTTCTCTCATTACAATTCAGGTTCTACCCATTACATGACATTAAAGGTTTTCCCAATACAAAAGGGTGCCGATCATGGCAAGATCACTAGAAAAAGCCTAGTCATCGTGGTCACTGTCCACGCCGGACACGTTCCCACCATGGTCATCACTCTCGTCAATAGGCACGATCTCCTCGGGGTCTTCTTCCTCTTCTTCCTCACTTGCTTCACCATCATCAGCTGCAATGAAGATCTCAGGAGCAAACTCCGCTGCCCCCGGAGGATGAAACGGATCAGCTCGGTTGTTCAGACGATGAACATCCTGCTGCAACTTCCAGACTTGCTGCTGACTAGCACGCAACTCTTGCAGAAACTCATTGCGCTGACGTGTCAAACTCATATTACGATTGTCAAGCTGGCGGCGAAGATCTGCATTCTCCCTCTCAAGCACCTCGACACGGCGATCAGCTGCCAACAAGGCGCCAGTGCATCGTAACAACTCATTGCGACAGGCAGTGAGAGCTACCACCAAGTCATCTGAGCTACGACGAGCCATTCGTGCCCACTCTTCAGCTTCTAACTTCTTCTCCACAGCATCATGCAGGGCTTCAACGCACTTCATCCAACCATCCCTAGTGGAATAGTGCATCCTCAGGACAGCAAACATAGCACTCATAGAAGCACCCGTGCTATGAGCACGCTCGTCCCTGCCTCGCTCTAAAGAAGCTTGGCTAGACTGAGCCCACTCACCCTGAGAAGCATCCACCCTGGGAAAAACATTTGCTGGCCCCAAATCAGCTCTCTTGTTGAACCGGCTGCAAATATCCGTCAACACCTCAAAAGCTGCAAGCTGCGCACCATCCCATGGCGTCCTCATGTCAACTTCCACCTTTATTCCTGGAAACGGCCAACCCCTTTCAAGCACAGGGATAGTCACCCAAACATCAAACCAAGGCTGCACCATGGTTTTCGCTGGCTTCCAGAAATACAGTGGTGGCTCTGCATATCCCACCGACTTCAACAACCTCCATAGCACAGTGGGTGTGCCAAACTGCTCCAGAAACTGACCACTCTGCGGCTCACCTTCAGCTGCCATCTGGTACATTACAACATCTTTCAGCATTTAGAATAAGATAGGACAGCACAAATTTTTACCATAGGGAAGGAAATAGTACAAATAGCTTAAATTAATTTCATGATCATGATGCATGCACGTGCCAACGACCTCACACATAATATATTTTAACTAACGTTATAGTCGGTGGCATACCACGTGCTCTCATATACGTAACTAACCGTGCTATACGTTTTGCGTGGTTAGTGTACCTGCAGAAGATTCATTTCAGCCCGATCCCAATGTATGCAGGGCAACAAGAAGCACTTTTTGCCGGAAATGTTCCCATGAACATTTGCGACCCCAAAAATTAATTACTCCACCTTACTTCCATAAGTACACATATGGATAACATGTACTCACTTCAGTAACATACTCTCACCATCGATCGATGGTTGTTCGATCTTACACTCACATCTCACCTTACCTTAGGCGACGTGGTACATTGACCCATAAGAAGCAATAAGAAACCGACAGTTCATGATTATCCGCACGATAAAACCAAATGAACCACAAATAGAAATATGATGCAATTTCCCCCAAGTCAGTACTTACCTAAGCCACCTAATTACCACATATACATAGGGCTATAGGACTTGGTCATTGGTACTCATAAGTTTTGCAAACACTTGGTTTAAACCACCTATACACACTATCAGTTGGCAATTAGTCTGTAAAACTCAAAACTCTTTTAGTTTTTAAATAGTCAAGTGACGGTATATGCTGAATTATGCTCTGGTACCAGCTGTCACAGAACCGACCAATTTATACGAGCACAAGTACAACGATCGCATTTTCGCCGCAATCCAGTCGCACTTGAGCCAATATAAACCCGGTAGTCCGGAAATCTCGAAGGATTTCAAACATTTCATACCCCAAGGATCATTCATTCAGCAATACCCGATCACATGACACATAAGTTCGCAACCGAAATTTAAACATCAGAGTACAACATAGTCTTTTACACAAATAGGGTAGTAGCGGAAGTCAACATAGTTTTACACCACAGAGTTCAAATACGAGTACCATCACATGACCCCGTCACAGCATTCTTACAACAACTAAAGATAGATAATGACCCTGCCCTCGGGTCTAGTCTTCTTCGCCCGCGGGGGTGAAGCAGTTCCTGCAATACGCGTAGAAAACTACACCATCTGCAACAATGGGAATAAAACCCTGAGTACTCAATTGTACTCAGCTATGCAAGGCTTATTTGGTGGAGCTCAGAGGGTAGCATCATTTTGCATCAAAAGCATTACTACAGTAGAACCTCAACTTATTCATTTTAATTGTGATAAGCTTCGATTTCAGTTAAACTATTTACTAGGATTAGCCACTATACTAAGCATTCACTGAATATTGTAGCAATCAATAAAACCATATGATTTCCGATATCCACAGATATCAACCTCATCTCACCATAATCATTATGTTCAAGTTATTAGCCTCTACCTCACCAGAAGATCAGTTCAGTTTCTCACTAACCAGGAGAGATGGCGATTCGAATCGATTGTACCAGCTGGCAAATATGCCAATCACAAACCCTGTCAGCCGAGCCACTGGCTTCTTGGGCCACCGTTAAATCTTTCTGAGTCACAATATGTCGCGGGCTTGGCGGGGACCATATTCTCAGAGACCAACCCACTTCCAGGATGCATCAGGTCCCTGACCTGCCCTTGGTAAGATGGTGTCTCCGCACATACTTCCTACCTTCAGAATATGTCTGCCTAGTCGCACCAATTCCCGGCTCAGAAAGAAATACTCGGCTTCGCGGTCAGAACGACTTATCTGGCCAGCTATGTGACGACGTCCTTCAATCTCATTTGATGTCTGGTGGCCTCAGTCCTAGTCGGCCGCAAGCAGCACCGAAGACGGCATGACCTCAACCATGTCATGCGGCTCCCCGCTACCTAGCCTTGATTCTCTCATTAGACACTGTGGCATGGTGGCACATATAGTCCATCATGTGGAATCCAACCCCATCATCATTGGTAACCACCTATGCTCGCGAAGGACAGGAAATCCCTCGACTTCTACCGGTCTAAGCATGGCTAAGCATAGGATCGAACCCATCCCCTTGTCTAGTAATAACTTTAGGATCAAGTATAAGTGGACAAGGAATAAATGCAGCAACGGTATCATATCAACTCCTATACTTAAGTGCACAATCATACGATTTAATAAAGACCAGTGTATTTGTAAAAAGAGTAGGTGGAGACTTAGGAATGCTCCGGGGCTTGCCTTTCACAAAGTTAGCGGGTTGGTGATCCGGGCACTCCGGAAGTTCAGCCTCTTCTTCTTGTCCTTCGGAAACCTCGGGCACTTCAATCTCCGGTGGAACTCCCTCCTCCGATGGATCGAATTGCAACAGTGTCACTCCTCCCGGCGATCCTGTATGCATGATATGCATATATGAGAACTGAGAATGCACATGAAATGCAAGATAGAGATGCACGAATTAACCCACGATATGCAATCAGTTTAACAATCCACACTCATTTATTTCTTTCCTAGACAACCAACTCATACTCACCCTTCTTAAGCAAAGCATAGAATAATTTCTCGTCCCGGGTGAGAGGTCTACAACCTGCACTTAATAATTAACATGCATCAACTAACCTACCACAACCAAAAGATATTTGCTTAGAAACAATTAAATAAACCCTAGCCTATAACTGGACCTACTGCTTACTTTGACCAGAAAAATCCATAGAAATTACAGTAGCTATTACACATCCAGATCAGCCTACTGACAAAATTTCAAGTCATTTGGACAAGTATAACAGTCTACACAAAAATAACAAGCAACCAGCCTTTTAAGCAATGGAAAATACTTAACACAGTGAAAAGTATCAACCAACAGATTTCCTAATTTTCTTAGCTTCTTTCCAACATAACATAGCCCAGGAAAAATATTCATGTCCATAACCTTAACACATTAAGCATGGTGATTTTTGCCAGATTAAAGCATAAAAGGCACATTATACTAGACATCATATAAATAACAGTGAAACACCAGCAAACATATTTTTCATAGATTCTACTTCCCTAAACAAGATGAATGCAAGTGGAATCACATTTTTAGCACATTCCTGCAATTACTTATGCATTTATCAAGTTTACAAGCAATTAACAATTTAATTATAACTGCACACAAAAAGTATTCAAAAAGTACATTTTATATTTTTCCTTGATAGAGCTCAGAAATACAAACACAACAAAATTTGGTTCACCCCCATTGGACATTCCTAGCTCCAGATATGAATTTTGGAAGGTTTTACACATTTTCTGGAAATTCCTTTTTATAAATCGAAAACCTAAACCCGATAGAACTGCTACGTGCACCCGGCTCAGTGAACCAGAGGCGCACCCGAACGGCTGACTCGCGGGCCCGGGGTCGACCCGACCCCACGCGTCAGAGAGAGGAAACAGAGCCGCCGGCGCTGACCGGCGAGAGCTCGCCGACGGCGAGGTCTCCGGCGACGCCGAGGCTACCTACCGACTCGCGGCAACGAGACGAACCCGATGGACCAACTGCCGAGGGTCGTACTCCACCGGAGCGAGCTCGACGGCGGCAATGGCGGACGGCGGTGGTCCGGCGAACTTGCGCCGGCCGATTCCGGCCGTTGCTCGCGCGGCTCGGCCTCGTTCCGTGTTCCTGCAACCCTAGCGGACCTGTGCGCGCGACTAATCGAACTATTGCGCACGGAAACTCACTGACCGCGCTCGCATGGCGGCACGGTGGCGAGCGGTTTTACGGCGAACTTGGGTTCCGGAGAAACGACGGCGAGATAGACCTAACCGACGGTGTGGAATGGATCTACGGCTAACGGAGACTCTTAGACGAGCAAAAGAGAGGGAAGCCGACCCCGGCATCGCCCTCGTCGCGGCGACCCGAGAGCTCGGCAGCGCTCCGGCAATGGCGGACGGCGAGAAGCTCGCTGGAGCTGTACCTTAGGTCGGCTGAGGTCGGCAACGGGTCGGAAACGAAGAGCAGAGCAAGCCGCAGCTGCGCTGAGGGTGGCGCGGTCGGAGACGGCTCGGTGGCGGCGGATTTCACCGCGGCGGTCGCGGCGGAAATGGCGACGGCGGAACTGGTGACGGCGGAGGGGAAAGAGGAGAGCAGCGAGCGAACAGAGGGCGAGAGAGCGGGGAGAGTGAGGGCGAGCGTGTGGGAGACAGCATTGCGTGTTCCCCTTTGTAAGCCGACCGCGCGGCAGCAACGACGGCGTACGGCGCCATCTGGCGGCCGAGGCCTGACGCGGTCGCGCGATTCGCCCGCGATTCGCCCGAGGGTCGAACTGAATCGGCTCCGATTCAATTTCCGCGGACCCGACTGAAACTCGATTTTTATCGATCTATAACTCGCGATCCAGGGCGTTTCAGCAAAAACTTCACTAATATGGATTGAAGAGCTATACGAGTAGATCATTTCATATTAAGGAACTTTACTCTAGTTCGGCCTGGATTGAGAGATACAAGTCAATGAACAGGGGTACACCGAAACTGAAAACCGGTTTAGACTTAGGAAAATTTGAAAACTTCCAAAACAGCTCCAAATCTGCACTAATTCAACTTTTTGACCTTCTTCCACTCATTTTCATGAGTTGACCCGAAAATAAAGTTTGTTGCTTATAAAATTCTACACAACTTTGATTAAGGGTGCACTGACATGCAGAATCTCTAAAATGCCCTTCTTGTTTGGTCAAACAGAATAGCTTTTAAAGGGCTCTCTAGTCAACTATGAGCTAGAGGGGTATTTTGGGAATTTCACCAACATGAACATTGTTCCAAATGTTATCCTAAACATGTATAAAGCATTTAGAACCGTAAACAAGCATCACATTTGCATGTCAACACATTTTGCATAATATGGACATATAAACAAACATATAGCAATAAAAGGGAATCAAATCAAATGCAATGATAATAATGCATGAAATGACATGATCTATGCTTGATGACATGCAAATGCAAGTGTGAAAATAGTAACTAACACTAGGGTGTTACAGACAGTGCCTCCAAATCTTCAATGCATGAACCACAGCTACCAATTCTAGATCGTGAGTAGGATAGTTGACTTCATGCTTTCTTAATTGCCGAGATGCATAGGCAATTACCTTTCCTTCTTGCATTAGGACACATCCCAGACCAGTGCCAGATGCATCGCAGTATACATTGAATGGCTTGGCAAGGTCAGGTTGTGCCAAAATAGGAGCTGATGTTAACAAGGTTCTTAAGGTATGAAAGGCTGTCTCACACTCCGGGGACCACATAAACTTCTCTTCTTTCTAAAGCAACTTGGTCATAGTCTTGGCTATCTTGGAGAAATCTGGGATGAAACGACGATAGTATCTTGCCAAACCCAGGAAACTCCGAATTTCGGATACTGAAGTTGGAGCTTTCCAATCCATCACTTGTTGTACTTTGGTTGGATCCTGTAACACCCTAAAAATTCATTTGCAATTTAGGGATTAAATTGAGCATTTTATTTCATTTTCCTTTGCATTTAAACATAGGTCAAATAATAATTTTCGAATAAATGAAATGAAATATAAGTTATAGAAACATAATTGCTGCATTCATGCTGGAGCACATTATTTTTGATTGAGTGTAAGTCTAGTTGGGTGGTTTTGTTTGTAAAATTTCATTTGACTTTGATTTGGTTTGCAAAATTAGAAAAAGAAAAGCTATTTCTTTTATCTCTCTCACTCTCCTCTCCTATTCTAGACCGGCCCAAGCCAAACCCTCTCCCCTCCCCTCTATTCAGTTGGGCCAGCCCAAGCCCCCTTCCCTGCCTCTTGGCCCAGCCGAGCCAGCCCAGCTGGGCCCTCCTTTCCCCTTGGCGCGTGCACAGCCTGCCTAGATAGGCCGCGGCCTGCTAGGTGGCTCGAGTGGGCTGCCCAGCGTCCCAACCCACACTCCCTCTCTATCTCTCACTGCGCGCAGGGCCCCGCACATCAGCGGCCCACACCTTCTTCCATCTCACGCCAGGGGATGAGGCAAGGCAGTAATGCCTCCCCTTCACTGCACTTGATGGCGTAGGGCGTTGAAGGCCATCAAGCACTGTCTTGAAGCCCCGCAGTGAAGCCGAGCCTTAACGCCCGAACGTAACCACCCCTCCGCCCTATAAAACCAGCAACCGAGCCCCTCCTCTGTTCCTTTCAATCTCAGTGCACGGACGCACCACTGCCGCTGACGCATTCCAAGCTCGGAGCCGCAATCATCCCTGGGACCGCGCGTCGGAGCTCCGCAGTGCCCCACCGAGACCATAGGTACCCTCTCCGTCTTCTTTTGGCCCCGAATTGCTCGGCTCCACGTTCACTAACGTGATTTTCTCTCTCCAGAGCGCCACCGTACGCCGCCAGGATCCTCAGAGCACTCCCGGTCACCAAGAACACCACGGTTGCACTCGCGGTATACCTCTATCGCTCCACGTGCCTTCAATTTCTGTTTCCAAGCACTCTAGCGCAGTTTTCCACGAGCTCAGTGGCCTCCGGCCATGGTGCCACCGTGGGACCATCGCTCTGACGAGCTCCCCAGCATATCCATTCGCATAGTTGACTTCGCGAGCTCGTGCGCATCGTTTTGGTGCCTTCGGTTTCGCGAATCTAGGACCGGAGCGCTGGATTGCGCTGCTCCGACGAGATTAGTCACCGGCGTCCATGGTGCCACCACAGAGCGAAGTGCTCCGGTGATCCCTCACCATCAGAAGTCCCTTCTTTGGATTTGCGATCTCACGCACGTCGGTTAGGTGTAGCCCGCACTGCGAATAGAGCCTCGGGACGCCGGACAGCTCGTCACCGGCGAGCTCTGGCCGTCGGCGGTGATGGCGCCACCAGTGCTAGCCCTGGGAATGATGGGGAATTTTTCCCTTTCTTTCGGCACCCTTGGATTCAACCTGGATGGTCCTGATCTCCTCATACCGGTTCGGCGCATGGTGGACTTAGTCCACAACGCCACGCAAGCCTGTCCACACGCACAGTGGTGGACCGCACCAACTAGCAAGCGCCGCGTGGCATCCCCGTCAGCACAGCGGGTCAACCACGGTCAAACCGCCGACCGGCTGTGTTTCTTTTTCACTTTAGCCCTTCCTGTTTAGTGAAATAAACTCACAGTCCACTCTAGTTCAAAAGAGTTCAATTTCAGTCCTCCTTTCCTTGGATTTAAACCCTGTCTTTTTGAACAATAGGATGCGCCATCCACAGAGCAGTAGGATTTCATTTTTATTCAAATAAATTCAAAATTGAATTTGATTTAATCACAGAAATGCCATTCTAACCTTATTTTGAGCATATCTTTCATGTTTTAAATCCGATTTGAGTGATTTTTGCGCTCACGTGATCGTAGCAGTACGTAGAATAGTTTTATAAACTTTTTACCTTCTATTTATACTGTTTGGTGTACTGTTCTAATATAAATCTATTTGTTTGCATGTATGGCTTGATTTGGATGCATGATTGGTGATGTGCTATACGATTATAAGGTGATCAAGTTGAGTTTGTTGAGGGCCAAGGACCTGATCAGTACTACCAGGAAAATAACTTTGTGGAAGGCAAGTGTTGCAAAGGCTCCTTATACTTATTAACTATTAATCATTCATATATGCATGTGTTAATTTGATGAACCCTAGGGACTTACCTAGTTTATTTTTGTACCACAAATCCTTGTTCCCTATGGGTTGGTATGCATGTTAGATAGTTGCTACCGCGCAAAATCAAAGTTAATTTTAACTTGACGGATGATATATGCAATATGGTGAAATGATACTTTTAGCAAAAAGGTATTAGGGGCTTAATCCTGAAGCAGCCACCTAGGAGGTTCCGTACAACCCCGAGGACTAAATGGCTCTGGTCTTAATCATATATCTAGTGCATCTCTAGCTTGTTACTGGTTACCGAAAGGCGCAAGAGGGGGTGCCTCGTGGGGTCACGAATGTTCCTGCCTCGTGTACAGTGCTGCGAGCACTTACACATGTTTTGGTTTTTGAGGAGGATACGTCTGTGCACACTTGCCGCTGAAACCTCACGGCCACTAACTTGTTAGGGTGCCTAGTGAAAGATTTCATAGTGAAACCCTGCCATTCTTCCTGAGAGGAGTTCTAGTGGGGTTCGCGACCCCTGGCATGTGGGAATCACGACTTGGCGGGTAAAGTTGTACAATTCTGTAGAATTCTCTCATCTGATATATCAGCCGTGCTCACGGACATGAGCGGCCTGGATCCTTCATGATTAATGTTTCTGGGTTACCTTGAAGAATGGTTGTAATAAAATGTTGATTCAATTATAATTTTCCAACTGGGAAGGGTTGCTCATTAAAAGTAGAACTAAGATAAATAAAACTTGATCAACTTAAAATTGCGAACCGCTGTTCAACCGGGTCAAGCCTTTGAGCCTCATGAACCCTTTGTTATACTTGCTAAGCATGGTGCGCATACACTTGTTGTAAATTCAATGAAAATCCCGGATGGGTACCAGATGATGGATATGAGGAGTTTTTCGGAGACGCCCAAGACTTCTAGATGATGTTCACCAGTCAGAGTCCCTGTGGCAGCACGGGCTAGTTTCCGCTTATGTAGTAATTTGCCATTGAGCAAAGACTATGTGACAATAATGTAATGAATTATTCGATGTAATAAAGTACTTTACTTTGATATTATGCAATTTGGTATTATGTGTGTTTTGGATATCCTGGGCACACATATATGAGTACTTAGTTTTGCTTTGCAAAACTGGGTGCGACAAATTGGTATCAAAGCTAAGCTGACTGTAGGACGATCAACCTAGATAGAAATGGGCGAACCCTAGTACCATATTCCCTTTATATTTGTTGCTTTTAATTTTCTATAAAAACTATTGCTTATATTCTATCTATATCTGTTGCAAAAAGATATCCTTGTTCTAATCCTCAACTTTTCAAACCTATAGATGGCCCGCACCAAGTGGACTCTTCGTAGACACATCACCTTTTGGAGACAAAAGTTCACCTTTGGAAAGTGTGTTCCCCCACACTTGGTTAAGTTGCTAAGGAAACATGAGGACGATTTTGAGGTGCAAATCGTAAAGCAAAACCGGCCCAAGGAGCAGGGGCAGGATAAGCCTAAGGAATAGAGGTGGTCAAAGAGATGCACACACCTGCACCAACCGAGACTATTAGGAGTTTAACCTATAAAAATGTAATAAAAACGCTAGAGCGAGTTTATTTTGAGTTGAGTCCAATGACATGAACAATTGCTTCTGTATGCATGCATGTTTGTGATAATGCTAAATGTTTGATTTGGATCTTTGTCATGACTGTGATGAGTTGTGGAATATGTCCACAATCATCTAGAATAGGTTTAAGGTGTAAGGGTATTGATGAATAAATAGATGGGTTATCTCCTATCTTGCTGTCCAAATCTGTTTTCCTGAGCACTCTGTCCTTATCAGCTTATATCTCATAATCTACTCATTCAAAAATCATGAAAAATTTGTGGAATCAAGTAGACTGCTATATCTTTCATTTCCAACTGGAATTACCCTGATAGCTATCATGGTTTGTGAGATATGGCTGTTGCAAGTTGAGTAATCTGTGCTGTCTGAAAACTGGAACAGAACTGCTTCTAGTCTGCTTTTGCCAAGGTAGACGTCAGAATCTGAGAATGAGTTCTGAATGAAAGTTGTAGTGAATTTCGAGAAATTTCCAGCAATGTATGGTTTGCATGCAGAGGTTCAGCAGAGAATAAATTATGCCAGTTTTTCTGCACTGCTATTTATCGTTCCAGGCAGTGATCTTCAGATTATCATCTTTTCTTTTATATATGTGTATCTCTTGCCCTTTTTGCTTATCATCTACCAATGCTATGCTGTCAATAAACAAGTATTCTTCATATTTTGGTCATGTGGAACTCATATAGTATATAACATACAGATGGTGGACACCAGGAGATCCGCAGCTGGTGGAAACAACAATGAGAACCCACCACCACCACCACCTGTCACCATGGAGCAGTTAATGATGATGCAAACCCAGATCATGCAACAACTAGCTCAAAATGTGCAGAGTATGCAGAATGATCAACAGGCCAATCCACCTCCTCAGGCCCGTGACAAGATAAGTGAATTCCTAAAAGGACGTCCACCCGTCTTCACTCATACCACTGAACCACTCCAAGCTGATGACTGGCTTTGTGCTATTGAAAGGCAACTTGAAATTGCCCAATGTGATGATAGAGAGAAAGTTCTATATGCATCCGGGCAACTACAAGGGGCTGCTTTGGATTGGTGGGATTCCTATCGCTTTGGTCAGCCTGAGAATGAGCCAATCACTTGGCAACAGTTCCGCAATGCTTTTCGCTCACATCATGTGCCAGAAGGACTGTTGAAAATGAAGAAGAAAGAATTTCTGAGTCTGAAACAAGGCAGTATGCTAGTCACTAAATATCGTGACAAATTCACACAGTTGTCACGCTATGCACCCGGGGAAGTTGAAGATGATGCCAAGAAGCAAGAGTTGTTCATGGACGGACTGAATGATAGTATGCAATACCAATTGTTCTCTCACCGCTTTCCCAGTTTTCAGCATCTAGTGGATAAAGCTATTGTAATTGAGAGCAAGCGTCTTGAAATGAAAGAAAAGAAAAGAAAATTTCAAGGGAAGCAATCTGGGAGCAACACTCGCTTCCGTCCTAATAACCATCAAGCGTATCCGCAATGGTCACAACAGCAGCAATCGCAGCAATACAAGGTACCTGAGCAGCATCAACAGCAGGCTAATAATGCTCCGATGAAGAGTGAAGTTCCCGATGCTTTGCGAAAGAATGGTGCACCCAATGCACCCACTGCTATCAATAACAATAAATGCTTTTACTGTGGAGAACCGGGGCATTATGCTAATAGATGTCCTAACAAGATGGAACGTAATGCTCAAAGCAATCAGGGGCAAGGCCCGAAGGTGCAACAAAACTTTGTCTGAGGCAGGGTGAACCATGTCACTGCCGAGGCTGCACAAGGAGCACCGAACGTGATGCTTGGTATGTTTCTGGTTAACTCAAATCCTGCTTCAGTATTATTTGATTCAGGCACATCACATTCATTTATATCATATTCATTTGTCAAGAAGCATGATATACCTTTGAATGCCATGAAAAACTCCATGATAGTTTGCTCACCAGGAGCAGAAATGCAAGCTACCCTTAGATGTCCATTAGTGAGTATTATTCTAAGGGGGGTAGAATTTACAGCTAATCTTGTTGTTCTGAATTCATCTGGTATTGATGTCATTTTGGGCATGGTTTTGATGACTCAAATGAGAGCAGTTATAAACTGTGAGAGTAAGTCAGTACAATTGGTAACACCGTCAGGGGAACCAATTTCGGTAGAAGTTTCTATGTCTGCCAAACAGTATTATACAGTCAATCAGTTGGAGGAATTACCCAAAAGAGGAAATGTGGGAGGTAAAGAAGTACTCTAAAGTTTTCCCTAGTAAGATGTCAGGTGTTGCACCATGTGTTGGAGTCACATATCTCTTTTGGATTTTGGTTAAGAAGGAATGACTTTTATCTATCCTTATCTTTCGAATCTCAAGGACGAGATTCATTTTAAGGGGGGTAGATTTGTAACACCCTAAAAATTCATTTGCAATTTAGGGATTAAATTGAGCATTTTATTTAATTTTCCTTTGCATTTAAACCTAGGCCAAATAATAATTTTTGAATAAATGAAATGAAATATAAGTTATAGAAACATAATTGCTGCATTCATGCTGAAGCACATTATTTTTGATTGACTGTAAGTCTAGTTGGGTGGTTGTTGACGGTAATTATTGCAAGATTTTACCTGTCAACTAAATATGAAATAAGGGTATACAAGCAAACACCACCATTGAATAGGGCTTTAACTGACAGAATTCCATAGTTTTGGTGAATCAGTGTTTTGCAGGGGGTTAATCAGAAAAGAATCAAGGAAGGCCTACATGTCGGATTAAAATAACGAATTCAGCCGCGAAAGGAGATCAAGAATATTCCAGAGAACACCAGAGACGCGCCTGACGAAGCGGGGCCCGATTGGCAGTGAGAGAGGGTCGGCCGACCCACTGCCAAGGTCGGCGACCTGTCAGAGTGCCTCCTCCGCGTGCACTTCGACGTGGACCCACATCCCGAAATTTCACGCAATCTACACCGCCCGTCGAAGTTGGTTTGATCCAAGGGCTATGGTTCATCCCACCGGCCTATATAAGGGCCCCAGACCCCCAGGGTTTCATATCACAGATCAATCAGTCATACCAATCAATTAGGCCCAATTGTAGAGAGCTAGAAACCCTAAAATCATTAGAGCTTCACCATCTAGAGCATAGCTACATAGGTCAGAAGTAGAAGGTGGCAAGTTCTACTTGAGTTCCGGATCTTGTCTGGAGCTAGAAGGCTTCCCGGAGCCATTGTAAGCTCTCTTGTATCTTAAACCTCTCTTGAGTGCTTGAGATAAAGTTGATTGACATTGTTCTACTATTGATTATGTTCTCAATTATGCTATTTATTGCTATCTAGATTGTATACTTTGCATAGTTAGGATGCATTCATATTCATACATAGGTTTGTATAGCGCTCATTCATTGATATCATAGGTGGGTGATGAACAGCATGTAAGCATGGTGCTTAGATGTGGTTTGTCTACAAATGCGCCTTATATTCTGGGTTCTGTAGTAGATCGCGGATGTGACACTCCCGTTGAGTCCTTTGTAGTCCACACTCTGAATATAGGGAGAGTAGGAAGTTATTATTACTTTAGAAGGCTGGCTATGATCTTGATCTTCCTTAGTAATATTCCCTTAAGTTGAATATGAAGTGTCTTCGCCATGATTGCTAGTATAATTGCACCAATCTAATATGTCTTTGATAGTATAGTTAGAATGACTTAGGATATCCTTATGCTTCAACCTAATCCATGCTAGTGCCTAGATAGGAGGTGCTCTAAGTGATCATTATATATTGATTGGTAGATTAATCATTATGCTTATCATATTTATCATTATTATTGTGACTTAACCCCTATTATGAGTAAATAGGTCATGCATGGTTATCTGCATATTTGCATATGCATATGACATCTACCTGGATCCCATTTATTGCCAACCCTTCCCAGTGGTAAAATATAAATGACAACCCGGAATACTCGTGGGTAAAATACTACAATGGTGTATATTTTATCTGTGCGCTTGCGAATACAATATAATATATTTTCTGTCACTTGCAAGAAGGAGAGATCTTTTAGAATCATACTTGGGATGACAACCTAGTTACTTCTAAGAGATAGAGGATGAGAGTTCAAGTGATGTATAGACTAATCAGGTGGCACATTAATCTATACCTCCCATCATTTTTAGTGCCATTGCTGAGAGTAGAGTCTAACTCTATTTTTGGTGATGACGTTAGAAATGCCAACATGCATTTTTGGCGCCGTTGCCGGGGAAGGCTATTTGGCATACATAAGATGTAGATAGATCATATGCATAACACCAAATATGATGAGAAACCATATAAACCTTACTCAAATAGGCTCACCATGTCCTTGTTTATTCTTTCTATAGCTTATGCAGGGTGATGTATGAACGGATTTGACCTTCCGCAGAATTTTGTTGAAAATCCAGAAGCTTTGATCAGGAAGACCCGAGCCAAGCTCAGGAAGACCCCAGATCCTCTGCCGGAAGACATCCGTACAAGAAGAAGTTTGACACCAGAGTTTGAGGCTATGGCTAACAAGAGCCTTCACGAGTTCTCTGCTCGAGCCACCGCTAACATCCGTACGGAACCACCCACTGATGTTGGAGACAATGGATTCGAGCTCAAGCCGGCGCTCATCAACATGGTGCAAGCTAGTCAGTTTTGTGAAAAGGTGCATGACGATGCGAGTGCTCATCTCCAACACTTTTTAAAGATATGCAGCACTTTCACCATCAAGGGAGTAACTAGAGATGCAATCCTGCTCCACCTCTCCATTGTCATTGTTGGGAAGAGCTAAATAGTGGTTCTATGCAAACAAAGACAAGAACACTACATGCGATTTCTGCTTCACCGCCTTCCTAGCAAAGTTCTTCCCTATGGGCAAGACGAATGCTCTCAGAGGGAAGATCACCAGCTTTCAGCAACAGCATGACGAATCTATCCCAAAAGCATGGGAACGCTTTCAAGACTACATCTCAGAATGTCCTCACCATGGGATGGAGAATTGGTTGCTTATGCAAACCTTCTACCATGGGTTGACTACCAGCACCCATGAGACGATGGATGCTACTGCTGGAGGATCTTTTCTATCACTCACCATTGAGCAAGCTACCACCCTTGTGGAGAAGATGGCATCCAACCAGAGCTGGAATGAAGAACGAGCCCCGACCCGCAAGAGAGGAGGAATACACCAGCTCAATGAGACCGATATGATTTCTGCCAAGATGGACCTGCTGATGAAGAAGCTTGAGAACCGAGTCAATGACAAGAGAGAGGTCAACCACATCCATGATGCCTACATGACTTGTGAAGAGTGTGGAGGCACTGGCCACTTAGGTCACAGCTGTCCAGAGATTCAAGAGGATGTGAACTACGTCAACAACAACAACAACAACTACCGTCCCCAGAATCAGAACTGGAATGAGAACCAAGGTTGGAATCAGCATTAGAGGCCCAACTACCAAGGTAATTACTCCGGTAATTACCAAGGTAACAATTTCAACACACCAATGAGAGATCTAGTCTCTGACCAGACCAAACTGCTAGATCAGATTTCCAAGAAGCTAGTCTCCAATGACAAGTTGCTAGAAACCATCAACAATAGGATGGATGGTTTTGCCTCTGCTATCAAGAACCAGCTCAGCTTCAATAAAATGCTAGAATAAAAAATAGCTCAGCTGGCATCCTTTGTCCATCCAGCCAATGAAGGAAAGATCCCAGACCAACCAGAAGAACTAAAAACTGCAAATCTGGTAGATATCTTCAGATGGTACTATGCAGAGCATCGGTCCAGGGGATGGAACGATGACTCTCTGCCTGAGAAGAAAGGAGACCTAGGAAGACCTGTCATACCAATAGCCATTGGTCAACACGCCTTCGAAGAAGCAATCTACGACTTTGGCGCAAACGTCAACATTATGCCCAAGGTGATCTATGAGAAGATCCATGGAGATGCACTCCTATACACTAACATGTGCTTGTAGCTAGCAGACCAGTCACTCTTCTATTCGAAGGGGATCCTAGAATATGTCTGTGTACAAGTTGGACACTCATACGTACCTGCCGACTTTGTGGTAGTTGAGACAGGAGGAGATGAGAAGTCCCCAATCATTTTGGGACGACCATTCCTTAGCACCGCCAAGGCGATCATCTACGCTGACAGCGCTAAGATCTGTTTCACTATCAGGGGAAGCAAAGAAAGATTCAGTTTTAAGAACAAGACACTGGAAAGTCCAGCACATCCACAGATGTCGTACTTCTATAAAGACAAGCCTGCGCAGAAGAAGACAAGCAGAAGAAAGAACAAGGCTAGGTAGAGTCACACTGAAGCTGTGAGGATGATCAACTCAGTCCAAGCTGAGTATGATCACCTTCTGGTTTCACCACACATGCCCAAACTAGAAGACTAGGAGTACCGACGATTGACTGCACAATCAATCAAAAGATCTTCTATAAAACCTTCTGCGACATAGGCTCGAGTGTCAACATAATGGCCAAGGTAACTTATGACTTTCTATTTGGCAATACACCCTTGTACTCTACCTACACGCAGTTGCAGATGGCGGACCAGTCATTCAGATTTCCAGAGGGGATTGCTAAGGACGTTAAGGTATAGATTTGAGATCATTATGTCCCCATTGACTTCTTGGTCCTGGATATGGGAGAAGAAGAGTACGATCCACCACTCGTACTTGGAAGACCGTTCCTCAATACTACAAGAGCAATTATCTACATGAGATCAGAGGAGGTCCACTTCCAGTTCCACAAGGTGAAGGTCCGCTTCTACTTAAACAGTTACACTACTTATGAGCAGCCAAGGAAAAACAGGTCAAGGAGGAGACGCCGTTCCTCTCAACACCTGAAGAACCAACCACTCAAGGATGGTTGGGCAGATTATGAAGGAGAAGTTAAGAGAAGTGACTACGTCAAACCAGAAGAGAACAAGGAAGAAGAAACTGTGAAGGATGAGCTCCCAGCTTCAACCTCACCAGCGACATCAGCTTCACCAACCAGGAAGGAATGGAGGAAGAAGGAGTCACCTTCCAGCTCATCATCAGAAGTGCAACCAGGCTCATCTCAACCCGACGATGCACACGACAAGGAATGAACAGACAAGGAGTCCTGTTCGGAGGATTATAAACCACCGAGCCTTCGCCAAAAGGTAAAGCTGGTACTTATCCATATTTACTTTTCAGCATTGCATTAATATCTTAGTTGCATATTTACTTTCCTGCATTAAAAAGAAAATAAAAATATTTATTGCTTCTTATAATAAAATCTAAAAGCCCCATGTGACTAATCTTGTGACATAGCTCACAAGGACTATTCACTGTGGTGGCACAAAAAAATAATTTTGCATCTAGTATAGACATTTGCATCATATTTACTTTCTGCATTCATAAACTCGAAAATACCAAAAATATGTGGGCACATGAAGGTCCACTCACTTAGGGAAATTTATGCTAGAATAATAAAATCAATCACTTACCATGGAGTAGTATTAACCTAACCCCTCTCTATGAGATTTGGTATTCTTGTTGGCAATTGAGTTCTACAGGACAATATAAGATCAAAGAGCCAGTTAACCCGACACCCTTACGCTGCCGGTACACCTGCTCCCAGAAGGATCACTGAACTTGCAACATCAAAGACCCTGTCAAACATCCAGCTTGGGCGAGGGCACCCTCCACTAAATCCATCTAAGTATAAGTTTCCCCACTTTATTGTACCATATTGCTTTTCGCGTGAGTTAGCTTGTGAGATAAAAATTTGAAAACAAAATAAATAGTGTTTAGGTTAGTTAGTGTGTTTGAATAAAATAAAAAGAGAGTGTTCTCAGATTAGATGGAAACCATGCTCAGGAAATTGATAAGTAGCACCCCGCTATGATTCCTCATAACACTTAGTTTTCAACCTTGAATCATCCTAAGTTTTAGACACAACCATTTTAACTTGAAGATTTTCTTTGAACCTAAAACTTGTGGGTAGCAAATGCTTGATCTAAGTCTAAGTAATTGAAGGATATGACATGTAAGGTTTGAGTTTCTATTTATCTTGTTCCTAGTGATACTTGAGTTCTGGAGATTTATTTTGAAAATCATTTAAATCACATGACGAGTTCCTGTATGACAAAGAGCTTTACATTCCTACCACAGCCATACCTGCTAGAATAGGAAAAACATACACATTATATGCTACTTGCTTTGTTTTGAGTTTAGTCAAGATTTGTTGATACC
Source organism: Eremochloa ophiuroides (assembly GCA_038502445.1). Lineage (NCBI taxonomy): Eukaryota > Viridiplantae > Streptophyta > Magnoliopsida > Poales > Poaceae > Eremochloa > Eremochloa ophiuroides. The sequence continues at coordinate 41,930,655 of JAHLJS010000006.1, forward strand.
TTTGGAACTTGTCATGCTTTTACAATCAAGATCATGTGCACTCCACCCATAATGTACTACTCAATTCCTGAGTAGGCGCATCCACATTCCATACATTCCATCTATTCCACACAAAAAGTTTACTCCTACACTAGGAGGAAACACCCAAAAATATACTCCATTGGTTACCCCAGATCAATGCTCCAAAGTTCTTGTTGCTATCTCTCAAAAGAAAAAGAGAAAAGGAAAGTACTGTTGCAGAGAAGAGGCATGTGGCTATGCAAAAGAGTGAGATGAGAGAAAACAATGGGTACAAAGATGCCCGCCTGAGAGGTAAAAATGGACAAGGGTCCGAATTATCAAAACAATGGGTACATTGATGCCCGCCTGAAAAAAAAGAAGAGAGAAAAGATAGCCCATGTTGTCCTGTAGCACAATTCCCTAGTGTTTAAAAAGAAGAGAGAGATGTTTTCAAGGAGCAAAAGAGTAGAATTAGGATTAGCCACCACAAATATCCACCTACCACCTCACATCCAAATACATGCACATCTTGATTCAATTGTATGACTTGTTTCTTTGGATCCATTATTTGACTTTACAACATATTCATTGCAAGTATGTATGAGCTGTCTCCTTACCCATGAGCTACATATAAGCCATTAGTTATAGGGTGAGAGAGAGAAGGCATGCATCACTATTGCCTCGGTGAGGATCCACAAATACCACATATTGAGAGATTTGAGAGAGTCATACAAAGGAAACTCTGAGTTTTATTTTTGAAAACTTGCAAAAGCTCTAGGATAAGAGTTGAACGACAGAGCTTGAGACATAGTGCTTAACTTAGACATTCTGTCCTTCAATTGCCCAAGACCCAAGAGAAAGCTACAAGCTCCATGGTTGAAGGTAATAAAGGTAAGTCTGAGGTTAGCTTGGTCTACTCTCATCTGTGAGTACTTCTTGGTTTAAAACTAATTACTTGTGAGGGATAGCTATAACTTATTATATCTGCTAAAGTTTGGCTTTGCTAAGGGACTAGCAAAGGTTAAGCTTGGGGAGCTTTGTTGACGATAATTATTGTATGATTTTACCCATCAACTAAATATGAAATAAGGGTATAAAAGCAAACACCACCATAGAATAGGGCTTTAACTGACAGAATTCCACAGTTTTGGTGAATCAGTGTTTTGCAGGGGGTTAATCAGAAAAGAATCAAGGAAGGCCCACATGTCGGATTAAAACAACAAATTCCGCAGCGAAAGGAGATCAAGAATATTCCAGAGAACACCAGAGACGCGCCTGACGAAGCAGGGCCTGATTGGCACTGAGAGAGGGTCGGCCGACCTATCAGAGTGCCTCCTCCACGTGCACTTTGACGTGGACCCACATCCTAAAATTTCACGCAATCTACACCGCCCGTCGAAGTTGGTTTGATCCAAGGGCTACGGTTCATCCCACCAGCCTATATAAGGACCCCAGACCCCCTAGGGTTTCATATCACAGATCAATCAGTCATACCAATCAATCAGACACAGTTGTAGAGAGCTAGAAACCCTAGAATCATTAGAGCTTCACCATCTAGAGCATAGCTACATAGGTTAGAAGTAGAAGGAGGCAAGTTCTACTTGAGTTCCGGATCTTGTCTGGAGCTAGAAGGCTTCCCGGAGCCATTGTAAGTTCTCTCTTTTATCTTAAACCTCTCTAGAGTGCTTGAGATAAAGTTGATTAACATTGTTCTACTATTAATTATGTTCTCAATTATGCTATTCATTGCTTATCTAGATTGTATACTTTGCATAGTTAGGATGCATTCATATTCATAAATAGGTTTGTATAGAGTTCATTCATTGATATCTTGGGTGGGTGATGAACAGCATGTAAGCATGGTGCTTAGATGTGGTTTGTCTACAAATGCGCCTTATATTCTGGGTTCTGTGGTAGATCGCGGATGTGACACTCCCGTTGAGTCCTTTGTAGTCCACACTCCCAATATTGGGAGAGTAGGAAGTTATTATTACTTTAGAAGGCTGGCTATGATCTTGAGCTTCCTTAATAATATTCCCTTAAGTATGAATATGAAGTGTCTTCGCCATGATTGCTAGTATAATTGCACCAATCTAATATGTCTTTGATAGTATAGTTAGAATGACTTAGGATATCCTTATGCTTCAACCTAATCCATGCTAGTGCCTAGATAGGAAGTGCCCTAAGTGATCATTATATATTGATTGGTAGATTAATCATTATGCTTATCATATATATCATTATTATTGGGACTTAACTCCTGTTATGAGTAAATAGGTTATGCATGGTTATCTCCATATTTGCATATGCATATGACATCTATCTACCTGCATCACATTTATTGCCAACCCTTCCCAATGGTAAAATATAAATGACAACCCGGAATACTCCTGGGTAAAATGCTACAATGGCGTATATTTTATCTGTGCGCTTGTGGATACAATATAATATATTTTCAGTCACTTGCAAGATGGAGAGATCTTTTAGAATCATACTAGGGATGACAACCTAGTTACTTCTAAGAGATAGAGGATGAGAGTTCAAGTGATCTGTAGACTAATCAGGTGGCACATTAATCTGTACCTCCCATCATTTTTAGCGCCATTGCTAAGAGTAGGGTCTAACTCTATTTTTGGTCGTGACGTTAGAAATGCCAACAGTGGTTTTGTTTTTAAAATTTCATTTGACTTTGATTTGGTTTGCAAAATTAGAAAAAGAAATTTATTTCTTTTATCTCTCTCACACTCCTCTCCTATTCTAGCCTAGCCCAAGCCAAACCCTCTCCCCTCCCCTCTATTCAGTTGGGCCAGCCCGAGCCCCCCTTCCCTGCCTCTTGGCCCAGCCAAGCCAGCCTAGTCGGCCCCTCCTTTCCCCTTGGTGTGCACACGGCCTGCCTAGATGGGCCACGGCCTGCTCGGTGGCTCGAGTGGGTAGCCCACTGTCCCAACACGCACTCCCTCTCTGTCTCTCACTGCGCGCAGGGCCCTGCACGTTAGCGGCCCACACCTTCTTCCTCCTCACGCCAGCGGATGCGGCAAGGCAGTAATGCCTCCCCTTCACTGCACTTCATGGCGCAGGGCGTTGAAGGCCATCAAGCACTGTCTTCAAGCATAGCAGTGAAGCTGAGCCTTAACGCCCGAACGTAACCGCCCCTCCGCCCTATAAAACCAACAACTGAGCCCCTCCTTTGTTTCTTTCATTCTTAGTGCACGGACGTACCACCGCCGCTGTCGCATTCCAAGCTCGGAGGCGCAATCGTCCCCGGGACCACGCGTCGGGGCTCCGTAGTGCCCCACCGAGACCGTAGGTACCCTCGCCATCTTCTTTTGGCCCCGAATTACTCGGTTCCATGTTCACCGACGCGATTTTCTCTCTCCAGAGCGCCGCCGTACGATGCCAGGATCCTCAGAGCACTTCCGGTCGCCGAGAACACCACGGTTTCACTCACGGTATACCTCTATCGCTCCCCGTGCCTTCAATTTCTATTTCCGAGCACTCTAGCGCAGTTTTCCACGAGCTCAGTGGCCTCCGGCCAAGGCACCACCGTGGGACCACCGCTCCGACGAGCTCCTCGGCATATCCATTCGCATAGTTGAGTTCGCGAGCTCGTGCGCATCGTTTTAGTGCCTTCGGTTTCGCGAATCGAGGACCGGAGCGCTAGATTGCGCTGCTTCGATGAGCTCGGTCACCAGCGTCCATGGCGCCACCACGGAGTGAAGTGCTCCGGTGATCCCTCGCCATCGCAAGTCCCTCCTTTGGATTCATGATGTCGCGCACGTCAGTTAGGTGTAACCTGCACTGCGAATAGAGCCCCGGAACGCCGGACAGCTCGTCACCGGCGAGCTCTGGCCGTCGGCGGTAATGGCGCCGCCACTGCTAGCCCTAGGAATGATGGGGATTTTTTGCCTTTCTTTCTGCACCCTTGGATTCAACCTGGATGGTCCTGATCTCCTCATACCGGTTCGGTGCATGGTGGACTTAGTCCACAACGCCACGCAAGCCTGTCCACACGCACTGTGGTGGACCGCACCAACCAGCAAGCGCCGTGTGGCATCGCCGTCAGCACAGCCGGTCAACTGCGGTCAAACAGCCGATCGGCTGTGTTTCTTTTTCACTTTAGCCCTTCCTGTTTAGTGAAATAAACCTGCAGTCCACTCTAGTTCAAAAGGGTTCAATTTTAGTCCTATTTTCTTTTGATTTAAACCCTGTATTTTTGAACAATAGGACGCGCCGTCCACAGAGCAGTAGGATTTCATTTTTATTCAAATAAATTCAAAATTGAGTTTGATTTAATCACAGAAATGCCATTCTAACCTTATTTTGAGCATATCTTTCACGTTTTAAATCCGATTTGAGTGATTTTTGCGCTCACGTGATCAGCAGTACATAGAATAGTTTTATAAAATTTTTACCTTTTATATATAGTGTTTGGTGTACTGTTCTAATATAAATCTATTTGTTTGCATGTATGGCTTGATTTGGATGCATGATTGGTGATGTGCTATACGATTAGAAGGTGATCAAGTTGAGTTTGTTGAGGGCCAATGTGCTGATCAATACTACCAGGAAAATAACTTTGTGGAAGGCAAGTGTTACAAAGGCTCCTTGTACCTATTAACTATTAATCATTCATATATGCATTTGTTAATTTGATGAACCATAGGGACTTACCTAGTTTATTTTTGTACCACATATCCTTGTTCCATATGGGTTGGTATGCATGTTAGATAGTTGCTGCCGCACAAAACCAAAGTTAATTATTTAACTTGACTGATGATATATGTAATATGGTAAAATGATACTTTTAGCAACAAGGTATTAGGGGCTTAATCCTGAAGCGGCCACCTAGGAGGTTCCGTACAACCCCGAGGACTAAATGGCTCTGATCTTAATCATATAGCTAGTGCATTTCTAGCTTGTTAGTGGTTACCGAAAGGCGCAAGAGGGGGTGCCTCGTGAGGTCACGGATGTTCCTGCCTCGTGTACAGTGCTGCGACCACTTACACATGTTTTGGTTTTTGAGGAGGACACGTCTGTGCACACTTGCCACTGAAACCTCGCGGCCACTAACTTGTTAGGGTGCTTAGTGAAAGATTTCATAGTGAAACCCTGCCATTCTTCCTGAGAGGATGTCTAGTGGGGTTCGCGACCCCTGGCATATGGGAATCACAACTCGGCAGGTAAAGTTGTACAAATTCTGTAGTATTCTCTCATCTGATATATCAGCCGTGCTCACGAACACGAGCGGCCTGGATCCTTCATGATTAATGTTTCTGGGTTACTTTGAAGAATGGTTGTAATAAAATATTGATTCAATTATAATTTTCCAACTGGAAAGGGTTACTCATTAAAATTAGAACTAAGATAAATAAAACTTGAACAACTTAAAATTGCGAACCGTTGTCAAACCAAGTCAAGCCTTTGAGCCTCATGAACCCTTTGTTATACTTGCTAAAGCATGGTGTGCTTACACTTGTTGTAAATTCAATGAAAATCCTGGATGGGTAATAGATGATGGATATGAGGAGTTTTCCGGAGATGCCCAAGACATCTAGATGATGTTCACCAGTCAGAGTCCCTGTGGCAGCACGGGCTAGTTTCTGCTTATGTAATAATTTGCCATGGAGCAAAGACTATTTGACAATAATGTAATGAATTATTCGATGTAATAAAGTACTTGTCGGTGCTAGTTTTGGCGGGGCTAACACCGGCTAGTAAATATGTGTTTTGCGGTTGAGGCTACGGATGGTGTGCAAGGGGGAACACAGGGATTATACTGGTTCAGGCTAAGCAAGCCCTACGTCTAGTGGAGAGGAGAGTCATGTTGCCTTGCACCGGGGTGCTTGTAGTAGGGGGTTAAAAGCTAGGCGAGAGAGGGAAGTGCTCCCAGGTCTCTTGTGTGTGTCTAAGTATTTACAAGTCGTTTGCTATGGGTACGTTTATGTGGGTGAGAACTTAGAACTTCTCCCCCCTCTTAAAGCTGATCTCTGCCCTCCCTTTTATAGTCGCAAGGAGAGGCCAGGATAGCGCTTACAATGCTACCTATTTTACAGTGAGGAGTTGCTGTTCCCCGTTTGACTATGCAGCTACTGCCTTTTCTCCGCGTCTCCGGGGTATGGCTGTCGTGATTCGCACGACCTAAGGCGGCAGCAGTCATCAGATTACGACGTGCCGTAGGGTCACATCTATCGGCTATCCTTCCGTACGATGTCACAAGAGGGTGAGTCACCTTAGGGCGAGGCTCGGGACTCTGAAGGCGTGATGGGATGGAGCGGGGGATATCTCCCCTGGTCATATTTCTGCCCTTTGAACAGCACCTCCCGAGGCTTAGGCGGGCCCGGATGGAAGGCGTGCTCGTTCTTTCGAGTGGACAACGTAGTAGGCGCCTTTCCTGTTCTTGCGTGGCCCGTCGTCAGGCGCTTGGAATGTCACAGTCGGAGTTGATAGATCCCAGCGGAAAACAGGGCGGCGCACCGTAGACCATAGCGTGGAGTCAAATCCGCTGCCAGGGAAATCGTGACAGGTGGTATGGCCATCAGGGGCGTGCGAAGCACAGTCGCGTCAAGAGTCTGTCCTGATGGGACAGTGCTTGTAAAGTGGTCAGAGAGAGTATGGCCGTCAGGGTTGTGCGAAGCACAGCCGCGTCGAGAGTCTCTCCTGACGGGACAGTGCTTGTAAAGTGGTCAGAGAGATCTCTTGTGGTCCAAGATTGCCCCGCTGACATCACCTGTGCCTTGGATGCCTTTGCGAGATTGCGCTCGAGGGGGATAGGGAAGCTCGGGCGAATTGGAGATTTGGGCGCCGAGGGTGCCGCTCTCCCGAGCTCTCCCGGGGAGGCTCGGGCGAATCGGAGATTTAGGCGCCGAGGGTGCCGCCGTCCCGAGGGTTGGCTGTCATTAGTGGAATGATGTCGTGGGCCTCTGTAGACGCGGCCTTCGTGGGCTTCAGGTGCGGCCTTCGTGGGCTTCCACTGGCCTTACTTGGGCCAGGCCATGTTGGGAATGAGCGTTTTTGCATCGAAGTTGGGTACCCCTAACTTTGGTACCCAACAGTACTTTACTTTGATATTATGTAATTCGGTATTATATGTGTGTTTTGGACATCCTGGGCACACATATATGAGTACTAGTTTTGCTTTGCAAAACTGGGTGTGACAGATCCACAGATATGCCATCATCAGAGATGACATGGCCCAAAAACTTCACTTTTCTTAGCCAAAACTCGCACTTGCTGAACTTAGCATAAAGCTTGTGCTCACGTAACCGGGTCAAGACTATTCGCAAGTGTACAGCATGATCCTCCGGGTTTTCAGAGTAAACAAGGATATCATCGATGAACACTATTACGAACTTATCCATCTCGGGCATGAACACAGAGTTCATTAAGTACATGAAATATGCAGGAGCATTTGTCAAGCCGAAAGACATGACAAGATACTCAAACAACCCATAACGAATGGAAAAAGCAGTTTTTGGTATGTCTTCTGGCCGAATCCTTATCTGATGGTAACCTAATCTCATATCTATCTTGGAAAACACTTTTGCTTTTGCCAGCTGATCAAACAGAATATCAATGCGAGGCAAAGGGTACTTGTTCTTGACCGTCACCGCATTGAGTGGCCTATAATCCACGCACATGCGTAACGACTTATCCTTCTTTTGCACGAACAGTGCGGGGCATCCCCAAGGCGAGGCACTAGGCCGAATCAGACCCTTGTCCAGCAATTCTTGTAGTTTTACCTTTAGCTCAGCCAATTCATTTGGCGGCATCCGGTATGGCCTCCTAGAGATAGGTGCAGTACCGGGTATCAGCCCAATCTTAAACTCCACATCTCTCTCTGGGGGTAAACCTGGTAGATCATCTGGAAACTCACGGACAACCGGAACATCTTCCAGTTTGGCCTCTCGGATAGAACACACCAAATGGGATAGGCTAGCATTATCTTCTAAGGTAAGAGGTACAAGAAAGGCTTCCCCACCCTTGGGCTCTCTTATGATAATCACTCGGGTGGAGGTGTCAATAAGGACCCCTCGCTCCTTCATCCAATTCATTCCGAGGATTACATCTATCCCCAATCTGGGTATACCACCAAATTGGCCTGGTACTCCCGTCCACTTATTTGGATAACTACCCCCTTACAAGCTGGTTAGTAGTAATGTTACTACTGGCAGCCCGAATGCAGTAGTTTCCATGATCCACTATGACTACATCTTGACCATGAGAGTATGCAAAATCTTCACTCATGAATGAATGCGAAGCGCTTGAATCAAATAAAACAATTGCAGGGTGTTGGTTTACCAAAAACTTACCTGCAGTAACCGCTTCTCCAGACGGTATTTCTTCCATACCCGTGTAGTGCACGTGCCCTTGACAAGCATTATTCCCAGCAGGCTGATTCTTCATGGGATAAGGACACCTATTGGACCAATGACCAACTTTTTCACAGTTCTAGCAAGGCATGTTGCTAGGGGTAGCTTTGTTCACACCCTGCCCAGTACTTCCTTTGGGCAAAGCTACAGAGAAAGCCTTATGAGGAGGGTCACTAATTCCTGTTCTGGTTGCTTGGACCCTTCTTCTGTGGCGGCCTGAATCTTGAAGGTGGGCGATACTGAGCTTTTGCGGTAGCTAGAACTCGAAAAGAGGTAGCACCAGCATCAAAGGTCATTTTCTTCCCCTTTGACACAGTGTAGATGTTGTTCTGATTTTCTTGAGTAAGGGCATCACTGATAAAAGCTTTGAAAGTGGTACTCTTGTGTTAGTGCCCAAATACTTCATCAGCTTTGGACCAAGTCCCCTCTTGAAACTAGCAATCTTCTTGGCTTCAGTGTCAACCATCTCTGGAGCATAACGTGATAGATGATTAAAATCATGGAGATACTCTGTCAAACTCTTGGTTCCTTGGGTAAGCTTCATAAACTCATTATGCTTGATTACCATCAGGCCGGGAGGAATGAAATGTCCTGTAAAAGCCTCTTTGAAAGCATCCCAATTGATTGGGGCATTAGCTGGGAGCGTGGAACGATGATGCCTCCACCAAGTTCCCGCGGGCCCCTGCAACTGATGTGCAGCATACTCTGTCTTTAGTGGCTCTGTCAACCTTAGCAGATGGAACATTTCTTAAATGGTATACAACCATTCATCTACCTGCAATGGTTCCTCAGCTTCCCAGAACAGAGGCGGCTTGGTGTCCAAAAAGTCCTTGAAGTCACTGTACTGATTCTGCTCTCCGCGTCCACGGGGAACCCGTTCACGGTCTCGGTTATGGTCACCAGCAAGGGTGCATAGTGCAGCACGCACATCCTGCTGAGTCTCCAAGAACGCGGCCATGACTTGCTCGGGCGTGAAGAATGGAGGAGGTAGTGGCAGGTCATCATCATTTCCAGGGTGGCCACTACCACCTGCCCCATCGTCGCCAGCTCCAGAGCGGGTACTCGGCATTTGCAGTGTTTTCAACGGTTAGTGACTGCCAGAACACATGTTGATGTATGCTTAACAATTGTGCACCTAAACCAAATTAAATTTATTGCAAGAAAACACAAATTTGCACAATAAAATCAAGAGCAACGAAGCATTTTATTACACAGTTAAACAAACCGCTCCCGCACTGGGGTGCAAGCCATAAAGTTCAAGGACCTCACAACCATCACAGACATAAACTTAAACAGCATAGATCATACATGAATAAGTTTTTCTCAAAAGACCGTGCATAAAACAAACACAAGCCACTAGACTAAGCATCGTCCTGGTCGTCCTCCACATCTGAAGCTTGAGGATTTGCATTGTCTTCTACTGCGCCAGGAGGAGGATGAAGCTGAAAGTGCAGCTGATGCACTTGCTCATGCAAGTTAGCATTGTTGTGCAGTGCAGCCTCCAGCTGCTGCTGAAGCACCACACGCTGAGCTCTGAGGATATCCTCTACGTTCCAGGCTTCATTCCTTTGATGGACCACCTGTGTAAGCATAGCTGTTGGCGCTTCTTAGCGTCAGCAGAAAAGTCCGCAAGCGCATGGAAGTACCGTTGTAGCCTTCACCCGGAAGTATTCAGAGTATCATAATTTCCCAGAGGAACGGTCTTTATACTTAGTCTCTTAAACTAGTTTACTTAGAAGAGACGGAAGGGATAGCTTAGGTAGAGAGGTTCTTCTAAGGTCAAATGCATATAAGCGATGGTAACTTTCCCACTACTTGCTTGCTTCAGGCCCACTGACGCACCTGGTTTGCCAAGCGATACCAGTATCAGCGCTATTCCGCGGCCGAACGTGGGGGATGCTGGTACTAGTGGACAGGGCTGTCACCACCTGCCACCAACCCCTCTGCCCGTGGGCGCGCGCAACATACGAAGGTACACTCCGACCAAGACACCACGTCTACGAAGGCGACTACTACTCTAGCGGCGTACAGGAACATCCGTCTCTATCAGGAGTCCTCTTACTAGAGCATCCGTCCAAAGGACGAACGACGATCCCATAAACAAGTAGCTTTATGAAAGTAACATGCTTAATGAATCAAACCAAAGTTGAACATGAACTTCTTACTTCAATTAGCAAGACGATCGTAGAGGTACAAGTTGGATCGAGAGCCGACAAGCCCGACACTTCATCCACCCAGAGGCAGAACTGCTTCGACTCCGCTCTTTCTCCAGCTCTTGTCCCTCTCTCACTCCCTATACTAAATTAGCTAGAAGCTAATGGATTGGAGCTTGCTCTTCCTCTCTACATTTTGACCTCTTGTGTTGGTGAATCCATTGATGAATAGGTGTAGAGAGGAGGCCTCCTTTTATAGCTTGAGAGGAGGGGGTTCTATGCAAAAGGATCATCCTCACATGGAAAGATCCAAACCAACCTCCAAAGGGCAGTTTCTACTTGCCATCTGTGTTGATCGTAGGTGGGACCGTCCTTGGGGAACCGCCCTACACCTGTCAGAAGAAAACTGGGCCCGAGAGGCCCCACTAGGGGTGCGGCCGGTCCCGGGGGCGGCCGGTCTCCTGGTGGCCCATCTAGCCACTGCCTTTTGGGAGCACGTGGGCCTCGTCGACAGCTTCGTTTTGACTGGTGATTCAGCCCAATCGGAATTCGGATGAGTTAGTTATGGCCATAATACTCAAGCCTACTCGTGGAGTCCTAAATTAGATTCGAACTTATATATCTTTTTATTGGGAACTCCAAATAATGCAAAAATATATGCATTTTGATCAGTGCAACGAGCTCTCCGCAATGGTGTAGTCCATTTTATTATTTTAGATACTTTTATGTTATGAAAACTCGGATATTCCTGCAACATAGTGGTAAACACCAAAACTCATGAAACTTGTTAATTAAAGAATATTTTTCTATGATGTTCCATGGATTTATATTATTATTGGCGGTATAAAATGTGACTTAAGGACCGCCAACAAGACCCCCAAACTTAGTCCTTTGCTCGTCCTCGAGTAAAGGTTTAAAGGACTAAGATGGGTCATCTCCTTGATATATAACCTGCATACAAGATATTCCAAGCTTCACCTGCACTTGTGAACTTCAAAGTGTCTACCACATTTTCTTGGGTAATTGAATAATGGAACAACATGAATTCAAATCCCGTTGCATCAGTTAGCTCAGAAACTTGGGTTTTTATAAGATTTTTGAAAAAGAAAAGATAGCCTTGCTCCTCAAATAATACTCTCAAATCGCTCATATATGTGTCTGGTTCCTCACCAAGGCATTTTGGAATTGCTTTCTTTCATAACCCATCTCTAAAGATTTTAAGTAGAGTTTTGGGTAGGTATGAAAGTGGGCATACGTGCATCACATATATTGTCAAGTCAAAAACCGAACCACACGGAAATACAAGTCATACACTAGATTGAGATGTGCAAGTGTGTGGCATGGAAGATGATTCCTAATTCTAACTGTTTTTGGTACTCCATGCATCATGACTCTCTTTATTGGATAGATGGATGATTCTTTGAAAAGTATAGGCTATAAAAGGAAATATTCATATATGTATTTTTTTCTTGAACGGGGTTTGGACTTTGCTATTTGTTTATTGCTAAAATTTTTTCTCTCTTTTCGTGCCCCTTGGCATGTGTATATATATATTTTTTCTCTTTTTTTTGTGTCCCTTGGCATACTTTTTTTTAAACATAGCCCATATCTCTTCTTAATGCAAACTTTGAATGGAGAGATATCATGATGGAATGCGAGGAGTAATTATATGATGGAGGATGAACGCGTGACTCTTAGGGTAAGAGTCGGCATTTTTATTTGGTGGATAACAAATGCGCGGCTCTCAGGGTAAGAGTGGGCATTTTTATTTGGTGGAGGAGTGTACAACTCTTAGGGTAAGAGTTGGCGTTTTTGGTGGATGACAGGGTGCATGTTGTGCGCAACTCTTAGTGTAAGAGTCGGCATTTTATTGGTGGGTGCGTGTGAATCTCAATCATGGGTGCATGACCATAATCTCATATAGGTCACAACAATTTGACAAAACTCAATGATCCGACAAGCAGCATATGACTAAAGGTTTGCAGAAGTTAAACATGTCATATGGCCTTGGTGGGAAATTCATTATCATTGAGGAGCATGCCATCTCATTTTGATTTTGTAAAATAAATCCCAAGTCCATCATAAAAAGAGCAAGGTTCAAATCATCCAGCTATATCACATACTCCAATTACTTAGACAACATGGGGTCCCTATGATAGTTGTTCACAAGTTATAGGAATGTTGGCGAGGAATAAGGAGTATGCAAATGTTATCAAAGGATAGCATGGAGATAGCGTGTCAGAAGTTTTGCATTTTTAGATTATCAGATTTAAAACTTCAGAACTTAGGGAGATGTGAGGGTAGAGGTGCACAAACCACCGTAGAAGATGAAGGAGGTTTATGGAAGTCATGTGTCCTGTCCTTGTTGCGTGATAAGTCACTCGGTGTTGTGCAACGTGCAGGGGAGATCTTGAAGGTGTGTTAGGTATGCTTGAGAGATCTCCCCCACACTTATTCTTGTACCTGCTTTATTTTGATAAAAAGAAAACAAGACAAGAGCAACAACAACAACAAGCAAGGACTTTATTGGCTATAAGACCAGAGAGCAAGAAAGATATTATTATTATTTCTTTTTTATTGAAAACTTGTTCACTCAACTTTTTATAAACAAGGCCAAGATAAAGATGCAGAGAAAGATATGCCTTGGTTTATCTCCATATCAGATTACTTTCATTGACTATGTCAACTACTCAAAGTTCATTGATCAAATTTGAACACCATGTCAAATTTTGATCAAAGAAGGCCATTTTAATCTAATCACCATGCTTAATTTAAAAAAAAAGACCTATGGATGTACCATATAAGACTACACCCAAACCAGAGTTTATAACATAAGCAAAGGAAGAATGAATTTGTATGATCAAATGAAGACAATTATAAGAAGTTGGTGAACATTTATTTACCTTCGCATACCTGAGTATATGTACCGGCAACATATATGTATGAGGCGTTGAAGTTGTTGTTGTAGCTAGCATGATGGTTCTGCTCAGGTGATCTTCGAAGCCAGGCCACACACACATCAATGAGCATGGGCCTTGGGCCTTGATGATACTAGCAAAGGTTCAGAAGAGGGTGACTCCCAATCTTTTAGTTCTCTTTCTTTTTTATTTTTTTAGTCTCCCTCATCTCTCTTCTTTTTTTTTTCTTTCATTCATTTTTTATTCTCTTTTTTTATATCATCTCTCTCTCTCTTTCAATATATATTAACTCTCTCTTCTTTTTTTTTGCAAGGTGAGGCTGACATCTTCATCATCATTTTTTTGAATGACCCTTTGGTGTGCATAGAACTTGGGTTTCTCACTGTCCTCCCTCACACTAGGACTTTTGCATAAAAGTCAAGTGCAGAGTTAGGGCCTTCTTACGAGTGTGTTCCATTACTTAGGAGTGCATCAAGCTTTTGTAGTTGATGTCGTTCCATGTCATCAAACATCATATGACTCGAGTTCTTCTTAATCTTTCCTGAAATGGTTAGCGACATACCCGAAGGTGCATACTAACTTGACAACATGCCCTCACCATTTAAAGAAGATATATATATGTTTTTTGAAAATAAAAATAGTAATAATAATAATAAAAAAATATATATATTTTTTTAAGGATAATCCGGGGTATCTCCCGGTAGTGCTTAAGTTATGGTCTTAAGCTTGACCATGGGAACTTTTTCTTGCAGCAATCAATGGTGGTGTAGTTCCCAGCTTTACCACCAATCATAGGCATTAATATTCAAGCTGCAAGGTACGCACCATCGTACTACTACGGGATTTGCAATGTTCATGACAAACATAAGCATTCACAACCATTCTCTCAAAAAGTTGAACAACTAGAATCAAGAGATGGTTGTGAGATCCTCGTAGAAGCAGGTGGTCTGAAGCAAAACAAACTCTGGAGACCTTGAGCATAAATGTGAGGGACCTCAAAACCATGCTTGTTAGCGGGCTCCTTCTTGCCTCTAGAGTTGTTGCTTCGGGCATGTCCGTGGCACGGAAGTTTTCATTCTCAAAAGATATATCATGGAGGATGATCACTTAACCTTGACCATTATCGAGAACAGTGTTCTTGATGGCCAGAGGGACATGCATCTTGTTCGAGCAAGGGCGCAGGAGAAGGATTCGCATACTCGAACAAGTAGCTTTGCTTCGCCTTTAGGTTTTCGAGCAAGTGCTATGGCTGGCAGAAGCAAATCTTTCAAACTTCTCATCGGGGCTCCCTTCCTTTTTTATATATATAAATGAGATTTTCAAGAGGGTGCCCTATGAGAAGATCAAAATCGAGGATGGCATAGATGAGGAAGTATAAGAAACTTCAGTTTCGTTAATTTCCAATGGCATAACCCCAACAATCCCACAAAACTCAAAGATGAGTCCGGACGGACTTCTGAAAAGTTTGTCGGTCGGGACTAGCGGCATATCGCCCTAAAAGGGTTTCCGCTGGAATGAAAGTAGTCCCAACTATGAGATTGTGTAGGGCTTTCACAGAAGTACCCTTTAATGAGCAAGACATGGTTGTGGGAGGTGAAAGAATCTGAATTTCTTCAGAAGAATGTTTCACTTCCAACAAGCAACAACCGTAGTTTTGATGACTCCACATTAGGGGAGACTTCCTAAGAAATGTCAGAATTTTGTGCCAAGAAATGTTTCAAAGTTCTGTCATAATTGTGACAGAACCGCCTAAATCACGTGGCTCACAGGCACCTGCCATCGCCACTAATGACATCTGATAGCCGGGCCCGTGTTCCAGATGACCTAGGCGGGCTCTGCCGGGCTACATAAGCACCCGTTATCTCCGACAGGATCCCATTGCGAAGCCATTACAGGATTACAACATTTCATAACAAAATACATCAGAGTAAAAGTGCGGAAGATTAAATAGTACTTAATACTACAAACCGATGTTCAAATAGAAATTAGGTGCAGTTATTACAGACCATGATTAAAGAGGTAGCAGTAGCGGTAGAACAATAGTACAACAAGATAGATAGTTAGTACACGAACCCTGCCCATGGGTTCAACCATATTCTTCCTCGCTCTCCTGGACGATGGTGACACAGCACGGAGCAGACAAACTTCAGGCTCCTGCGGACTACCTGCAACGGGGTTAACAAAACCCTGAGTACTGGAGTACTCCGCAAGACTTACCAACTAATCCTATTTCAATATTTTATCTCCATAATATTATTAATCATTCCATATCTCAAGTACCTTCCAATATCCATCATCATTCTTTCGGTACATCTTTATTCATTTCAAAAACATCCTAGTTTTGAACCATTATTCACTGTAGGTGGGAGGATCAAGTCTCCATAACCGAGGAGTAACGACGATTCGAATCGATTATTACCCAGCTGGGGATTCCTATCCACACTGCGTATGTAGCACTTAAGCTTGCATACGCCAACCCCGCCTACCATGGCTTTTCATACCCTGGAACCGGTCCTACGCCACTCGAGAGCACAGTACTCCTCTAGTCTCCAGGCACGCCGGCCACGAGGGTACACGCTACTCTCGCCATCTCTCCACTCCCAGTGCGTGGTTGTCGGTTCCAGCAGTAGAGCCACCGGAGTCAGAGGCTTCCCGTAGTATGTGGCTAGTTGCAAAGTCTTGATCACAGCAGGCCTAACAACAAACGGTCCCTAATATTTTCCGTTAGCAACCATGCATTGGGACTCTAACCCAAGTACGGTGGTAACTATCCAGTTTTCACATCCCTTTCCTGATGGTGACGAAAGTTGGGACTCTAACCCAAACAGTTGGCCAACCAAACGGGAAAACCCATCCCTGTTGATGACAATGAACTAGCTAGGAACACTGCCAACCAACAAGGACAAAACCGGTCCCATAAAGTGATTCATTTATTTTGTATCATCACAGTTGAAAATAGCATTTTTGTAAATCTAATCATTTAGCATGACTAAGCATTTTTCAATACTTTAAATAAATCAGGTTCTTAGGTATTGATAAGTGGTCAAGGATGGTAATGCATCAATTGGTTGTCAATCAACTCCTATTAACCTAATGCAATAGATTAACTCAAGTGATAAACATTTTAAAACAACAAGGAGAGGGGCAAATGCACCGGGGCTTGCCTTGGATTGCAAAAGGAGTCGGGTCGGGGTCGGTGCCGCAAATATCAAATCCTGGCACAAACTCAGCAACGGGCTCCTCAACTGTCACCTCGGGATTCACCTCAGTATTCTCGGTCACTACACGTGTGCAATAATGAATGCATGATTACGATGCAACATGAAATGACAGATCAGATTCAATAATAAATGATATAGACTTGATCATAACCCAACCACAGACTAACCATGATTACTCTAATTCATCATGCCCTAGGTCATAATGGTGTTTAACCTAGAATCACACGCAATCCAAAATCACACCAAAACCCTAAATGATTAAGGTTTCTATTCCCTTTTACCAACATATAATTTAATAAATATTTAAACTATTTCCATTTGATGCCAAACTTCACCAACAGTTAGCTCTAAAAATAAAACATTACCAAATAAATTTTCATGATTTTTGGACATACAGGGAATTTATTAAAAATCATCAAAGTTCCATTTGTTAATTAATGTGTTGATTTTTAGTTGATACAGAAAGTATTCAAAACATATTTTTAATATTTTTATAAAATAGTACACGTTCCAGAGAGCATACACAAATATTTTAACAATTATTCATGTAGTAAATTAATCTACACAAAAATGTGAAACAATAGCACTATTCACTGGAAATATAAATAGAAAAGTCCTTTTAATCACTCGGGAAATTCACAAAATGAAAACAGCCCGAGTCGGCCTAGCCAACCCAAGCCGGCCCAACTCAGCCCACGCGCGCGCGCTCACACTCACACCGGGCACTGATAGACCGGACCCAGCCGTCAGCCCCCTCTCCCTCACCTCACGGGACGCTGACAGGCGGGCTACCCCTGTCAGGCCTTTCTTCCTCCTTTGGCCGACGCTCCCACGTGTGCGCGTGCGCGCGGCACGGCGCGGACCTCGCCGCTGGCAGCCCTAACGGCGAGCGCAATCGGCCGAACACCTTCCGCGAGACCCTAGCCGAGTCCCTAAGGACCTAGCCCTAGCTCTAATCGCCTCCGACGAGCGGGAGGTCGCCGATGGCGGATCCCGGCGGCACGGCAAGGCCGTTCCGGTCGATGGGACGTGGTAAGATTACGGGAAATGCCTCAGAGAGATTCAGAAGCTCACCACGAAGCTAACGGACGAGTTAGTTGACGGGGAGGCAGTGCGGTGAGGACGGCTTGACGACGACGGCGGTGGACACTGCTCGGCAGTTGACGGCGAGGGCCTATTCTGATGAACCTGGTGCACCACACCACGAACCATCATGCGCATTAGAAACTACACCACCACAGGAGTCTAAAACGCTACCCCGAGAAGAAAGACGCTCACTCTAGTAGACCGGACGGGAAGAGAATGGCCGCGGCGGAGCTCCGGTGGCAACCCGAAGACGAGGACGCTCACCGCGAGGCACACAGGGTACCTCTGCTCACGCGATGGCACCAATCGATGCGCAATGAGTTGGGCTACCTATCTGGGACATGGAGAGGGTGGAGATGGCTTGACGAGGATGAATTTGAAGGTGTCCGACGAGAGCTCACCGGCGACCGCACAAAAAGAAAACGGGAAGGGAAGGAGCTCGTCGCCTTTAAAGGGCAGGGAAGGGGGTGGGATAAGACCAGGGATGCCTGGGGCCCTCCCTCGGCCGCTCGACAGCGCCGCGGCGTGCCCACGCCGGCCGGAAGACGCTCGGCGCCGGAGGCGGCACGCGCGCGTACGGCCGAAAAGATGAACAGGGGGACCCCCCTAGCTACAGTACTAGTTTCAATAGGTTAAAAGCTATTTGATTTGATTCTGATTGCTCAAATCCGAATCTGAGGAAGTGGTAAAAACAAAAGTTGTAGGAAATTTCCAGTAGAACACTTTTGCTTTTGACACCAAAATCTAATTCGGCTAAATTTGAAAAATACAAAAAGGGGGTAATAACCCAATTTGAATTCTAAACTGAAATTCCCAAATTACTTTCAAATTTATTCAACAATATGAAAATTGGTAAACATGAAAGTTGTTCTAATCAGTAAGATTGACAACTTCTATTAAGGAAGTTTTATCATATTCTCAATATTTTTGAAATTGAAGTTTCAAATTTGAAATCCTACATAGATATTTGAGTTTAATTTGAATTTCTATAATATAACATCAAAATCTCCAAACATAAAAGTTGTTCCATTTTAAAAGTTCTATAGCTTTCATTAGGACACTTTCATCTGATTCATTATAGATTTTGAATTAGGGTTTTAGGTCAACTTTAGGGCTTAATTTGATTTCTTATTTAATTAAATGTTTGACTTTTAATTAAAGATTTAATTCCACAATTCCTCAATACATGAAATCAAAGCACTCTAGTGACCCTAAGCACAATCAAATGCAAATGCTTAAATTTAAACATGATGACATGCTAGGTTAATTACTTTGTAATACCAGAGGTATTACAGCCTTCCCCCCTAAAAGAAATCTCGTCCCGAGATTTGATATAAGATAAAACAAGACTCAACAAAGTAATGGAAAAGAAAATGTCTTGAGCAATCTAAACCCACCTGATACAAACTAACTAGGGGACTTTCCATGCTACATCATCAGATAATTACATCTACAAGGTAGCGAAAAATTCGGGGAAGTTTTTGGCGAGATAGTCTTCAGATTCCCATGTGGCTTCTTCTTTAGAATGCTCACTCCACTAGATCTTGTACCATCTGGTTGTTGTCCTTCGCGTGACACGATCCTTTATATCCAGGACTCGAACAGGATACTCCGAGTACGTTAACTCCGGTTCAAGTTCCACTCCTTCCACATCGATGACGTGGTCGGGTACTCGAAAACACCTCTTGAGTTGTGACACATGGAATACATTATGTACGTCTGAAAGATGCTCTGGCAACTGTAACTTATAAGCTACTTTTCCCACACGTTCCATGATTAGGAAAGGTCTAACATAACACGGGGCCAACTTGTCTTTGACGTCAAACCGATTGACCCCTTTCATTGGCGATACTTTCAAATACACATAGTCTGCCACTTTGAATGCTAAGGGTCGACGCCTTTGATCGGCAAAACTTTTCTATCGAGACTGTGCCACTTCCAAATTCTCTTATATCAATCTGACCTTTTCTTCAACTTCATTGACCAGATCAACACCATAAAACCATCTTTCTCCAGGTTCAGACCAATTCAATGTGGTTCGGCATCTACGACCGTAGACTGCCTCAAATGGAGCCATCTTGATGCTTTCTTGGTAACTGTTGTTGTACAAGAATTCTGCCAATGCCAGACAGTCATCCCACTTGTCAGGGTAATTTAATGCACAAGCCCTCAACATATCCTCCAATACTTGATTGACTCTTTCCGTCTGTCCGTCAGTCTGTGGATGATATGCAGTGCTATGCAAAAGCTTGGTACCTAGGGACTTGTGAAAAGCCTGCCAAAACTTGGAGACGAACTGGGTGCCTCGATTGGAAATGATGGTCTTTGGCACACCATGCAACTTCATTAAGTTTTGTATGTAAAGCTTCACGTATGTCGGTGCCCTGTAATCTTTCTTGACTGGTAGAAAATGAGCTTGCTTCGTGAGACGGTCCACAATAATCCAGATTGAATCAAAACCTCTAGTTGTCCTAGGTAATCCCACGATGAAATCCATGCTAATGTCTTCCCACTTCCATGCAGGAACAGGCAACGGTTGCAACTCTCCACTAGGCTTCATGTGAACAGCTTTCACATTCTGACAAGTGTCACATCTCGCGACATACCGAGCAATCTCAATCTTCATCTTTGTCCACCAGAACTTTTGCTTCAAATCCTAATACATCTTGTTACTGCCAAGATGGATAGAAAACCTTGTCAAATGTGCTTCGTCAAGGATCTTTTGTCACAACTCCGGTACCTTTGGAACTACCAGATGATCCTTGAACCACTCGACACCATCATCATCAATCCTGAAGCAATCTGCCCTGCCAGCTTGAACCTTTTCCTTGATGTGCTTGATTCCACTATTCCCCTTCTGAGCGTCAATAACCTCATCTCGGATGGATGTTTCAATACTGATATTGGCCAGGCTGCCCTGTGGAACTATCTCTATTCCTAATTTTTCTAACTCATGGCACAAGGATAAATCATATGGGTTGACTGTCAAACAATTGCAGTGCACCTTCCGACTGAGTGCATCGGTGACTGCATTCGCCTTGCCTGGATGATAGTGCACTTCAATATCATAATCCTTGATTAGCTCGAGCCATCTTCGCTATCTCATGTTCAATTCTTCTTGAGTGAAAATGTACTTTATACTCTTGTGATCTGTGTATACATTGCAGGTACTGCCCAGTAAATAGTGACGCCATATCTTCAAGGCATGCACCATAGCTGCTAACTCTAGGTCATGAGTAGGGTAGTTATCTTCATGTCGCTTGAGCTGTCGTGAAGCATAAGCAATGACTCTACCTTCTTGCATCAAGACACATCCCAATCCCGTGCCAGAGGCATCACAGTACACATCAAATGGCTTTTCAATGTCTGGTTGAGCTAGTACTGGTGCAGTGGTCAACAACTCTTTCAGAGTTTGAAATGCTTTCTCACATTCTGGTGACCAGACAAATTTGACTTGATTTTTCAACAGGTTGGTAATGGGTTTGGCTATTCTTGAGAAGTCCGGAATAAAACGACGGTAGTACCCCGCCATTCCCATAAAGCTGCAGACTTGATGTACTGTGGTTGGTGGCTTCCAATTCAAGATTTCTTCTACCTTGCTCGGGTCCACGGATACACCTTCAGCAGATAAAATATGGCCGAGAAAAGGAACTCGATCCAACCAAAACTCACATTTGCTGAACTTGGCATATAGCTGGTATTCTCTTAAGCAAGTTAGGACAACACGAAGGTGGTTAGCATGTTCATCAGGGGTTTTGGAATAAACAAGGATGTCATTGATGAACACGACTACAAACTTGTCAAGCTCAGGCATGAAGACAGAGTTCATGAGGTACATGAAATAGGCAGGTGCATTGGTTAGACCAAAAGACATGACCAGATACTCATAAAGGCCGTATCTGGTGGTGAATGATGTTTTGGGGATATCCTCGGGATGGATTTTTATTTGGTGGTAGCCAGACCTAAGGTCAATTTTGGAAAAGACCTTGGCTCCAGCCAATTGGTCAAAGAGTAGGTCAATGTGAGGTAAAGGATATTTATTTTTGATGGTGACCTCGTTGAGTGGGCGATAATCAACCCAGAGTCTGAGTGACTTGTCCTTCTTTTTCACAAATATTGCAGGACAACCCCAAGGAGATGAACTAGGTCTGATGAAACCCTTATCAAGCAGATCTTTCAATTAAACCTTCAACTCTGCCAGTTCCTTGGGAGGCATCCTATAGGCTCTACGAGATATAGGTGCAGTCCCAGGTTTCAACTCAATGGCAAACTCCATGTCACGGTCAGGTGGCAGACCAGATAGATCATCAGGAAATACATCCGGAAATTCACAGACTACCGGAATATTTTGGATTTCTTTGACTGAGGTGGCACACAGTCTCTACACAGACTTTTCAACCATTCTCACAGGTAGTGGAAGCTGGATAAGAAGCTGAGATTGACTACCAGGTATACTGACTCTTATGGTCTTATTTAGCACGTCAATCAAGGCTTTGTGATGATACATCCAATTCATACCTAATATGACATCTATGTCCTGATCCTTGAGTACTATCATGGTGGTTGGGAATATATGCCCGCCCAACTCGATGGGTACTCACTGTACTACCTCCTTAGTATTTATACGCCCCCCGGGCGAATGTATAAGGAAGTTTTCCTTTATTTTCCCAATTGGAATCTCATGCTTGACAACAAATGTATGATTGATGAATGAATGTGATGCACCAGAATTAAAAAGTGTAATAGCGGGGTGACTGGCGACAGGAAACCTACCCATCATGATGGGCTCTCCTACAGGGATGTCATCCACATGAGTATAATAGACATGTCCTACCTTCTTGACAATTTTGCCCTTCTGAGCCTAGTGCTGCTGGCCACGGTGTTGGTTCTGATGCTGCTGTTGCTGCTGTCCAGGACCTCTCTGGGCATTTTGATTGTATTTCTTGGGATATGGACAGTCACGAGCCCAATGTCCCATCTTGCCACATTTGTAGTAAGGATGGTTGTAGGTGGTCTGAGGTGTATTGATACGAACGCCTGGGGCATTCGGCTGAGTAGTGTTCTGTTGGTTTGAGGTATGAGAGGTAGCCGCAGTGCATACCACGACTTGCTGCTGGGGGTAAGCTGGACGATTGTGGTGAGTAGGATGATAGATGATCTTCTGGCGTTTTTGACCGCCAGAAAAGCCTGATTTCTTCTTCTTCTTCTCATCTTGAATGATCACTTTCTTCGTAAGCAATGGCACTGTTGATGGCTTTGTGATATGAGCAATTAAGGTTGTTGGATAGGCTGCGCTAGATCTTGAAGTTTAGGTCCCTGACAAAGCAATCTTTCTTCTTTTGGTCGGTGTTGGTATGTTCAGGATCATATTAGGCTAGATGGTTGAACTGGCTCACATATTGCATAACAGAAGAATCCTTCTGCTGCAGAGCTAAGAACTGATCCAGCTTCATTTTCATTACACCTGCAGGGATGTAATGTGCTCGGAAGGCTTTGTGAAACTCTGCCCAAGTGAGCTAGTGTCCCTCGGGCTGTGCAACCAATAGATTGGCATACCAGGCACTGGCTGGTCCACGCAGCTACTGAGCTACGAACAGTGGCTTTTGGATATCTATGCAACGGATCAAGCTAAACTTTTGCTCCATGGTTCGGAGCCAATCATCGGCCTCCAAGGGCTCATCGGCTTTTGTGAACACTGGGGGAAGTGTTTCAGTGAAATCCACGTAGGTGGTTTCCTCATCTTCGCGGTGGCCTCGACGCCCGCCACGGTTCTCCTGGTTTTGGGCCATAGCATTGGCTGCATTAGCCAGGGCTGCGATGGCATTGGCTAAGGTTGGTGGAATGGGTCGCGGGTTGGGAGCAGCTCCTTCATTGGAAGTACCGGCACCAGTCGAGCGGGTGTTGACCATCTGTTTTCAGGGCAACCAACTTAGGACTTACTTTGCATAACTTAAACATGGTAGCAATACAACTTAAACGTTAAACATAACAAAGTTCAACACACTCGGATATAACAAGTTCCACCCCAGACTAAGGTTCTTGGCACGACGATTACAACACTTGGATAGCAGAAGACTAAAGTCACTAGTCCTAAGACTAGAATAGTCGATGACGACAATCTCCTCCTCGTCGTCCTCCTCAACGACCACGTCCTCCATCGGGTCAACTGCCTCAAAGTAACCGTCCTCAGAAGCCTCACTATAATACTCCTCCTCCTCTAGTCCCACGACAACACCATCCTCAGGCTCCTCCTCACGTGGAACCAGAATTGGATTAAGCTGATCATTCAGCCTATGCACCTCCTCGTGCAGCATACCATTGTTCCACTCAAGGTTCTCCACATACCCCTCCAGCTCCTCGACCCTCGCACGGGCCATGCCCTCACGCTCCAAAGCCTGGTCCCTCTGCTGAGTCAGGTGGTCGATCTCCCGACGTAGATCCCGGTTGGTCCTCACATCCCGGTAGTGGTCAGCCCGGGCCACGCGGAAGTCCTCCCGCATGAGACTCATCTCCCTGTGTAGCTCCTTGATCTCCTTCTTCAACTCTTTGTGACTGCGGCGGGGAGGGCGGCTACCAGACGCCTCCTCACCGCAGCGCGGTGCCAATTGGTGGCGCGAAACTCTACGGGGACCAGTCATCTTGCGTGCAGTCAACTTACAACGTGCCAGCTGGAAAGGTAAGTTTGAATTAGTGAGGATATAATAGGCTAGCAAGAATAGGTGTGATAGATCCTAACCCATATACCCATTTTTAAGGAGGAAGTTATTAATCATGTGTGATTATCATGATGCATGCACGCGAATTTTAAATCATGCAACATAAATCAAGGAATAAATAATTTGAACATAGGGCTAATATTAATAATGTTGTTCCACCTACTACCATAACCATAATGAGATATGATAAATTACAGAACAAGGTAAGGACTACCGAGTAAGATAAGAATGTAAGCAGTTTGGACTCAAAATAACAGTTTAACTCCTTATGATCTAAAACATTTTGAAGTTTTTGAAAAGTATCCCGCAATGATTTAGCAATGGAATGCTCTGATACCAGCTGTGACAGAACCGCCTAAATCACGTGGCTCACAGGCACCTGTCATCGCCACTAATGACATCTGACAGCCGGGCCCGTGTTCCAGATGACCTAGGAGGGCTCTGCCGGGCTACATAAGCACCCGTTTTCTCCGACAGGATCCCATTGCGAAGCCATTACAGGATTACAACATTTCATAACAAAATACATCAGAGTAAAAGTGCGGAAGATTAAATAGTACTTAATATTACAAACCGATGTTCAAATAGAAATTAGGTGCAGTTATTACAGACCATGATTTAAAGAGGTAGCAGTAGCGGTAGAACAATAGTACAACAAGATATATAAGTAGTACACGAACCCTGCCCATGGGTTCAACCTTATTTTTCCTCGCTCTCCTGGACGATGGTGACACAGCACAGAGCAAGACGGACTTCAGGCTCCTGCTGACTACCTGCAACGGGGTTAACAAAACCCTGAGTACTGGGGTACTCCGCAAGACTTACCCGACTAAAGGTGTAAAATTAGACTCAGGAATGCAGGCTGAGGGGAGTCAAGGTAAGGCTTTAGCAAGAGTTCAAGAGTTTTGCGGAAAAGCATTACTAGTCCTATTTCAATATTTTATCTCCATAATATTATTAATCATTCCATATCTCAAGTACCTTCCAATATCCATCATCATTCTTTGGTACATCTTTATTCATTTCAAAAACATCCTAGTTCCGAACCACTATTCATTGTAGGTGTGAGGATCAAGTCTCCATAACCGAGGAGCAACGACAATTCGAATTGATTATTACCCAGCTAGGGATTCCTATCCATACTACGTATATAGCACTTAAGCTTGCATACGCCAACCCCGCCTACTACGGCTTTTCATGCCCCGGGACCGGTCCTACACCACCCGAGAGCACAGTACTCCTCTAGTCTCCAGGCACGCCGGCCACGAGGGTACACGCTACTCTCTCCATCTCTCCACTCCCAGTGCGTGGTTGTCGGTTCCAGCAGTAGAGCCACCGGAGTCAGAGGCTTCCCGTAGTATGTGGCTAGTTGCAAAGTCTTGATCACAGCAGGCCTAACAACGAACGGTCCCTAATATTTTCCGTTAGCAACCATGCATTGGGACTCTAACCCAAGTACACTGGTAACTATCCGGTTTTCACATCCCTTTCCCGATGGCGACGAAAGTTGGGGCTCTAACCCAAATAGTTGGCCAACCAAATAGGAAAACCCATCCCCGTTGATGACAATGAACTAGCTAGGAACACTGCCAACCAACAAGGACAAAACCAGTCCCATAAAGTGATTCATTTATTTTGTATCATTGTTGGCGCTTCTTAGCGATAGTAGAAAAATCCGCAAGCGCACGGAAGTACGGTTGTAGCACTTCACCTGGAAGTATTCAGGGTATCGTATTTTCCCAAAGGAATGGCTTATATTAGAGGTCTCTAGCTAGTTTACCCTAGAAAAAGGTAGAAGGGATAACTTGGGCGGAGTGGATACACTAAGTCTGGAACCACTAAGTGAAGATGACTTTCCCACTACTTGCTTGCTTCAGGCCCACTGACACAGCTGGTCTGCCAGCCGATACCAGAATCAGTGCTATTCCGCGGTCGAACGTGGGGGAGTTCAGATACGAGTGGATAGGGCTGTCACCACCTGCCACCTACCCCTCTGCCCGTAGGTGCGCGCAACATACGAAGGTAGACTCCGACTTTGACACCACGTCTACGAAGGCGACTACTACTCTAGCGATGGCCAGGAACTTCCATCTCTATCAGGACTCCTCTAACTAGAGCACCCGTCCCAATGAACGAGCGACGATCCCACAAACAAGTAGCTTTATAAAAGTAACTCACTTAATGGACCAAAACTAAAATGTATCACAAACCTCTTACTTCAAGTAGCAATATGGTTGTAGAGGTACAAGTTGGATGTGAGAGTCGACAGGTCCGGCACTTCGTCCACCCGAGGGTAAAACTGCTTCGACCTCGCTATTACTTCTCAAGCTTCTATCTCTCTCTAACCCTATACTAGCCTAGCTAGAAGCTACACTAATGGAAAATGGTGGTACTCCCTTCTTCTTCCCTATTGTATCATGTTCTTTCATGGAGGGGGTGAGGACCTCATTTTATAGCTCCACAGGTCGGTTTCGGTGTAGATAAATATGGAAGGAGGTGAAACCGCCTTCAGGGAACCGCCATGAGCATTGTCACTGAAACTAGGCCCGGGAAGTGCTATCTGGGGGGCCGCCGCCCCCGGGGGCTGTCGGTCCCTGGTAGCGGCAACTGGCCACCGCCTTCGGGTGGTCGGTTGCTCCCTGGGCCTGGGCCTCCCCCGTGGTTACAGATGGATCCCGTTTGATGGTTTGATGGGTTTTCTCTTTTATTCTTGATTTGCGCCTTTTCTGAATATGTTTTCTGGAAGTGCGCTTTCCAGTGATTTTTATGCATTTCCACGTGTTCGACCTACTAGTCACATGTGCAACAAAACTCGTGGAAAGGTTAGATAAAAGCCCTACCTTCTATTTATTTTAGCATTAGAATGATGTTGTATTTTGGTTGTTAAGGACCGCCAACAACTCCCCCACACTTGGTGCTTTACTCGTCCTCGAGTAAAGTGCTAAGGACCAAATGGTTTCAATTTCCTTATTCATAAAGATCTGCATACAGTTTATTCCAAACTTCACCTGGATTTATGAACTTCAATGTGTCTACCAAATTATCTTGAGTAATTGCAAAATAGAATAGTCTGGATTCAAATCTGCTTAGTTTGTCCATGCGTAGAAACTTGGGTATTTGCAAGCTTTTGAAAATCATAATAGCTTGTGTTCCTTGAATGATTCTCTCAAATCGCTCAAGTATGTAAGTGGTTCCTCACCAAGGCATAAAAATAATGCCTTCACATGGTCATCCTACCTCTAAAAAGGCTTATCTGGAGTTTTAGGTAGGAATGAAAATGATGAGGCACACTTACCCTGCATATATTGTCGAGCCAAACCCTAGACCATACCGGAGGGAGTGCTTCATACTCTTAGATCAGAATGTGCATGTGTGTGGAGAATATGAAGGTGGAAACCTAATTCTAAATCTTTTTGATACTCTATGCATCATGATTCTCCTTTTTGAAAAAGACTAGATATGGGCTATAGGAACTTCATCACTATTTATATATATATATATATATATATTTTGAACGGGTATTTGGGATCATCTTTCCCGTTTATTTTCTGATGCCCCTTGGCACAGATTTTCTCTTTTTTTTAGCATAGCCTCATATCTTTTATTGGCATAAGACATATTTTGAATGAGGAGATATCATGATGGATGAGTAAAGTTTTGCATAAAGAGTGTGTGTTTCTTTGGATAAAAACAACACTTTTATTTGGTGGAGGAAAACTGCGCAACTCCTAGTGTAAGAGTCGGCATATTTTTGGTGGATGGATGGATGCGTGTTTTGCGCAATCCTCAGGGTGAGAATTGGCTTAATTTGGTGGATGCAAGTGAAATTCTGATCTTGGGAGCATGAAACATCTCTCAACAGCGGTCACAAAATTTAACCAAACTCAACACAAAATAAGTGGCTTATGTGGAAGGTTTCATCATAAAGAATCATATATGGCCTTGGTAGGTATTTGTTAATCATTCAAGGAACATGCTAATTGATTTTTTTGTAAAAATCAATCCCAAGTACTTTGCAAGAACGAGTAAGCATCATGTCATCCGGCTATATCTCATTTGTCAATTACTTAGATAAAAAGGGGTCCCTAAATGGTGTTCATAAATCTTGTAGGAATATTAGCAAGGAATAAAAAGTATGCAAACATTCTGAACATAGGAAGACATGTTTGATGGAGTATAAAGGGGACATCATTCTTTAAATTTTATTTTTTAAACTTTTTTAATTAGAGAGAGAGGGGAGATGTTTGCACAAACCAAATTTGATTTTTGTTCTTGTGCAGTTTAACTTTGAAGAGTTCTTTCCCCCACACTTGTTTTCTTTTCTGTTTGGTTAGTCATAATATATAGAGAAAACAAGTGTGCAATATATAAAATAGCCTTCTTTTCCATTAATAAATCAAATAGGCACATTACATTTGAAAGGGGACATGATTGGAAAATAAAAGATCATGAAGAGAAAAAAATGTGTGCCTAATTATTTGTGTAGCAGGAACGTTGTAAAGATATTTAGAGAACGTGCTCAACTCCTGCTGCTTTAGCGATCCTGCGCAGCTGCTTTCCATAGCCGCGGCGCATCTCATCTAGTTCATCTCTAAGTCCTTTCATGCTAAGATGAGCCTCGGCTATGCGGGCTTGTGCCTTTTCAACATTTAGGCGCGTGCTCTTGATGCTAGCATTTAGTGAGGCGATGGTTGGGCCCTTGGAAGTCTTTTCATCCTCACTATCGCTAAAGAATCCCGTAGGCTGCCCTCTAATAATTTTCCTAAAGACTATGTGGCTGGCGCCTGAGGTTTCGGCAGAGGGTGTAGGCTTCTTAGAAGGTGTTTTGCCTCTGCAGAAAAGGCCTTTAGTGTACCCTCCATCAGGTTTGCACACTCCCCTAATGGTGTAAGAACGAATATCTTTAGTGGGAGATGATAGAGAGGGTAAACTGGATGAAGAGGGCATCACGGCAGCTCGTTTGCTAAGCCCGCTACTACTAGGGGCCTTCCTCATGAGGCCTTGTTAGCGCAAAAAGTTGTTCCCTAAGCCCAACACACCAGCGAAGCCGGAAACGACCCTTGAGGCAGTAAAGCTCTCGCAGATCCAGCTAGCTTCGGACACGGTCTGAGAGTGTCAGTAATACCCAAGCGTGCCAGTCAATTTGACCTGTAATTGACAAGAAAAAAGATAATAATCAGTAATCACAGGGCGGAACTAACCGGTATGTCCAGGTAGTTCCAACTGTATGGCTCGAAGAGCCGATGTAATGGGAGATCGACTAGAAAGCCGATTCCGTCATGTTATGAACCGATTGTAGCGAAACATGCATTATAACTCAAGTTAACCGATTCAGACATGAATTCAATGACATATACTTGCTTAAGACAGAAATATGCTATAAAAGATGTAGTCACAGCAAGCTAACATAATCATAAGATGTCTCAATGTAAAATAAGATGAAATCGGCTACTTTAGCCGATTCAGTGTATACGGGCAACATACAAGCCTATAAAGCAAACAATGTTTCAACTCTCCGGCTAATGGATCTAAATCGCAATCTTGCAACAGTGGAGATCGAGCAGATCGAGGTAGTCATGATGAAGTTGCAACTTAGATCTGTTAACCTTTGAATCTAGACAATGTTTATTCTATTACTTGAGTGCGACCCGTATCTAATCTAGATCCAAAATACAACCGGCTGGTGCAAAGCATTCTATATTATCAATATAAAACAATGGCAAACATAATTCATTGAACATATAGATCTATTAGATATAAGCCGATGCATAGGCAAATTGATGATTGCTTTACATAATAAACAATAAACATAAGCAACACCGGTAACTTAATGAATCCAGCTAAACTGCCAAATTTAACTAGAGCCGATAACTAATCCATGCATGCAAACTATCTTAATCTATAGCCTGTCCACCGGATGACGTTAGCTAATAGATTAATCAAGCAAACAAACACGAATCGATAACTAATCCACGCGTGAAAACCGTCCTAATCTGCATCTCGTCCACCGGATGACGGTTAACACAGATTGATCGGGTAAACCAGCGTGAATCATCCTTGACTCACTGTGCTTCCCACGTCCACCGGATGACGCCAAAGAAACAGAGCTTAGCAAGGACCCTGGTTCGCCATGCTTCCACGTCCACCGGATGACGCTAAAAAGACATAGTTTAACAGGGGGTTGACGATACTTACAAGCAAGCCTGCGTCCACCGGATGACACCCAGCCTGGATGAAGTAACTCGCCGGACTCGACTGACTCTAGGGTTTGTTTGGCCGGAGCTGAAAGTTGTGTTGTATTGATGTTGTTCTTTACAATGGCTGAGGGCTTATATTTATACCCTGAGCGTAGCTAGAGTCGTAGTCGAATTACAACTCATTAATAGATAAGGAAATCAACAAACTATCCTATATCTAAGGTAACTTGGAGTCACATCTTCCCTTTCATAACGGACTCCGATCGTGATCGCATCTTGGCGGTGCAGACTCTAGATGACGTCACCAATACCGACGCTGCACGCCTTCTGTCACCTTCGCCCGATAACCGATTCACCGTTCAATCGGCTATTCTCCTTCCTTCTGCTGAACGGAATCTGCTTCCGAGATTGGCTATCTTCCTTCGGTATCGGCTATCGGCTTCTGGCATCGGCTATCGGCTCCCAGCCCAAAATTTGGTGTTAACATATGCCCCCCAATTTTGGAATAAACTGGTTTATTCCGAAATTAGCGCTTGAGCCTTCAAATAGCCAAACCGCAGCTTCCTTCTCGGCACTTCAAACTTTCGCACCAAAATGAAACCCTAAACCGTCGCAACTTCTGCCACGGGTTTCAATCCGCCGCCGTCAGCTTCGATTCGTTGCCGTCAAATCACCCCCGAGCTAATGGCGACTCCTTCCGAGGTCCCTGAGGTATCAATTTCATTGATCCGCCCCCCTGATTTGTGAATCCCTTTTCAACCTCACTGAGTACAAGCTTCAAATCCAGGTGCTGAGGAATGATATTCTGATTCCACTGAAGGACATCCCCAATACCTACTATCTGGGCCCGATGGGCGATCCGATCCCCAAAGACTTCATCATTCAAGAAACCAACTAGCTCCCATTCCGAAGCTCCATGATGGGTGCCTCCTCTTAGGCAAAATCTTTCAGAAACTGGCCAAGCGCACCTGCTGGGTGGAGGAACTGGTTTCGTCGCGTCGCGGCGAAGAAGCGCGCTGACTGGGAAATGCACCATCTGAGCCAATGTCTTGATCTATCATTATCAGAGATGACAAGGAATGAGCCGCTCCTGATCGCTACCAGTCATTTTTGGTCCAACTCCTTGAATACTTTCGTGTTCGGAGACGGTCCAAAAACCATCACTCTGGGCGATATCCATATGCTCACCGGGCTTCAGATTACTGGATCATATGATTTCTGGGATCTTTGCTCTAGTGGCAAGAAGGACCCCTATTTCCCGAAGCTGGACACATACAAAGGATGGAGTGGTTATATTCAACACCACCAGAAAAGCTCCCCCTCTGTCAGCGAGAAAGAACATGTCGCATTCTTGACCATGTGGCTTGAAAGGTTCGTGTTCTGCGGCGCCACTGCCGGGCCAGCATATCCTTATCGGGTCTTAGCAGAGAAACTGTCTCAAGGGCACTCCATCCCCCTGGGCAAACTCTTGTTGGGTGCAGCATACAGGCTTATGAGCCGGGTATTCAGTTCCTTGATCATAGGTGAAGAAGTGCAATGCATAACAGGCCCTTGGTGGCTAGTACAGCTATGGCTCAACCTGTATCTGCATACGAATCGGCTTTCGGGCGTACTTCTTAGTATCGGCTTTGTTCGGCTTTCCTTTGGAACTAACCCCTCTGCCAGATCCATCACGAATCGGCTTGTGGGTACTCACAATAGGATCGGCTAAAACAGCCTGACCCAAAAAACCGATCGGCGTGCGACCATTGATGGCGGCGCTTCGTCTCCCCGATTCGGCAACTGTTCCGGATTCAAGAAACGTGGATTAACTGCAAACTAAAATCTGTCGTGCCGTCTCGCCTTCCGAGGAGGAACCATCTCAATACCCTCATCTTTATAAATACACACTCGGCCTGGACAAGTAACCGCAACATCGAAGCCTTCGCTCTCCCTGCCTTCTCTCCTCAGACTAGAGAAAACAAAATCCCCCAAATCCATGGCTAGCGACGGAAACCACGGCAAGCGGCCGGCCTCAAGTTCCGCCGAAGGTGACAACTTCACCCAGAGCCTACGAGCCGTGGGTGAACGGAGGCATCGCCTGCAAGCCTGGTTAGGGTAAGGCTGCTGCTCACTTCTTGATAAATCGGCCTGATCCAATCTGACCATTACCGTCCTGCGCAGCGATGCGGGCACTGCCGGCATCGGAGGTTCGAGAACCGGTGCCGGGCCGTCTCAAGCCGTCCCTGCAGCCGCTGGAGCCACGCCTGGCTCGGATGCCGCTGCTGACCCGCATCACAGCCGTCGTCGCTGGGTGACGTCCCAGCAGTTGGCCATCTACAACAGGTAAATCAATTTGCGCCCAAGACATTGGTTTTCTTTCGACTCTGACACATCTGCTTCTTTGTCAACCTTTAGTCAGGCCCGCGTGATTCCTTTCCCACCTGGAGCACCGATTGGCATGGACACTCGGCCTCTCAGAACTGCGCCTCCTCAGGAACCCCCTCAAAATCCGGCCCTGAGCACTGGATCAGAATCGGGGTCTTCTGACGGGTCCTACACCGCCGCCGACGGTCGCCGATTCCATCACCAAATGGTGGAGTACCGTAACCTCTACTCAGAGGCTACGAAGGAGAATGGCCGGCTACAGGGCATCACCGAAGCCCAAGCCGCTGCCCTTACAGCCGCGGGAACCGAGGTGGCCAGGGTGCAAGCCCAACTCGCCGAATCGGACGCTGCAGTGGCCGGTAACAACTTGAATTGTGACATGCTAACAATCACCTTCATGCTGACACTTCTTTCTTTTGCAGCCCTGACTGCGCAGCTTGAAGAATTACATGTGGCTGCCGAGGCTGCTGCCAATGCTGTTAATGCGCATGGCAACACGCAGGCGGAACGGCTCCTGGATGTTCATCACCGCGTCTCCCAGGTGGCCATGGCCGGCGTTCGTCACGGCGCCACTGGGGCTCT
This sequence comes from Eremochloa ophiuroides, assembly GCA_038502445.1. Taxonomy (NCBI): domain Eukaryota; kingdom Viridiplantae; phylum Streptophyta; class Magnoliopsida; order Poales; family Poaceae; genus Eremochloa; species Eremochloa ophiuroides. Next base: position 41,964,264 of record JAHLJS010000006.1, read on the forward strand.
TACAGCCGCGCGACTCCGCTCTGGCATTGCTCTAGAAGCCGTCGAGCCTGGGTTCCCGGAGGGCCAAAACATGGAGGAGGCCAGCGCCCAACTGGCGAACTTCTTTCCTCATGCCGACGAGGTCGTGGCTGTCACCGACGCCCTGGACATTATAGATAAAGCCACGCATGATTAGAATGTAATAGGGCTCCTGTAAGCACAATCAGAAATAAAACTTCCTTCAAAAGCATCAATCTGATTTCCATATGTGCTCGGATACATATATATATTTTCCAGAATTTTCCTTTTTTTTCTTTTTTTTCTAAGGACGACTCGTTACTACGATGTCGGCCATTTTTGTTCTGAAGGCGACCCGCTTGCACGGCATCGGCTGTTAGAGCCAGATTCACATGAATTGGCTAATATCCCCCAACTAGGATGCTAGGGTAGTATTTCCTCAGATGCTTCCCGTTGATGGCTCTGGCGAGTCTCTGCCCTTCCAAGTCTTCAAGGATATAAGCATTACCCGGAGCGCATTCCACCACGCGATACGGGCCTTCCCAGTTTGGCGACCATTTACCGAATCGGCTATCTTTGGTACCAATAGGTAGAATGACTTTCCATACTAGCTCTAATTCAGTGAAGCTCTATTTAAATCCCTGAAATCAATACAGACTCGTAGTTTACCATTTTTCTTATACACAGGGACGATGTTCGATATCCACTCGGCATATCGGCAAGCTCGAATGAACTTGGCTTCTAATAGCCTCGTGATTTCGGCCTTAATGTCAGGTAGAGCATCCTCTCTAAAACGACGTGGAGGCTGCTTGTGTTGCCGAAACCCTGGCTTGATAGGTAGCCTGTGCTCAACAATAGATTTGTCCAATCCGGGCATTTCATAATATTCCCAGGCGAAACAATCTTTGTACTCTTTCAATAATTGAACCAGCTCCTGCCTGAACTCTGGGTCTAAATTGGCGGCAATAAACGTTGGCCTTGGTCTGTCGCCGGGTCCAACATCCACTTCTTCGAGCTTGTCAGCCGACGTGAATCCTTGCCCCAACTTACCTTCTGTGCCGTCAATCGGATTCTCCATTTAATAAAAAGAATCAGAGCTGATCGCCCTGATCGGCTGTTGACTCTCATCACTGACCTTGATGGAGCCTCCTTCCCAAGTCTTGCCAGAGAAACAGTCATGATCCCCAGCTTCCCAGTACGTGGCATCTGCCATCGCCACACTGACCGAGTCGTCAGCCGGGATCACTTCGACCTCATCGCCATGCCACTGAATGAGGCACTGATGCATGGTCGATGGCACGCAGCAGTTGGCATGAATCCAATCACGTCCGAGTAGCAAGCTGTAGGCACCCTTACTATCGATCACGAAAAAGGTGGTAAGCAGTGTCTTCTTCCCCACTATTAGCTCGACGTTGACTGCCCCCGAGTGTTGGAAGAATTGCCCCCGAAATCCTTGAGCATCAGATCAGTTTCTATTAGATCATCGGGACCCTTGCCTAGCTTGCGGAATATAGTGTAGGGCATGAGATTGATAGTGGCACCACCGTCCACCAACATCTTCGTCATGGGCATGCCGTCGACATAACCTTTGAGATAGAGGGACTTCAAATGTCGATTCTTGGCTGGCTTATCAAAAGTAGCTTGCTGTGCGAGCACTAACTTGGCCACTCCGTCTTCTGATCCCGAATCATCTGAGTCGGACTCGGTATCATACTTCTTGGCTCTGAACTCTGCAGGCAGCATGAACACCATCTGTGCATCGGCTACAGCCTTTCCATTATTTTGTGGAGGCTTCTCGCGCCATACCCGTTTGGCACGTCCCTCAGCTTGGAGCTCTCTGTTTCTGAGCCACTGCACCCGGCGCCTTTGGTTCTGTTCCCTCCTTCCTTTGATCAGCGCCAGCTCCTCAGCTGTGATTTGTGCATCGGTATCAACTGAGGAGTTCTTCGTGGCCCGTTCGGAGGTTAATACCTTTACTTTAGTCAGAGGATTCGTGATCTGGACCATGTTCTGCCCTTTCGGGAATGGGAATTTGTCGATTTTCATCTTCCCCTTGGGAGGAGCCTCAAATTTCAACAAACCGCGCCTAATAGCATTCTAGATTGCTGCTTTGAAATTGCGGCAATTGTTTGTAGAGTGTGAGGTGAGGCCGTGGTACCGGCAGAACGGTTTTCCCTGCAAATCTTCAGGAGATGGCTTGACGTAATCAGCTGGGAAGGTGATGTGGCCTGCACTGACTAATAGGTCGAAGAGTTTGTCCAGCTTGCTCGTGTCAAAATCGTATTGATCTTCCGCGCTCCAACCCTTCGGTGCGGCCATGGGCTTTGTTCCCCATTTAAGCTCAACAGCAGCCACTTCTTCATTCTCTCCATCCTCTGAGTCGGAATCACAGACGTAGGCCTGCTTGTATTTTGATTCCTTCTTGAAACTCTGGGCCTGTTGTTCTAATGCGGCCACCCTCTGTATCACCTCGCTGATGCTGTTGAAGTTGGTGCCCACAAGCTTCTCTTGAACGTGTGGGAGCAACCCACTGACCACTATCTTGGCGAGCTGCTTATCGTTCAGGTTCAAAGAGTAACACATGTTCCTGGTCTCCCTGAACCGCTTGATGAAAGCCGATCCAAGCTCATTCGGCTTTTGGCGCATGTTGGTGAGATCTGTGATGTCTTTCTCCCCAGTGCCGGAGAAGAAGTAATTATGGAATTTAGTCTCCAGATCTTCCCAGCCTTGAATCGAGCCAAGCTCCATAGATGCAAACCAGCTAAACGCCGACCCTGTCAATGATAGCGGAAAGAGCCGGACCCTGTGAGCTACCTCATACGAAGCTTCGCCGAGCTGGGTCAGGTAACGGCTGATGTGCTCCATGGTGGTGATGTCGTCCTGCCCACTGAACTTGGAGAAGTCGGGTAAGCGATACCTGGGCGGCAATGTCACTCGGTCGTACCACTCGGGGTAAGGGCGCCTGTATTTGATTCCAGTCCCGGTCTTCGGCTGTAAACCGAACGTATCACAGAGCATGGCACTCATCTGCTCCAGCAGCTGATTGTTCGGCGTCTGGGCGTACCCTGGATGTGGCGCTGCCTGAAGGTCTTGATATGTGATCCCCTCATGGTATCCAGGAGTTGGGTTGGCCACGTCTGCCGCCGGCGTATTTCCAGCTGTCCGATTCACTGCTGATGAGTTCATCGAGTTCACCGACTGTCCAGTGGCCTGCATGAAAGCGGCGAGCTCCTCCGGAGTATGATCTTTGTATAATCTTGGAGAAGCTGCTATTTTTTGAGCCGAACCGGCCGCAGTGGCACCCTGCCCTGGCGTTTTCGGCTGGCTCGGCTGTTGCGGTGAGGAATTGGAGGTCCCTGCCGCTGCTTTTGGATCTGCATCCTCTACGGGTATGTTGAAGTAAACCGGACCCAGAGACTCCCAATCCTGCCATTTGAGAACAGTCTTCATGATGTTATAGAATGTCTGCAGGAAGGATTTATGGTGATGGCCAACTGCTGAATAGGCGGGCTCCCAGGTCGCTTCTTCCAACATCTGCTTGAGGTCGGCCTTGCACTCCTCTTCAGATTTATCAGAATGGCCGTCCATGATCCATCTAGGGAATGCATTCTTCTTCACTACCGAGCCATCACGCTGCTTGCTGAATGAAAGCAGGCAGGCATCAGCGAATTCCTCAACAATCTTGTTCAGCATTGCCGCGTCCTCCTCACTGAGGTCTTCGACCCTGACCCTGAGGACACCGTCATCCCTGGAGGGGCCGTCCGCCGCAGCCTTTCCCTTTGCCATGGTCTTCAATGAAAGGTCCCACCGAGCATGCCAAAAAGTGTGTTGGCGCAAAAAGTGGTTCCCTAAGCCCAACACACCAGCGAAGCCGGAAACGACCCTTGAGGCAGTAAAGCTCTCGCAGATCTAGCTAGCTTCGGACCCGGTCTGAGAGTGTCAGTAATACCCAAGCGTGCCAGTCAATTTGACCTGCAATTGACAAGGAAAAAGATAATAATCAGTAATCACAGGACGGAACTAACCGGTATGTCCAGGTAGTTCCAACTGTATGGCTCGAAGAGCCGATGTAATGGGAGATCGACTAGAAAGCCGATTCCGTCATGTTATGAACCGATTGTAGCGAAACATGCATTATAACTCAAGTTAACCGATTCAGACATGAATTCAATGACATATACTTGCTTAAGACAGAAATACGCTATAAAAGATGTAGTCACAGCAAGCTAACATGATCATAAGATATCTCAATGTAAAATAAGATGAAATCGGCTGCTTTAGCCGATTCAGTGTATACGGGCAACATACAAGCCAATAAAGCAAACAATGTTTCAACTCTTCGGCTAATGGATCTAAATCGCAATCTTGCAACAGTGGAGATCGAGCGGATCGAGGCAGTCATGATGAAGTTGCAACTTAGATCCGTTAACCTTTGAATCTAGACAATGTTTATTCTATTACTTGAGTGCGACCCGTATCTAATCTAGATCCAAAATACAACCGGCTGGTGCAAAGCATTCTATATTATCAATATAAAACAATGGCAAACATAATTCGTTTAACATATAGATCTATTAGATATAAGCCGATGCATATGGATCAAGACGGGCAAATTGATGATTGCTTTACATAATAAACAATAAACATAAGCAACACCGGTAACTTAATGAATCCAGCTAAACTGCCAAATTTAACTAGAGCCGATAACTAATCCATGCATGCAAACTGTCTTAATCTATAGCCTGTCCACCGGATGACGTTAGCTAATAGATTAATCAAGCAAACAAACACGAAGCGATAACTAATCCGCGCGTGAAAACCGTCCTCTGCATCTCGTCCACCGGATGACGGTTAACTCAAATTAATCGGGTAAACCAGCGTGAATCATCCTTGACTCACTGTGCTTCCCACGTCCACCGGATGACGCCAAAGAAACAGAGCTTAGCAAGGACCCTGGTCCGCCATGCTTCCACGTCCACCGGATGACGCTAAAAAGACATAGTTTAACAGGGGGTTGACGATACTTACAAGCAAGCCTGCGTCCACCGGATGACACCCAGCCTGGATGAAGTAACTCGCCGGACTCGACTGACTCTAGGGTTTGTTTGGCCGGAGCCGAAAGTTGTGTTGTATTGATGTTGTTCTTTACAATGGCTGAGGGCTTATATTTATACCCTGAGCGTAGCTAGAGTCGTAGTCGAATTACAACTCATTAATAGATAAGGAAATCAACAAACTATCCTATATCTAAGGTAACTTGGAGTCACATCTTCCCTTTCATAACGAACTCCGATCGTGATCGCATCTTGGCGGTGCAGACTCTAGATGACGTTACCAATACCGACGCTGCACGCCTTCTGTCACCTTCGCCCGATAACCGATTCACCGTTCAATCGGCTATTCTCCTTCCTTCTGCTGGACGGAATCTGCTTCCGAGATCGGCTATCTTCCTTCGGTATCGGCTATCGGCTTCTGGCATCGGCTATCGGCTCCCAGCCCAAAATTTGGTGTTAACAGGCCTAAAACGCCGGTAGTTGGTTGGGCAGCAAAACTCTTCTTCTTGGCACCTCCTTCAGGTGCACGGAACGTGCCGTGGACTTCAAGCTTGAAATGTTGCTAACATCATTGGTTGATGGGGGTAGAAAGGCTAGCGGCTTCTCCACTATGGCATGAGCTTCTTCTCTCATAAAAGAGCTCTCTTGATAGGGAACTATGTCTAGGTTGGCAATGGAGCCGGGAGCTTGGATCAGCGAGAAAGCATAGCTGACATGGTCACGGCTTGCAAGTGGGAGAGCTTCGCAACTTTTGTGAGAGGAAGAAGAGAATAGTTTGGTGTGAAGAGAGGAGAGGCCTTTGAATTGCTTTTATAGGTTCTACCGAGGTTTCTGTTGAGGAAATGATCTGATCGTAACCAGAGACGCGATACTGGAGCAATCACAAACAGGTACGAAAAAGATCGACGATGTTTGAGGTGGCTGGGGGGGCGGTCGACCCCAGGGGCGGTCGGTCCCCTGGGTCCACCTGCCAGCCTCCGCCTTTTTCCTATGTGTCTTGCTGATTGTACATCTCTATCCCAGTTACGATCAAGTGTGATGCACGGAGGATCAAAGTGATTGAGTGTAAATTTGATATGTGAAAAATATCTCAAGATTACACTATCATGCATTTATGAGAGAATATACCTATGATCAAAAGGATTTCATGTAAATGAAAGGAAAGATCATAGGGGCTTTTTTGGGTATTTCATAAATGCAACACTATTGCTCTACAACCATCTATTTATTTATGAAATAGTAAAGTATAAAAAATGTTTATTTATATATTTATTATTATTATTATTATTATTATTATTATTATTATTATTATATATATATATATATATATTTAATTTCTTATAAGTTTTTAATGAACTCTTTAAAGGATATTATGTTTATTTCATCAATGAAATTCAGTTCGGATTCAAGGAATACCTTGAGACGTTGGCCATTTACCTTATGGATGTTGCCGTAATTGTCTTCTATTGTGATTGCTCCATGTGATGATACGTTGATGACGGTGTAAGGTCCGTCCCATTTACTTCTAAGCTTGTCTTTCCCGAACAATTTGACTCTTGAATTGAAGAGCAGAACTTTGTCGCCTATCTTGAATTCTTTGTGTTGAATTCTTCGATCATGCCATCTCTTTGTTTGTTCTTTGTAGAGCTTGGCACTATGATAGGCCTTTTATCGCCATTCTTCTAGTTCTGCTATTTGTTTCTGCCTATTTTTACCAGCTGACTTGAGATCCATGTTCCAGGTTTTAATTGCCCAGTGAGCTCTATGTTCAAGCTCAACAGGCAAATGGCAACTTTTCCCATAGATCAGCTGATATGGTGACATCCCGATGAGGGTTTTGTAAGTTGTCCTGTATGCCCAAAGCGCATCAGGTAGCTTATCTTTCCATCCTCTTCCCATCTCGTTCACTGTTTTCTGAACGATGTTTTTAATTTGTTTGTTCGAAGTTTCGGCTTGTCCACTGGTTTGGGGGTGATAAGGAGTAGCTATGTTGTGCTTGGCTCCCAGTTCTCGCAGGAATGCTCTGAAAGTTTTGTCTATGAAGTGTGAGCCCCCGTCGCTTATCACCATCCTAGGTGTTCCAAAGCGAGGGAAGATCACTTCATGAAACATCTTTCTTGCATGTTTTGCATCCGCTGCTCGACAAGGTAGCGCTTCGACCCACTTCGAGACATAGTCAACTACCACGAGGATGTACTCACAGTCTCCTGACTTTTGGAATGGTCCCATGAAGTCAATGCCCCAGACATCGAAGACCTATTTGGAGGTTGAAATGAAGGGGAATGGCGTTGCGGGAGCTGATATTGCCTTGCAGCTGACATTGTCGACACCTTAGAATGAATTCTTTGGTGTCGTTATACATTGTTGGCCAATAGAATCCGCACTGCCAAATTTTGGCTTGTGTGCGGAAAACTCCATAATGGCCCCCGTATGGTGCTGCATGACACCTCTCAATGATTTGTGCACCCTCGGCAGTAGGCACGCATCTTCTCAACAGTCCATCGGCACAAACCCGGTATAGGTAGGGTTCATCCCACAGGTGACGTCTACTTTCATATTCTAACTTCTTTCTGGATTCGCCTGGGGGTACATACCCTGAAACCATGTAGTTCACAATATTTGCATACCATGGGCTTGTGTCGGTGACCATGAAGAGCATGTCATCACGTAAGAAGTCATTGATCTCCTGTTCCTGCATGTTAGTGACTTGCATACGCGAAAGATGGTCAGCAACAGTGTTTTCTACTCCTTTTTATCTTTTATTTCAATATCAAATTCTTGTAATAACAAGATCCAGCGGATCAAACGAGGTTTAGCATCTTTCTTGGTGAGCAGATATTTTAAAGTAGCATGATCAGTATAAATAATTATCTTTACTCCTACCAAGTAAGATCTAAATTTATCAATAGCAAAGACTACTGCAAGGAGCTCTTTCTCGGTTGTGGCATAGTTAAGCTGAGGTCCTGTTAGAGTCTTGCTAGCATAGGCGATCGCATGATGCTTCTTATCTTTGGTTTGGCCTAGGACCGCACCAACAGCATAGTCACTAGCATCACGGATGATCTCGAAGGGTAGCGTCCAAGCCAGAGGTTGGATGATGGGCGCAGAGATGAGTGCTTTCTTGATGGTTTCAAAAGCTTTTAAACACTCATCCATGAACTCAAAAAGTACGTCTTTTGCTAACAGGTTAGTCAAGGGTCTGGCGATTTGTGAAAAATCTTTAATAAAACGCTTGTAGAACACCGCATGGCCTAGAAAGCTTCGGATCCCTTTGATGTTCACAGGGGGAGGTAGTTGCTCAATAACTTCTATTTTTGCCTTATCTACTTCTATCCCCCTTTCGGACACTAAATGTCCAAGAACAATGCCTTCACGGACCATGAAATGGCACTTTCCCAGTTAAGTACCAGGTCCTTCTCTTGGCATCTTTGCAAAACTTTGTCCAAATTCTGGAGGCAATGATCAAAAGTTTTTTCATAGACTGAAAAATCATCCATGAAAACTTCCATGATCTCCTCAATCATTTCTGAGAAAATAGACATCATGCAGCACTGGAACGATGCGGGTGCATTACAAAGTCCGAATGACATTCTCCAATATTCATACGTTCCATACGGGCATGTAAATGTTGTTTTGCTTTGGTCGTCGGGATGGATGGGGATTTGATGATAGCCAGAATACCCATCGAGGAAACAAAACAAAGAATGTTTTGCCAACCGCTCCAACATCTCATCGATGAAGGGCAGTGGGAAATGATCCTTTCGTGTTGCCGCATTGAGTTTTCTATAATCAATGCACATCCTCCATCCCATGATGGTACGTTGTGGAATGAGCTCGTTTTTAGCATTCTCAACTACCGTCATCCCTCCTTTCTTGGGAACCACTTGGACGGGACTAACCTAGTCACTGTGTGGTACGGGATAAATAATCCCGGCGTGAAGAAGTTTGAGGACTTCCTTCTTCATGACTTCCCTCATCGCATTATTGAGCCTACGCTGTGGTTCGCGTGAAGGAGTGCTGGCAGGGTCAATAGGAATGCGATGGGTACAGAGCGTTGGGCTAATCCCCTTAAGGTCTTGTAATGAATACCCGAAGACCGATCTATGTTTTTCTATAATGGCAATAAGTCTAGTCGTCTCCTTATCTGAAAGCTTGTCACTAATGATGACAGGAGTGCTTTTGTTGCCGTTTAAAAAAACATAACGTAGTCCTTCAGGCAGGGTTTTTAGCTCAACGGGAGGTGGAGTCGGCACTTCCTCTTTAGGGAGGTCAAAAGTCTCCCCGGTGTCTTCCACTTCTTCTATAAAGAAGTTAGCATCTTTCTCCAAGGGTGACTCAGGGGGTTCAAAGGGGGAAACCGACATAACCTCCTCGGGCAAGGTAGGACAGGGGAGAGGGTCTGCCATCGAGTTTTTAGCTCGATGAAAAGGTATGGAATAATCATTCCTCCCCAGCTTAACATTCAATTCCCCTGTTCTTGTTGCATTGGAGAGAAATTTCTCCAGGGGATGCCCGATCAGCACGCTGAAGTCTACGTCGTCAAAGATGTGAAAATCTAAAGTTAAGACAACATCATCGTGCTGAATTTTTACGTTGTGAACCAACCCTTGTCCTAGCTGACAAGTACGCGAGCTATTTCTCATGGACAGGGTCATAGGAGCAAAATGTCTATCATTCAGATGAGTGTGAGCAAAGGTTGTGGTCATCAGATTTGCTCCTACCGTGGGGTTGTACAACATCTCCACCCAATCATCCTGGATTTTACAACGGATGGTTCGCGAAGGAGAGCGAATCTAAATTACTTCAGCTGAAGACTCCCTTTTGTTTGTCCATTCGTCGCTCATGATGGCCGTCAACTCCCTAATGGATTCCTTTAGAGAATCGAGGCAAGGTTTTGGAGTGACGGGGACATGGGTGCTTTTTCTGTATGCATACTTCGAGACATTTCCATAATCATCGAAGAAGTCGTCATCGAAGTATGGAAGATCTGAAGGTTGGAGACCTTCCTTCGGATCTTTTGGTTCGGCTGAGGATGTCTCTATAGGTATTGACGGTTCAGTCTCGGCCGAAGAGACTTCCTCATGACACAGCTTTGGCTTTACATGGAGGGGTTCTAATGGAGGAGTATTCTCTAGAATGCGATCTAGAAGGGCCTCTCCTTCGGCCGTGGTTTTGTGTGTGAACGACCCTCCTACGGCTATGTCAAGTTGTAGGGCAGATTCCTTGCTAAGTCCTAACCAAAAATGCTGTAGGAGCATGTGGTTGGGAATAGACAAGTCTGGGCCAGATTTTGTTAAAATTATAAATATTTCCCAAGCTGCACCTATGGATTCCTTCTCATTTTGTTGGAAATTGAGAATCTCTTGACGTAGGGCAGCGATTCGGGATATAGGGAAGAATGCTACACAAAACTTGTTTCGCAATTCCTCCCAATCACCAGCTACCTTCCCTACATTGAGGGCGTACCATTGTTTCGCTCTCTCATCAAGCGAGAAAGGAAACAATTTCCACCGCATTGTTTCATGTGACATGCCGGCAATGGTTAGGCATGCACAGAGCTGCTCAAACTCCCTTAGGTGGTGATATGGATTTTCATAATCTAATCCTGAGAAGGTTTGTTCCCGAACCATGGCTATAAAAGCCGGGCGGAGTTCATAACTCGAAGCTATGATTGGCTTCGCGGATTGTAGAGGTTCAACGAACTCGCCCTTGGGAGCAGAAAGTTTGAAAATGGTGGGTTGCTCCATTGGAACAGAAGTGGTAAAAGAAAAGAAGGGTAAAAACAAAGGATACACGGGTAACTAGGTTCGGAGACTAAAAATGACAACCGTTCCCCGGCAACAGCGCCAGAAATGCTTGTTGGCGCTTCTTAGCGACAGCAGAAAAATCCACAAGTGCACGGAAGTACCGTTGTAGCACTTCACCCGGAAGTATTCCGGGTATCGTATTTTCCCAAAGGAACGGCTTATGTTAGAGGTCTCTAGCTAGTTTAGCGTAGAACAAGGTAGAAGGGATAACTTGGGCGGAGAGGATACACTAAGTCTAGAAACACTAAGTGAAGATGACTTTCCCACTACTTGCTTGCTTCAGGCCCACTGACGCAGCTGGTCTGCCAGCCGATACCAGTATCAGCGCTATTCCGCGGCCGAACGTGGGGGAGTTCAGATACGAGTGGACATGGCTGTCACCACCTGCCACCTACCCCTCTACTCGTGGGCGCGCGCAACATACGAAGGTGGACTCCGACTTAGACACCACGTCTATGAAGGCGACTACTACTCTAGCGATGGCCAGGAACTTCCGTCTCTATCAGGAGTCCTCTAACTAGGGCACCTGTCCCAATGAACGAGCGACGATCCCACAAACAAGTAGCTTTATAAAAGTAACTCACTTAATGGATCAAAACTAAAATGTATCACAAACCTCTTACTTCAAGTAGCAATATGGTTGTAGAGGTACAAGTTGGATGTGAGAGTCGACAGGTCCGGCACTTCGTCCACCCAAGGGTAAAACTGCTTCGACCCCGCTATCACTTCTCAAGCTTCTATCTCTCTCTAACCCTATACTAGCCTAGCTAGAAGCTACACTAATGGAAAATGGTGGTACTCCCTTCTTCTTCCCTATTCTATCATGTTCTTTCATGGAGGGGGTGAGGACCTCATTTTATAGCTCCACAGGTCGGTTTCGGCGTAGATAAATATGGAAGGAGGTGAAACCGCCTTCAGGGAACCGCCATGAGCATTGTCACTGAAATTGGGCTCGGGAAGTGCCATCTAGGGGCGGCCGCCCCCGGGGGCGGTCGGTCCCTGGGAGGCGGCAACAGGCCACCGCCTTCGGGTGGTCGGTTGCTCCCTGGGCCTAGGCCTCCCCCGTGGTTACAGATGGATCCCGTTTGATGGTTTAGTGGGCTTTTCTCTTTTATTCTTGATTTACGCCTTTTCTGAATATGTTTTCTGGAAGTGCGCTTTCCGGTGATTTTAATGCATTTTCACGTGTTCGACCTGCAAGTCACATGTGCAACAAAACTCGTGGAAAGGTTAGATAAAAGCCCTACCTTCTATTTATTTCAGCATTAGAATGATGTTGTATTTTGGTTGTTAAGGACCGCCAACAATCATCCCAGTTGAAAATAGCATTTTTGCAAATCTAATCATTTAGCATGACTAAGCATTTTTCAATAGTTTAAATAAATCAGGTTCTCAAGTATTGATAAGTGGTCAAGGATGGTAATGCATCAATTGGTTGTCAATCAACTCCTATTAACCTAATGCAATAGATTAACTCAAGTGATAAACATTTTAAAACAACAAGGAGAGGGGCAAATGCACCGGGGCTTGCCTTGGATTGCAAAAAGAGTTGGATCGGGGTCGGTGCCGCAAATATCAAATCCTGTCACAAACTCAGCAACGGGCTCCTCAGCTGTCACCTCGGGCTTCACCTCAGTATTCTTGGTCACTATACGTGTGCAATAATGAATGCATGATTACGATGCAACATGAAATGACAGATCAGATTCAATAATAAATGATACAGACTTGATCATAACCCAACCACAGACTAACCATGATTACTCTAATTCATCGTGCCCTAGGTCATAATGGTGTTTGACCTAGAATCACACGCAATCCAAAATCACACCAAAACCCTAAATGATTAAGGTTTCTATTCCCTTTTACCAACATATAATTTAATAAATATTTAAACTATTTCCATTTGATGCCAAACTTCACTAACAGCTACCTCTGGACCTAAAACAGTACCAAATAAATTTTCATGATTTTTGGACTTACAGGGAATTTATTAAAAATCATCAAAGTTCCATTTGTTAATTAATGTGCTGATTTTTAGTTGATACAGAAGGTATTCAAAACACATTTTTAATATTTTTTATAAAATAGTACACGTTCCAGAGAGCATACACAAATATTTTTACAATTATTCATGAAGTAAATTAATCTACACAAAAATGTGAAACAACAGTACTATTCACTGGAAATATAAATAGAAAAGTCCTTTTAATCACTCGGGAAATTCACAAAATGAAAACAGCCTGAGTCGGCCCAGCCAACCCGAGCCAGCCAAACTCAGCCCACGCGCGCGCGCGCTTACACTCACACCGGGCACTGACAGACCGGACCCAGCCGTTAGCCCCCTCTCTCTCACCTCACGGGACGCTGACAAGCGGGCCACCCCTGTCAGGCCCTTCTTCCTCATTTGGCCGACGCTCCCACGCGCGCGCGCTCGGCACGGCACGTACCTCGCCGCCGGCAGCCCTAACGGCGAGCACAATCGGCTGAACACCTTCCCCGAGACCCTAGCCGACTCCCTAAGGACCTAGCCCTAGCTCTAATCGCCTCCGACGTGCGGGAGCTCGCCCATGGTGGATCCCAGCGGCATGGCAAGGCCGTTCCGGTCGATGGGACGTGGTAAGATTACGGGAAATGCCTTGGAGAGATTCAGAAGCTCACCACGAAGCTAACGAACGAGTTAGTTGACGGGGAGGCGGTGCGGTGAGGATGGCTTGACGACGACGGTGGTGGACACTGCTCGGCAGTCAACGGCGAGGGCCTGTTCCGACGAACCTGGTGCACCACACCACGAACCATCATGCGCATCAGAAACTACACCACCACGGGAGTCTAAAACGCTACCCCGAGAAGAAAGACGCTCACTCTAGTAGACCGGACGGGAAGAGGATGGCCGCGGCGGAGCTCCGGTGGCAACCCGAAGACGAGGACGCTCACCGCGAGACACACAGGGTACCTCTGCTCACGCGACGGGCACCAATCGATGCGCAATGAGTTGGGCTACCTATCTGGGCTACCTATCTGGGAGATGGAGAGGGTGGAGATGGCTTGACGAGGACGAATTTGAAAGTGGCCGACGAGAGCTCACCGGCGACCGCACGAAATGAAAACGGGAAAGGGAGGAGCTCGTCGCCTTTAAAGGGCAGGGAAGGGGGTGGGATAAGACTGGGGATGCCCAGGGCCCTCCCTCGGTTGCTCGACAGTGCCGCGGCGTGCCCACGCCGGCCGGACGACGCTCGGCGCCGGATGCGGCACGCGCGCGTACGGCCGAGAAGATGAACAGGGGGACCCCCCTAGCTACAGTACTAGTTTCAATAGATCAAAAGCTATTTGATTTGATTCTGATTGCTCAAATCCGAATCTGAGGAAGTGGTAAAAACAAAGTTGTAGGAAATTTCCAGTAGAACACTTTTGCTTTTGACACTAAAATCTAATTCGGCTAAATTTGAAAATACCGAAAATGGGGTAAAAACCCAATTTGAATTCTAAACTGAAATTCCCAAATTACTTTCAAGTTTATTTAACAACTTGAAAATTGGTAAACATGAAAGTTGTTCTACTCAGTAAGATTGACAACTTCTATTAAGGAAGTTTTATCATATTCTCAATATTTTTGAAATTGAAGTTTCAAATTTGAAATCCTACTTAGTAATTTGAGTTTAATTTGAATTTCTATAATATAACTTCAAAATGTCCAAAAATAAAAGTTGTTCCATTTTAAAAGTTCTACAGCTTTGATTAAGACACTTTCATCTAATTCATTATAGATTTTGAATTAGGGTTTTAGGTCAACTTTAGGGCTTAATTTGATTTCTTATTTAATTAAATGTTTGACTTTTAATTAAAGATTTAATTCCACAATACATGAAATCAAAGCACTCTAGTGACCCTAAGCACAATCAAATGCAGATGCTTAAATTTAAACATGATGACATGGCAGGTTAATTACTTTGTAATACCAGAGGTATTACAATAATCCTCGAATTTTGATAGCGAACTTCGAAGGATAAAACATTCCTTCCTTCGGGGTTCGTGGTTCGGGCGAGGGCTCAACGGACGAATCGAAGGGTGGCAAGGGAAAGGATTCGGCTGCTGAGGGCTCTTTAGAACTTGACATGCCCTTATATGGAGGGGTTTGGATACGATGACGGGAGAAGCATGCTTCTCTAGGATGTAAACAAGGATTTTCCTCTATTCCATCATGGTTTTTATGAAAATGGCCCTCCAATGGTTATGTCAAAGCATAGGGCAGCATCTATGTCTAGATCCAAACAAAGGAAATGCAAAAGCACATTATCGGATAACGACAAGTCTAGGTCAGCATGTATAAACATTGTAAGCCTGGCCTAGCTGTACCTATGCACTCCTTCTCGTTTTGCTCAAAGTCGAGGTTTGCCCTTGGTAGAGCGGTGTTGGCATTTCTTAACGTCATTACAAAAGATAGACTAAAAGTCCATCCCCGGCAACGGCGCTAGAAATGCTTGTTGGCATTCCCAACCACCATTACTTCAGAAAGGTAATCCTTGGCCCTTAATGGCGCCGGCCTAGGTAATGCAGTCTAGTAATAGCAGTTAGAAGTGCCGGATTGGCCTTCCTAACCGTCATTACTTACGTTATGCAAAACTGTGGCACGGCGCCGTGGGGTGCACAAGAATTACAATCCTTAAGTAATGGTACTTAGGTACGCCAATTGATAGCTCAATAAGGAATAAGATTACTCTGCAAGCACACAGAACTATCATTGTAGCATTTCAACCCCTGAGTATTCAAGGGTGTCGTATTTATAATTTCCCGTGGGAGGGCATGATAAATTCCATCTAGCTTTTGGTATAAACATGATCACTTATTGGATGCATAGGTAGGCATAGCATAGACAGGGGTTAAAACATGTTTGTAAGATAGTGGACACACACATCGGAGCAACCTCAAGGATAAAAGATAAAATAAAGAATAAAGAATAACTGCGAGAGCAGGCATTGGTCATATACAGCTATGCAATGAATAGTAATTACATCGAATTAATAAGACTAGGATCAGGACTAAGTCTGGGATAATAGGAAGATCCCCACTGCTGGTCTGCCAGCCGATAGAGACTTTACGAACTCCTACTCAATACCCGAACGTGGGGGAATGGTAGGGATGGACAGGGCTGTCACCACCTGCCCACCTACCCCTCTGCCCGTGGGGTACCGACATATCCGCTGATTCCCGTATACCCGAGCACCACGCCCGTGTAATTGGAAACAACTCCTATCGCCCCGGGACCCCAACCCTTCGGATTGACAGGCTCGGCTAGGAGCAACTATGACAGCACAACGAACTATTATCCCATCCTTAGTTCTTCCTCTATTCATACTAATTAGATAAACGATGAAGAACTTTGATGAACATATCAAGAACATAACACATAGACTATGGACTAGTTTACATGTTATGATCATAATATGAACAAGACTATACTCTAATTCAGTGCATTGCTATATAAATAAGATAAGAACTTGCTCATAGAGGAAAACCGATGTGTATTCATACCAAGATGTTCTTGATTCCTCCAAGAAGATAAGCTCTCCTTGATAGCTTTGCCTTGCTCTACTACTACTACTAAACTAGAGAACAAGTAAGAAATATGAGGTGTAGTGCTCCAAATGTTGGTGTGTGTTGAAGGGGATGGAGCACCATCTATTTATAGTGAAACTATGACGGTTTGGCGTATCTAAACTTGGAAGGAGGTGAAACCGCCATCAACAAACCACCATCAGCACTGTGGCTGAAGCTGGGCCCAGGAAGTGTCATCTGGGGGGCGGCCGCCCCAGGGGGCGGTCGGTCCCTGGGAGGCGGCAACTGGCCACCACCTTCGGGTGGTCAGTTGCCCTCTGGGCCTGGGCCTCCCCCGTGGTTACGGATGGATCCCGTTTGATGCTTTGATGGGCTTTTCTCTTTTATTCTTGATTTGCGCCTTTTCTGAATATGTTTTCTAGAAGTGCGCTTTCCGGTGATTTCCATGCATTTCCACGTGCTATACCTGTAAGTTAGGTACACAACAAAACTCGTGGAAAGATTTAGATAAACCCCTATTCTCTATTTGTTTTAGTATTAAAATTATGTTATATTTATGTTGCTAAGGACTGCCAACAAGCGGCGATATGAGACATGGGTAAGAATGCAAGATAAAACTTGATCTTAAGTTCATCCCATTCTCTATTCGCACTTTCTACGACATCAGTGTACCATTGTTTTGCCTCCCCTTGAGGGAGAACAGAAACAACTTCCACTTAAGAATTTTTTGTGTCATGCCAGGAATGCTTAGGCATGAACATAATTCCTCGAATTTTTGCAAGTGGTCAAAAGAATTTTCATTGTCATGACCAAAGAAGGGTTTTGCCCGAACCATAGCTTTGAATCTTGGGTGGAGGTCATAACTGGATGAAAATTTTGGTTTTGAAAAAGAATGTGGTTCAAAGAACTCCCCCTTTGAAGCAAAAGGATTTTGAATTTGGAGCTGGCTTCATGGTGAAAGGATCGGATAAAAAGGAATATTTTGTTTTTATAAAAAGAAAAGATAAAAGATTTTTTTGATAAAACACAAGGATACACGGGTGAACTAGGTTCGGAGATAAATATGACAACCGTTCCCCGGCAACGGCGCCAGAAAGCTTGTTGGTGCTTCTTAGCGTCAGCAGAAAAGTCCGCAAGCGCACGGAAGTACCGTTGTAGCCTTCACCCGGAAGTAT
This sequence comes from Eremochloa ophiuroides, assembly GCA_038502445.1. Classification (NCBI taxonomy): domain Eukaryota; kingdom Viridiplantae; phylum Streptophyta; class Magnoliopsida; order Poales; family Poaceae; genus Eremochloa; species Eremochloa ophiuroides. The sequence goes on from JAHLJS010000006.1 coordinate 41,981,853, forward strand.
TCAGGGTATCGTAATTTCCCAGAGGAACGGTCTTTGTACTTAGTCTCTTAAACTAGTTTACTCAGAAGAGACGGAATGGATAGCTTGGGTAGAGAGATTCTTCTAAGGTCAAACGCATATAAGCAATGGTAACTTTCCCACTACCTGCTTGCTTCAGGCCCACTGACGCACCTGGTCTGCCAAGCGATACCAGTATCAGCGCTATTCCGCGGCCGAACGTGGGGGGGTGCTGGTACGAGTGGACAGGGCTGTCACCACCTGCCACCTACCCCTGTGCCCGTGGGCGCGCGCAACATACGAAGGTAGACTCCGACCTAGACACCACGTCTACGAAGGCGACTACTACTCTAGCGGTGTACAGGAACATCCGTCTCTATCAGGAGTCCTCTTACTAGAGCATCCGTCCAAAGGACGAACGACGATCCCATAAACAAGTAGCTTTATGAAAGTAACATACTTAATGAATCAAACCAAAGTTGAACACGAACTTCTTACTTCAAGTAGCAAGACGATCGTAGAGGTATAAGTTGGATCGAGAGCCGATAAGCCCGGCACTTCGTCCACCCGGAGGCAGAACTGCTTCGACTCCGCTCTTTCTCCAGCTCTTGTCCCTCTCTCACTCCCTATACTAAATTAGCTAAAAGCTAATGAAATGGAGCTTGCTCTTCCCCTCTACATTGTGACCATTTGTGTTGGTGAATCCATTGATGAATAGGTGTAGAGAGGAGGCCTCCTTTTATAGCTTGAGAGGAGGGGGTTCTATGCAAAAGGATCATCCTCACATGGAAAGATCCAAACTGACCTACAAAGGGCGGTTTCCACTTGGCATCTGTGTTGATTATAGGTGGGACCGTCCTTGGAGAACTGCCCTACACCTGTCAGAAGAAAACTGGGCCCGAGAGGACCAACCAGGGGTGCGGCCGGTCCCGGGGGCGGCCGGTCCCCTGGTGGACCCATCTGGCCACCGCCTTTTGGGAGCACGTGGGCCTCGTCGATAGCTTCGTTTTGACTGGTGATTCAGCCCAATCGGAGTTCGGATGAGTGAGTTATGGCCAAAATACTCAAGTCTACTCGTGCAGTCCTAAATTGGATTCGAACTTATATATCTTTTTATTGGAAACTCTAAATAATGCAAATAATATATGCATTTTGATCAGCGCGACGAGCTCTCCGAAATGGTGTAGGCCATTTTATTATTTGAGATACTTTTATGTTATGAAAACTCAGATATTCCTGCAACATAGTGGAAAACACCAAAACTCGTGGAACTTGTTAATTAAAGAATATTTTTCTATGATGTTCCATGGATTTATATTATTATTGGCGGTATAAAATGTGAATTAAGGACCGCCAACAATAGCTTCACAGTTGTTGAACGTTGTTTGCAGCTGATCGCTCTGGGCTTTCATCACCTGCAACTCTAACACAGTGGTCTCCTTGTTGTGCACTGCTTCATCTCGCTCTTCAGAAGTCTTGACCAACTCCTTCTTGAGTTTCCCGATCCTAGCCTTTAGCTTTCCCTTCAGCTCACGCTTTTCCTCATTAGCGAGATGGCAAGCATCCGTGATTTTACAAAGACTGCCTTCTATGTTTCCGTAGGCCTTCATGACAGCAAAAGGAGAACTTGTAGCTAGACCATGGCTGCTCTGGCCCTCCTCAAATCCCCCAATCAGTGCGGTCCCATCAAGCTGGCTCCACACTGTCCTACACGGGTCCTCTATGGGAAACACACCGGCCAAAGCTCGTGCTACCATCTCAGGTGAAGTCTCGATCAGGTCCTTCAGCACTTTGTAAGCTGCCCTGCAGGCACCTTCCTAGGGGGTCCTGCCACTGGACTTATAGCACCAACCACCCTACTCAGGGTCACTTCCCCTGGCTGGGATCCTGGCTTCCATATCCACCAAGGTGTTCTCTTCTTCTTCTTGTTCTGGGTGCCAAAGATACTGGGGCTCCCTTCCTGCCGGGTATCCTGCTGCATGAAGCACTCTCCAGAGGAGCGTGGGCACGCCAAACTCTTCCAGAAACTTGTTCCTACTGCGAGACTCCCTTGGGGCTAGCTGACCTCTGGGAACACATTCCCCGGTTGACTTGCGGGCAGTTGTCCTGGTGCGAGCCATCTGCATTCCAAGGTCACGTGCTAACAGAAGTTAATTTATGGGATAAGAAATCATTATTATTTACTGTAAGTGGTATCTTTTAAGGAGGGGTGATGCAAGGTAGAATATAACATGATGCATGCACGAATCTTACGTCCTCACAATCCTAGTAAGAATAAGAATATACGTCTCTAATCGGACTAAAACGTTTTGTGGTTAGCGTACCTGCAGAAAATCTATTTCAGCGCAGACCCAATATGTATGCATAGCAAAAAGAAGCAGTTTTTGTCAGAATGCTACCATGTACGCACACCCCTGTACATACAGGTGCACCCATGACCACATAAACAATAAGTTCACCATATAAGAATGCCTCGGTACGCACATATGGCACATGTACGTATCGTGACATCAAATAAGCACTTCCCTAGGCCGACGGTTGTTCAACCATGCTCTCACATCTCGCCTTACCTCATCCAAATGGGCACATCGGCCCATAAGAAGCAATAAGAAACCGCAAGGTACATATGTCCGCCGAATGGAAACCAAATAAACCGCAATAAACATGATGCAAATCCCCAAGTTAGTACTTAGTTAAGCCATCTGATTATAATAATATATAATATATATAATAGGGCATAAGAGGATTAACCACTGGCACACTTAGTTTGGTAAAACTTGTTTAAAAAAACTCACCCTACTAAGAATTTTAATAGAAATTATGTTTTCGAAAACAAAAACCTTTGTTTTTAAATACATATGCCTTTGGTTGAGCACTAAACCGTGCTCCGATGCCAGCTGTAACAGAACCGACCAACTTATAAGAGCACAAGTACAAAAGTGATCACCGAAGTATTCAAAACTTTTCCACTTGAGCACATATAAGCCCGGTAGTTGTTGGTATTTATTAAGTGCAAATAGAATATGAAAGATTCCGCAAGCGCACAGAATACCATTGTAGTTTTTACCTGGGAGTATTCCAGAGTATCGTTATTTATATTTTACCATAGGGAAGCAATGGTTAAAGAATCTAATATTTACCATCATGTATCTACTAACTTAATACACCAACTAAACTATAGTAGGGGTAAGTGATAATTGATAGGAGTTATGCATAGTAATCACTTGTAAGATAATTAAGTAATCTAGCTAAGCTGAGAGGACAACAGGAGAGTTTGAGGTTCCTAAATACTTCTTTATTACTTGGGCTCTAAGATAACTGAACGATAGTTAGATAGGGAATCACACAATAGCACTTCGGGACATTAGAACACTACCCACAGAAAGGGATGAGAAGGGGGCTAGGAAGCTCTAACTATGGTCCTACAATCATCAACTTACACGAGGTGGAATACGTCGGCCATCAGGGCTGTCACCTCCTGGGGCTACCATAACTATTCATAAGGGTGAGTGCAATCTCAGATAACCTCTAGTCTAGACACAATGTCTACACTATTAATTACTACTCTGATCTCGTGACAGCTAGAGAACTCGATGCAAGCGGAGATCCTATGCCAAGTATAACAACTATACTAACCAATCACATAATAAAGCATATAAGTAAATAGAGAAGATGAATATATAAAAGCATAACTCTTATATAGATAAGATACAAGTCATACCAGACCTCAGAAGACTCCTCCAGAACCCGAGCATGGCTCCGCTCTCCCTAACTCTCAACTAGAACTAATCTACTACATTGGAGAGAGGTTATCCTTCAATGGGACACCTCTCCATCCAAGCCCTAACTAGAGAATATGAATTATAATAATGAAAGGGATGGCACCTAGGGGGTCCCTGGGGCTGTATATATATAGGCCGGAGCGTGAAACGTGAGCCCTTGGATCCATGGCGGTAGGGAACCTTCTAGAGAAGTTGAGATCGATTCGGGGACCCTGAGGGTCGGCTGACTTGGTGGTGGGGTCGGCCGACCCCACCTGGTGGCCTCTCGCGGTCTATTTTGCCGTGGTGGTCTCTGGTGTTTTCTAAAACCTTCCTTTGCGACTTTTATATCTTTTACTCTAAACTGCGAAAATAACAAACCATAGGTTTGTTTCGATCGTCTCGATGAGCTCTACACAATGGTGAACTCCAATTCCTCATTTGAGATACTTTTATTTGGTGAAACCATGCAATTCCTTGCATCTCCTATAAAACAAGTGGGAATACCAAAACTCGTGGAACTTGTTAGAATCAAACCCTATAACTATGTTGTGGATTGTTTTATGCCATTAATTCATGTTTAGTTGATGGGTAAAAATGAGCAATAACTACCATCAACAGTAGTCCGCTGAAATCTCGACGGATCTCAGATCAACCGATATAACAGCCAAGATCGTACATAGTTTAGTGCAACCATCCGCATATTACACCATTCAAAACATAGTTCGCAACATGAATACATTGGAGTCAAATAGTTATTACAAACCGAGTTCAAATAGCGGAATTATGGTAGATTGCAAACGCAACACCATAGTTCAAATACCATTCCAGTAACCAGGTCATCCTATCAAAAGCAACCTAGTAGGGATCTCAGAAGAGTCATTGCCCAATGACTTAGTCCTCATCCACAGCTAGGTGAAGACAAACCTTGCAGTAGCCATGATACATCGTATCGTCTGCAACAATGGGAATAAAACCCTGAGTACTTGGATGTACTCAGCTAGACTTACCCGTCATAAACTAGAAATAAATTGACACTGAGAGGAATGCAAGGCTTTATTTGGTGGAGCTAGATTGACATTGTTTGCATAAAAAGCTTAGGTTCGTTATGCATATTGACACCAGTTTTATCATCAAATTGATCAGCTTGCTTTACCAATACCTGTCTAGGTAAAAACCTACTCAACTAAATTATAGCATCATCATTATTATGGAATTAGGATTTAGTAATTATCTTGTTAGGTTCTTTGTGTAGCACAATCAACTCCTATAGCTAGTCAAACAATAATCCTAATCATATCAAGTTCACGAGTTGCAAATCAGCCTTTCAACCATGTACTTCCATTCACAAGTTTAGTTTGGAGCACACAGTGCCGCTGCTCATGTCAAGTTCTCACTAACGGGGAGAGACCGCGATTATAATTGACTTCCTACCCAGCTGGAGTAAATACAAAACGCTCGCCTTACACCTGCCCCCGGTTGAGCAGTATCAGTGATCTTTCGAACAGTTCAGGTAAAAGTTAGTATGGGCCTAGCCTGACGCCGTACGCGAGGGATTCAACGGTGGCTAGGATGCTCGGATCTTTCCTAACCCGGTTGCATCGACCGGACCACTAGGTCCCCGCCCATGGTCCTATCCGCAACCTCCTAGGGTACGCACTTCAACCGGTCGTCTCCCACCCTGAACTAGACTACTCCTTCACGGTCAGAACGACTTATCTGGCCAGTTAAGCGAGAGATAGGGTTCAACATGACAACGAGGATGCGCATCAGTGTACTGTCCTTAATGGCACATTTAGAGGTAGATACGCAGCAAGGACTGCCATGCCTTGTTGATTCTCTACGTTCCTCCTGCACCTTCCGATTAATTATGAAACCATGGTTAAGTTCCACAGTAGCAATTATTAAAGAACTGGTCAAGGTAAGAATACCCTTCGCTATCATGCGAATGACAGGGGATCATCCTACTTCTACCGGACTAAGCAGACCTAAGCATAGTTTCGATCCTGGACCTAATTAGGAGTCAGGTATCTTTTGTAGTCAAGGAAAGGATATGCAATAGTAAGGGTTCCAAGCAACTCCTATAACTTAATGCAGCATAACATAAGAATAAAAACTCATGTAAGTATTTGTAAAACATGGGAAGCTTAGAATGCTCCGGGCTTGTGTTTCAGGAAAGAAGCAGGGCGATGGTCAGGGCACTCTGGGAGATTCTCCAGGTCAACTTCCTCCGTTGCTGGTCCTTCATGCTCCTGGGAGGACTCCAACTCCTCGGGTCTGGGTCCAGCGGCTCGAACTCCAACAGTGTCACTCCCTCCGGAACACCTATTGCATGGCAATGCAGAATAAACTAAGATACAATGCTTGGGTTAAAGCTCGTGATGCGTAATGGCATGATGCACATGACATGCAATAACAGAGAAAACCTGACAACTTTTACTCACCCTTTTTCCTTAACCTAATGTATAGCTTCTCGTCCTCACTCAAAGGGCGACAGCTTGCACCTACGGAGATTAGCTAAATTAGGCAAGCAATTAAATTACAATGCAACTTGCTCAAACCTAAGGGACAACACAAGCTTGCTGCCCTGAAAAAACATTCTGGACCTGACCCTCAAACTAATGTCAAAACACTCACAAAACAACAGCAAAAAGCCATAAAGCTATCACCAAAGGGTTAATTACTTCTTTTATTTCCAAATCAACAAACATAGGGTATAACTGTAGCTACTGCTTCCAGATTCTTAAAAATTCTGATAAAATTGCAAAAGCTAAAACATGCTCTCTGAAGTCTACAGTAAAAATTTCACAGCAAACAAATTTACCAATCAACCTGTACAAAAATAACAAGACAGCAGGCTGAAAATAGGTAATAATTACTTTGTACTGTGAAAGTCATAAATCAGCATATTTTATATTTTTCTTAGCTACAAAACAGTGTGTAAAAACTGTACAAAAATTACCAGGCTCAAACAGTTTATCTTTTATTTTTAGCAAATTTAACAAGAATCTGCCCTAGACAATAACAAAAGCAAAACATTAATATTTTACGCAGAACAACCTCAAGATATATTTTTCACAGATAGAAAAGATCATAACAAGTCTAATAAAACTAGAATCACATTTTTAGCACGCTCCAATAATTAGTTATGCATTTTCTCAGTTTAACAGCATATAAGAAAATAAATAAAACTGCAAAGTCACCTAATATATTTTTCCTAGATGGAACATCACAAGATGCATCCAACAAAACTGGTCTCACCTTCATAGCATTTTTCTAGCTCAAGATATGAATTTTTCAAGCAAAATAACAATTCATTTTTCCAAAAACAGAAAAACCTTAACCGAGCTATCATTGCTAACTGCACTTAGATCTGTGCACACGAAGTGCTCTCCACTCACTGATGCATGGGCCCCGTGGTCAAACGGTCCCACTGGTCAGAGGAAGACCGGAGCTGCGCGGTTTGACCGCGGCGTTCTCGCCGGCGGCGAGCTCTCCGGCAATGAGACCGACACCTACGGATTCCTCTCGAGCTCCTGAACATGATGACCTAGGTGGTTGACCCTACGGCGCTCGGGACACGAGACGCCGACGACAATGGTGGACGGCGGCGCTGCGATGAGCCGCGCCGGCCGATTCCGGCCACGGCGAGTCACACTGGGGTGCGCAACAGCTTCACGACCAACACAGGAAGTTACGACCGAGATCTAGCGTCAAGAGATCCACATTCGCGAGCTCCGAGCCCATACATAGCGGAACGGCAGCGAGCACCAAACCGGCTACCACTACACCAAAAGCGGGTCACGGTGACCTTCTAACACAAGAAAACCGGGCCAAGAACTTCGCGGGTGAGGCTGGCCATGGCGATGTAGAGCGCGCGGGTACTCCGGCGAGCATCCACGGCGGCGCCAAGGGCTAGAGGCTCACCTAGGGCTCGAACGGTCGTGCAAACCGGTCAAGAAGATAGAGGAGACGACGGTGAAGCTGTGAGCTAGATCGATTGGCTGGCGAGGCAGTGGCGACAGCATATTGCCGCCGGCGAGGTTGCGGCGTCACGCGCTCTCGGTGCTCCGCCCCGTCGGAGACAAAGAAGGAAGCAGGAGCGGCCCGAAACACAAATGAGGGGTTGGCCTCGACTCTGGGGTGGTCGCACCCCTTGTAGGCCGGCACCGCCCTCCGCCGCCGGTGTACAGCCGTCAGGTGACACGCGTGCCTTGCGCGCGGTCGGCCACCGGCCACGGCATTTGAACGGCATTTCAGTCGATTCAGTCGACTGAAACCACAACATTGATCGATCCACAACTCGTGATCTAAAGCGTTTCAGCGAAAAGTTACCTAGTATGAGTTGAAGTACTATGTGAGATCTTCAATCGATATTAGGAGCACTTCCACTGATTCAAGCTGGCTAGGGAGATAGAAGGCTCTGAACATGGGTACATTGAAACTGCAAAACGGTTTTAGACTTAGCAAATTTCAGAGAGGTTAAAACCAGTCCAAAACTGACTTGTGGGCCCCGTTTGACCTTTTTAGGCACATTTTCATGGGTTGACCCCTTAATAAAAATTGTTCCAAATAAAATTCTTCACAACTTTTATTAAGACCCCACTGCCATACAAAGTTTCTAGGTTGACTTTCTAGCTAGGTCAAACAGAAGAGGTTTTGGAGGGTTCTAGGGTTAGCTATCACTTGGAGCCATTATTTCATGAAGTAACCTTCAAGAACATTGTTCCAAATGACATCGTTAGTGATCCTAAGTTGGTTTTGGGCCTAATTAGGTTCTTGGACACACAAGGACCTCCCAAGTTAACAATCAAAGCACATAGATCAAGTAAAAACAAAAGAAGATCAAAACAACACATGATGAAGTTATGCTTATGAACATGAATGCATGAATGATGCATGTGCTAATGCAAATGCAAGTGTAAGTGTGCTAGCTTAACACCTAGGGTGTTACACACCCTACGTGAGGCGGTGCAGAGGAATGAGCAGAGCCATCGAGGTGAGGTTCCCAATCTTGGAGGTGTTATACTAGCACTGTTTGTTAGCTCCGATGGCTGAGACTATGCTGGGTGCACAAAACCAAGAGAAGATGCGGGCTCAGCTCCAGGACTTGTCACAGTGCCTCACTACGTGGCAGGAGTGGCACAGGGTGATGGCGGCCGGGATAAAACTCGTGCTGGATATCGTCGAGTACGCGCCCGCTGACCCTCCTGTGGCTAATTTCGGTGGTGGAGGTCCGCAACCCTTCGCTATAGTGGAGCATAGCTACGTAGCCCTTCAGAGCTTCAAGACCTTTTGTCAAGACGTTGCCGAAAACATGGCTGCTCATGTGCTCGGGGTGGTGCGCTCGCATTATTCCGGCGTGAAGAACGAAAGGGTGATGTGGGGTACGCCCTCGGCACCATTGATGAGCAGGAAGACCGTCTGGAGGAGGAGGCGTGACCCGCAGCGGAGTTGATGGCTGGCGAAATGCAGCTTTTCCCTACGGGGAACACTTGATAACTGCCTGTAAAAATGGTTAGTAGCTCGTCTGCAACCTGGAATGCTCACGATAAAGAAGCCTTTTGTCTTGTATGGATATATTGATATTTGTGATAAGTCCCCGAGCATGTCGGGGTATATATAGGGGCATTAGTCATTGTGAGGGTGATTTTGATTTTTAAGGCGAGTCGGCATTGTTTGCCCGAACGTGGTCGGGGCTTATGGAGAGGCACTGGAGAGGTGCCTGAGCGTGGTCGGGGCTTATGGAGATGTTGTTAAAACTATCCAAGCGTCCTCGGGGCTTACGTAGAAGCGTTTGTAAATGGCTCGAGCGTCCCCGGGGCTTATGTATAGGCGATATTAGCTGCCCGAGCATGATCGGGGCTTACGCGTTGGCGACGTTCACTGCCCGAGCGTGGTCGGGCTTTCGTGTTGGCGATTGTAGCTGCCTGAGCATGATCGGGGCTTACACATTGGCGATGGGAGCTGCCCGAGCGTTATCGGGGCATATGCATTGGCGATGGGAGCTGCCCGAGCGTGGTCAGGGCTTACGCATTGGCGATGTAGACTGCTAAAAAAATGTACAAATATACGGCAAAAATTGGAGTGTTATTGATGATATTCAGAGTATGTATACATATCTTTGAGATGAGCTGCTAAGGATAGAAACGGCGTAGTTGTTCGATGTGCCAGGAGTTGGGGATATCGATGCCGTCGAGGTCACATAGCCTGTACGACCCAGGTCGGGTTACAGCTTTGACCATGTAGGGACCTTCCCATGGAGAGGAGAGCTTGTGCATGTCTTCCCTGTTCTGCTTTCAGCGAAGGACGAGGTCTCCGGTCATAATAGCCAAGATCGTATGTAGTTTAGTGCAACCATCCGCATATTACAACATTGAAACATAGTTCACAACACAAATACATCAGAGTCAAATAGTTGTTACAACCCAAGTTCAAATAGCGGAAGTAAAGTAGTTTTGCAGAACGCAACACCTTAGTTCAAATATCATGCCAGTAACCAGGTCATCCTCACAAAAGCAACCTAGTAAAGATCTCAGAAGAGTCATTGCCCAATGACTTAGTCCTCATCCACAGCTGGGTAAAGACAAACCTTGCAGTGATACATCGTATCATCTGCAACAATGGGAATAAAACCCTGAGTACTCGAATGTACTCAGCTAGACTTACTCGTCGTAAAATAGAAATAAAATAACGCTGAGAGGAATGCAAGGCTATATTTGGTGGAGCTGGCTGGACATTGTTTGCATAGAAGCTTAAGGTTCATTATGCAGGTTGACCCAAGTTTTATCATCAGATTAATCAGCTTGCTTTATTAATCCCTGTCTAGGTGAACACCTATTCAACTAGGTTATAGCATCATTTTCATTGTAGAACCACAATTGAGTGATTATCTTGCTTAGGTTCTTTGTATAGCACAATCAACTCCTGGAACTAGTCAAACAAAGATCATATTCATATCCAGTTCATTAATTGCAATTCAGCTCTTCAACCATGTACATCCATTCATAAATTAGTTTGGAGCACACAATGCCGCTGCTCATGTCAAGTTCTCATTAATGGGGAGAGACCGCGATTATAATCGACTTCCTATCCAGCTGGAGTAAATACCAAATGCTCGCCTCACACTGCCCCCGGTTGAGCAGTATCAGGTGATCTTTCGCACAGTTTAGGTAAAAGTTAGTATAGGGTCCAGCCCGGCATCGTACACGAGGGATTCAACGGTGGCCAAGATGCTTGGATCTTTCCTAACCGGTTGTGCCGACCGGGCCACTAGGTCTCTGCCCATGGTCCTATCCGCAACCTCCTGGGGTACACACTTCAAACCAGTCGGCTCCCACCCTAAACTGGACTACTCAACTTCACGGTCGGAACGACTTATCCGGCCAGTTAAGCGAGAGGTAGGGTTCAACATGACATGAGGACGTACAAAGCATACTGTCCTTAATGGAACATTCAGGGGCAGATACGCAGTAAGGACTACCATGCCTTGTTGGTTGTCCACCATCCTCCTGTCCCTTCCGATTATTCATGAAACCGGGGTTAAGTTCCACGGCAGCAATTGTTTAAGAACTGGTCGAGGTAAGAATACCCTTCACTATCATACGAATGACAGGGGATCATCCGACTTTTACCGAACTAAGCAGGGCTAAGCATAGCTTCGATCCTGGACCTAAATAGGAATCAGGTATCTTTTGTAGTCAAGGAAAGGATATGCTATAGTAAGGGTTTCAATCAACTCCTATTACTTAATGCAGCATAACATACGAATAAAAACGCAAGTAAGTATTTGTAAAACATGGGAGGCTTAAAATGCTCCGGGGCTTGCCTTTCAGAAAAGAAGCAGAGCGATGGTCAGGGCACTCTGGGAGATTCTCCGGGTCAACTTCCTCTGCTGCTTGTCCTTCGGGCTCCTGAGTGGACTCCAACTCCTCCGGCTCTAGGTCCAGTGGCTCAAACTCCAGCAGTGTCACTCCCTCCGGAACACCTATTGCATGGTGATGCAAGACAAACTAATATACAATGCTCTGGATAAAAGTTATGATGCACAAATGACATGATGCGCATGACATGCAATATCAGAGAAAGCCTTACAACTTCTACTCACCCTTTTTCCTTAATCTAATGTACAATTTTTTGTCTTCAGTCAAAGGGCGACAGCTTGCACCTAAGGAGGTTAACTATATTAGACAGGCAATTAAGTTGTAACCCAACTTGTTCACACATAAAGAAGACACAAGCTTGCTGCCCAGAATTAGTACTCTGGACCTGACCCTCATACTAGGATCAAGCACTTCACAACATTAGCAAAAACCCTAAAATCACCACTAGAAGGGTTGATTACTTCTTTTATTTCCATAACAACAAGTATAGGTTATAACTGTAGCTACTGCTTCCAGGATACTAAAAATTCTGATAAAATTACAGAAGCTAAAACATGCTCTCTGGAGTCTACAGTAAAATGTTCACAGCAAACACACTTACCAAACAGCCTGTACAAAAATAACAAGACAGCAGGCTAAAAATAGGTAATAATGACTTTGTACTGTGAAATTCATCAATCAGTAGAATTTATAGTTTTCCTAGCTATTATACAGTGCAATAAGAGTGTATAAAAATTGGCAGGCTCAAACAATCCATATTTTAATTTTAGTGAATTAAACAAGAATCTGCCCTAATCAATGATTAAAGTAAAACATTAATATTTTACACAAGACAACCTCAAGATATATTTTTCACAGATAGAACAGGTCACAAAAAGTTTAACAAAACTAGAATCACATTTTTAGCACATCCTAATAATTAGTTATGCATTTTCTCAGTTTAATAGCATATAAGAAAATAAATGAAACAGCACAGAAAAGATACTAAACAGTTACCCAAAAATATTTTTCCTAGATATAATATCACAAGATGCATCTAACAAAACTTGTTTCACCATCACAGCATTTTTATAACTCAAGTTATGAATTTCACAAGCTTTTAACAGAATTAACAAGGCATTTTCTAAAAACCAGAAAATTCATTTGAGCTAGTTTTGCTATGGGCACCCAGATCTGTGAACCCAGCGGGTTCTCCACCCACTGACGCGCGGGCCCCATGGGTCAAACGGTCCCACTGGTCAGAGGGAGACCGGAGCCGCGCGGTTTGACCGCGGCGTTCTCGCCGGCGGCGAGGTCTCCGGCGACGAGGTCTACACCTACGGGTCCTTTCGAGCTCCTGAACACGATGGTCTAGTTGGTTGACCTTACGACGCTCGGGACATGAGACACTAGCGACAATGGCGGACAGCGACGCTGCGGTGAGGCGCCCCGGCCGACTCCGGCCACGGCGAATCGCGCGTGAGTGCGCAACAGCTCCACTACAACCCTAACGAGCTTCGGACTAGATCTAGCGTCAAGAGAACCATAGCAGCGAGCTCCGTGCCCATGCATGGTGGAACGGCAGTGAGCACCGCGATGGCGAGGTCGCGTTCCGGCGAACGGAGACCCTCCCCTTCCCAACCGACTACTCCTACACCAACGGCAGGTCACGGGGACCCTCAGACTCAAGAAAACTGGGCCAAGAACCTCGAGGGTGAGGCTGGCCACAGCGGCGCAGAGCACGCGGAGGTGCTCCGGCGAGAATCCACGGCGGCGTGAAGGTTTAGAGGCTCACCTAGGGCTCGGACGGCCAAGCAAACCGGTTAAGAAGATCGAGGAGATGACGGCGAGGCTGGAGGCTAGCTGGATTGACCGGCGAGGCAGTGACGACGGCATTTTTCCGCCGGCAATGTCGCGGCGGCGCGCGCTCTCGGTGCTCCGCTCCGTCGAAGATGAAGGAGGAGACAAGAGCGGCCTAAAATGGAAATGAGGGGTTGGCCTCGACTCTAGGGTGGCCGCGCCCCTTGTAGGCCGGCACCTCCCTCCACCGCCAGTGTACGGCCACTAGGTGGCACGCGCGGCCTACGCGCGGTCAGCCACCGGCCGGTCGGGTTGAATCGGCAATCAGCCGATTTAGTCGACTGAAACCACCACCTTGATCGATCTATAACTCGCGATCTAAAGCGTTTTAGTGAAAACTTGCCTAATACGAGTTGAAGTACTATGTGAGATCTTCAATCAATATTAGGAGCACTTCCACTGATTCGAGCTGGTTAGGGAGATAGAAGGCTCTGAACATGGGTACATGGAAACGGTGACAGGTTTCCAGACTTAGCAAAATTCAGAGAGGTTAAAACCAGGCCAAAACTGACTTGTGGGCCCTGTTTGACCTTGCTAGGCACATTTTCATGGGTTGAACCGTTAATAAAGATTGTTCTAAATAAAATTCTTCACAACTTTTATTAAGGTCACACTGCCATGTAAAGCTTCAAGGTTGACTTTCTAGTTTGGTCAAACAGAAGAGGTTTTAGAGGGTTCTAGGGTTAGCTATCACTTGGAGGCATTATTTCATGAAGTGACCTTCATGAACATTGTTCCAAATGACATCATTAGTGATCCTAAGCTGGTTTTGGGGCTTAGTTAGGTTCTTGAACACACAAAGATCACACAAGTTAGCAAATCAAGCACATAGATCAAGTTAAGTCAAAAGAAGATCAATGCAACACATGATGAAGTTATGCTCATGAACATGAATGCATGAGTGATGCATGTGCTTAATGCAATGTAGGTGTGACTGTGCTAGCTTAACACCTAGGGTGTTACAGCACCCTCCCCCTTAAAGAAATCTCGTCTCGAGATTTGAGTGTTTATACCATTTATTATAGAAGGCGGGATAGACTTCTTGCAGATAGTCTTCTCTTTCCCACGTAGCATCATACTCAGAGTGGTTGCTCCATACTACCTTGAAAAACCTCACCACTCGGCTGCGATTAACTCGCTCTTTAACATCCAGAACATACACAGGCTTTTCTTCATATTGTAGATCTAATTTAATCTTGATGTTAGTCGTTTCCACTCTTTCCTCCAGAATCCGTAAACACTTCTTAAGCTGTGACACATGGAACACGTCGAAGACTGCTCCAAATTCAGGAGGTAGATCAAGCTTGTAAGCCACTCTTCCACTTCGCTCGAGTATTTGATAGGGTCGCACATATCTTGGAGCAAGTTTTCGCTTAACCCCAAAACGTTGGACTCCTTTCGTAGGCGAGACCTTTAGATACACATAGTCGCCCACGTTGAACTCAAGGTGTCTTCTCCTCTTATCTGCATAATTTTTCTGGCGGTGTTGAGTAGCTTCTACATTCTTTTGAATGGAACAGACTTGTTCTTCTACTTCTTCTACAAAGTCAATACCATAGTACCTTCTCTCACCAGTTTCGACCCAATTTAGCAAAGTTCGGCATTTTCTGCCATACAAAGCCTCAAACGGCGCCATCTTAATGCTTTCTTGATATGTGCTGTTATAAGAGAATTCTACCAAAGGTAACCATTTTTCCCAAGACCCTTTGGTCAAGATCACACAAGCTCTGAGCATATCTTCTAGACTCTGATTTACTCTTTCTATCTGCCCAGAGGTTTGGGGATGATATGCAGAACTTCTGATTAGCTTGGTGCCCAAACCCTTGTGCAAATGTTCCCAAAAAATGAGCAGTGAACTGTGGTCCTCTATTAGACACAATAGTCTTGGGCACTCCATGCACGTGTACTATCTGAGCAATGTACAATTCTGCATATTGATCGGGTCGGTAATCAATTCTGACGGGGAGAAAATGAGCTGACTTGGTCAAACGATCAACAATCACCCAAATGGAATTGAATCCTTTCTGTGTGGTTGGAAGTCCCACAATGAAGTCCATACTTATGTCTTCCTACTTCCATCTGGGTATCGATAAGGGTTGCAATAGCCCTGTGGGCTTGAGGTGAATGGCTTTGACTCTACAACAGGTGTCACACCTTGCCACATATTGTAACAACCCTAAAAACCCACACAACCTAAAAATCCCAACCAATTAAAATTTTTCATTTATTTATTAAGAAAACCCATTTTTCTTGTGCAAGCATATAGGTTTCATTATGAATTTGGTAAATAAAGGAGTATAGCTTGCATTTTAATTCCATTCACATAGAATAATAGCTTATGCATCACAATTGGGATTTATTGCAATTTATGTTTGTATTTTCTCAATACTTAAAATGGGTAATATATGTATTTATACACTTAAGAAAAAGAAAAAGAAAAAGAAGAGAGTATAAGGAGAGCAGAACCGGCCCGACGCCAGCCCAAACCGGCCCAACCGGCCCCGTTTTCTTTTCCTCTCTCCTCGCGCCCACCGCACACGTGAGATGGGCCGGCCCACGTTGCGGCCCGGCAACGCGCGCGCGACCGGCACACACGCGCTCGTGCTCGCGCTCGCTGCCAACCTGGGCCCGCATGTCAGCCGCCTTCCCCTTCCACTGTTTCTCTTCCACACGAAGGCGACGCGCCTGCCGGGGGTGTCACGCGAATGGCGTGACCCCGGACCCACGGCCGACAGCACCACGCCCCGCAGAGTTGTCCCCCTCCTGTCCCCTCCTTTCTTGGCTGCCAAGCGAGCCCGCGTGCACCCTGAAACCCTAGCTCAAGCGCACGGATGAGCTCCACGTACACCCACCGATACCCATCACCGTCCGCCGCTGTTCCGAGAACCGGCCGCCTATAAATTGGAGCACCTGAGGAGCCCTAGCCCATTCCCACTCGCAGCCGCCACGCTGCGGCTCCACAAGCCATCGCACCCCACCGCATAGCCGAGAGAGAGGGAGAAGGGCGGAGCAGAGGAGGAGCTGCCGGAGCGCCGCCGCCGCGGAGCACGCCGAGCCGGACACGGAGGAGAAGCCGGAGCCCCGTCGCGGTTCGTCACGACACTGCGTACGCTCTGCACGGCTCCAACTCGTCACTGCACCGCCATCCTTACCTCACCAGCCCCACGGTGAGCCACCGAGCACCTCATCCAACCTCGCCGTGCTACGGTCATGGCGCTCGGCATCACGAGCGTGTAGGCCGCGGGCTGTTTTCGGCCCCTGAACACTTTGCACAACACGCGCACAAGACCGGCCATCAAACCACTAGACATCGGCTATGGACGTCAGGCCACTTCCGACGGGCATCGCCGTCACACGTGCTCGGAGCACCGCCACCTCGGCGGCGTTCCCGCGCACAAGCTGTGAAACCGCCGACGCGACCCGTTAGCATGACCACCAACTTACCGACCACCTCGGACAAGCTTAGTTGCGGAAGATCGAACCTCCATATCCCGAAACACCGCGAGGTGCGTTCTCGGGGAAACGTGATCACCGCCGACACGTTCCGCCTCGCCAAAAATCCGTTCCGAGTACCTCCGGTCGCCTCGCGCTGCGGAGAAAGGCCGCCGAGGTTCGCCAAGTCTGCCTCGGCACCGCCGCTAGATAGCCGAGCCCCGAAGCATGTCTGTCGCCTTGGCTACGTGCGCCTCCACCTCGTCGTAGAACCGCCGTATGCCGTGGGATAGAAGGGAACCACACCCGTTCGTGCCAAAACCGAACCCCGGCCACCACACCGCCGCCCGCCTCGCCAGAGAAGCGCCTGTGCCGTGGCCGAGCACCAAAAGGGACCCTGTTAGCCAAATTGGATCCCTTAGAAACGAATATTGGGGCCCAGAGGGGAGAAATTGCCTCGCTGTGAGCTGCAACGTAGCCTACCGGAGCTTTAGCCCTGCGGCAGCTCGCCGCCGGCCGCCATGGCACGCCGAATGGTCGGCCAAGGTCACAAACCACCCCCGACCACCGCCGAGCTCGCCCGACCACCGCCGAGCTACGCCGACGCCCCCCGACCTCTGAGAACCAGCCCCGACCTCTGAGAGCGGCACCCTCGGCGCACCAAATCTCCAATTCGCCCGAGCCTCCCCGGGAGAGCTCGGGAGAGCGGCACCCTCGGCGCCCAAATGTCCGATTCTCCCGAGCCTCCCCGGGAGAGCTCGGGAGAGCGGCACCCTCGGCGCCCCGAATCTCCGATTCGCCCGAGCTACGCCGAGCTCCGCCGAGCCCCGCCGAGCTACGCCGAGCCACGCCGAGCTCCGCCGAGCTACGCAGAGCTACGCCGACGCCGGCGACTCTCTGGGAACCAGCATCGAACACCTGGTGGGCGACCATCGGGTCTGTGTTCTGATGAGGCGCCACATGCCGCACTACTGGACCCGCGCGCCACATGGACCAATCCCGAGCTGCCCCTGATTAATCGACCATTTTCCATTTTCAGAAAATAGGATAATCTTCCGGAATTCATAACTTATTCATACGATGTCGAAAAATTGCACACCATATATCAAAATTCTCAGAAAAATGAGATCTACAATCTAAGACTATGTTTGTGCGCATTTGGCTCTTTATTTTACTGGATTTTTCTGAAATACTCTATAGGAGTCACTGACGCGACTATTTCGTGTTCGATTTCAGAGCCGGAGGAGGATCTGACTAAGGAAGACGACCACGAGTACCTTCAGGAGCTAGGAGACGACTACGAAGGTGCCACGTCCCACCAAATCCTTAGATCCTATTTACGCATTGCAAATGACATTGTTGCTATTGCTTTATGATTATGTATGGATTGGTTGCATGGTAGTATATTTGAATTCCCTGCCTTGATAAGAGTATACCCTGCTATCCGCTGCTAGGTTAGCTGCTGCTTAATTTACTGTTACTCTTCCACTACTTACTACTTGCTATATGCTATGTGATGGAATTGGGACGGTGTATAACTGATTATAACCACTGGGAGAGAGTGCTGCGTGCGTCTTGGGTGCATGGTAACGGTTGATGTCGACCAAGTGGGATGTGAGACAAGCCCATGGGGCAAGTCGTGCCGGGGGTGCAACCTGGGCATCCCCAAGCGAGATATCTGTGGCGGGTAAAGTTGTTGAGGAGGTTCCGGGTGGGATAGCCCTGGTGGTTTGAAGCCCGTGGACGGAGGTGCTGTGATGGCACGGGGAGAGTATCCCCTTAGTGAAGATGCCTGCTTGGTCAAACCTAGGACAGACTAGTTTCAGGTTCATGGGAATCCTTTTCTACTCACTCGCTTCTGATGGGCAGGAGACGGCTGGACTACTTGGTAGGACGGTGCCACTACTGCTAGGTTGAGAGGTGATAAGGGTGGGCGGAGACGGTCGATGGGTTCCCGTTCCGTTCTAGATGCGCAGTACCACTGGATGGGCCCGGTACTGTGTCTCCCAGTCTCAGCATAACAGTGTAGGATCCGGAATATCCCAGGGCTGAGTGGTAGGGTGGCATCGACCTAGGCAAGCAAGCACCCGGAATTCTGCCTAGGTGTTGCGCAACACCTATGATGGCTAATCTTGTGGGTAGTGAAACCTCTGCAGAGTGTACGGTTGATCGATACATATGCCAACCTGTTGGCTATGGACCTTTCCTGTGAAGCTTCTACTAGTGTAGTGAGTGTTCTCTTCTCCCCCTGGATGACATTTTTTCCGGCAGTGTACCCGCTGTGGTAGTATGCCGCTGAGATAGGCCCGAGAGGGAGTTGGGCCTGTCGAATGAGAGCGAGGTGTGGGTAAGTGAGATATGGTGATGGGAAAAGGGATGATGGTGTTAACTGGAGATAAAACCTGACTACTTAAACAATGATTACAACTGCATAGGAAACCTCAGCCTATAGGTCTGCTTGTATAGCCTTGCATCCACTTTCCACAAAGCAAATGCTGCATAGGTGGGCTCCGTGGCCAGTACAAATCGTACTGATAAATTTGCTGTCAGGTGACGAGAATGAGTACGACTTCGAGGAAGAGGATGGCGAGGAATAGGGTCACGTGCTACACTCAAGTTGGCCGTGAAGGATGAATCGTTTCCGCATCTTCTAAAGCTTCTCTGATTGTTGATTCCGCCAATGTGGCGATGTAATAAATGTTTATGTAAGACTTAATTACCATTGTATGGATCCTGGTGTCAACTGAGATATGGGTAATTTCATGGATTGTCCCAAGCAATCTGTTGAATTACAATTCGAGCCTGTGGATTTCCCTTCGTGGAAATCGAGGTCGTTTCACATATGCGGTAATTTCCTTCTTCATCTTGGTCCACCAGAACCGAGGCTTTAACTCATGAAACATCTTGCTACTGCCAGGGTGAATAGAGAGTTTTGATAGATGGGCTTCGTCCATGATTTGGTTTTTCAGCTCTCTATTCTTAGGGACTACCAATCTATCCTTGAACCACAGAACTCCATTTTCATCAACTCTGAAATGCTTGGTTTCTTCTTCTTCTTTCATTTTTCTCTTAATGTAGTAGATACCGAGATCTATTTTCTGTAACTCCACAATCTTGTTCTCGAGCGAACAGCTCAGGGCAATGCTATACAGAATAGCTGGGTGCATAGGTTTGAACCCGTCTCCTTCCAGCATTTGGCAATGACCCTTTCGGCTTAGAGCGTCTGCAACCACATTGGCCTTTCCGGAGTGATAGTGTACTTCCAGATTATAATCCTTAATCAACTCTAACCATCTTCTCTGCCTCATGTTCAGCTCAGGTTGGGTGAATATATACTTGAGACTCTTGTGGTCAGTAAAGACATGGCACAAATTTCCCAACAGATAGTGCCTCCAAATTTTTAATGCATGCACCACAGCTGCCAATTCTAGATCATGAGTTGGATAGTTGACCTCATGCTTTCTTAACTACCGAGATGCATAGGCAATTACTTTTCCTTCTTGCATTAAGACACATCCCAGGCCAGTACCAGATGCATCACAGAATACATCGAATGGCTTGGAAAGGTCAGGTTGTGCCAGAACAGGGGCTGTTGTTAACAGAGTCCTTAAGGCATGAAAGGCTGTTTCACATTCCGGGGTCCACGCGAACTTTTCTTCTTTCTGAAGCAACTTGGTCATAGGTTTGGCTATCTTGAAAAAATCTGGAATAAAACGATGATAGTATCCCGCCAAACCCAGGAAACTCCGGATCTCGAACACTGAAGTTGGAGCTTTCCAATCCATCACTTGCTCTACTTTGGTTGGATCCACAGATATGCCATCATCTGAGATGACATAGCCCCAAAACTTAACTTTTCTTAACCAAAACTCGCAGTTGCTGAACTTAGCATAAAGCTTGTGCTCACGGAACCGGGTCAAGACTATTCGCAAGTGCATAGCGTGATCCTCCGGGTTTTTAGAGTAAACCAGGATATCATCGATGAACACTATTACAAACTTATCCAACTCAGGCATAAACACAGAGTTCATCAAATACATGAAATAGGCAGGTGCATTTGTCAAGCCAAAAGACATGACAAGATACTCAAACAACCCATAGCGAGTGGAAAAAGCAGTTTTCGGGATATCTTCTGGCCAAATCCTTATCTGGTGGTACCCTAATCTCAGATCTATCTTGGAAAACACTTTTGCTTTTGCCAGCTGATCAAATAGAATATCAATACGAGGCAAAGGGTACTTGTTCTTGACCGTCACCGCATTGAGTGGCCTGTAATCCACGCACATGCATAACGACTTATCCTTCTTTTGCACGAACAGTGCGGGGCATTTCCAGGGCGAGGCACTAGGCCGGATCAGACCCTTGTCCAGCAATTATTGTAGTTGTATATTTAGCTCGGCCAATTCATTTGGTGGCATCCGGTAGGGCCTCCTAGAGATAGGTACAGTACCGGGTAACAGCTCAATCTTAAATTCGGCATCTCTTTCTGGGGGCAAACCTGGTAGATCATCTGGAAAGACATCCGAAAACTCATGAACAACTGGAATATCCTTCAGCTTGGCCTCTTGGACAGAACACACCAAAAGGGATAGGGTAGCATTATCTTCCAAGGTAAGAGGTACAAGAAAGGCTTCCCCACCCTTGGGCTCTCTCAGCATAATCACTCGGGCGGAGGTGTCAATAAGGACCCCTCGTTCCGTCATCCAATTCATCCCGAGGATTACATCTATCCCCAGACCGGGTAATACCACCATATTGGCATAGTACTCCCGTCCACAAATTTGGATAACTACTCCTCTTACAAGCTGGTTAGTACTAATATTACTACCAGCAACCCAGATACACTAGTTCCCATGATCCACTGTGACCACTTCTTGACCATGTGAGTATGAAAATTCTTCACTCATGAATGAATGCGAAGCGCCTGAATCAAATAAAACAATTGCAGGGTGCTCATTTACCAAGAACTTACCTGCTGTAATCGCTTCTCCAGACAGTATTTCTTCCATAGCAGTGTAGTGCACATGCCCTTAACGATCATTATTTCCAGCAGGTTGATTCTTCTTGGGATAAGGACACCGATTGGACCAGTGACCAACTTTTCCACAGTTCTAGCAGGGCATGTTGCTAGGAGTAGCTTTGTTCCCACCATGCCCAGTAGCTCCTTTGGGCAGAGCCACAAAGAACGCCCTGCGAGCAGGTCGCTGATTCTTGTTTTGATTAAACGGGCCCTTCTTCTACGGCGGCCTGAATCTGGCAGGCAGACGATACTGAGCCTTGGCGGCAGCCAGGGCTTGGAAAGAAGTAGCACCAGCATCAAAACTCCTTTTCTTCCCCTTTGACTCAGTGTAGAGGTTGTTCTGATTTTCTTGAGTAAGGGCATCACTGATAAAAGCATTGAAAGTGGTACTCTTGTTAGTGCCCAAAGTCTTCATCAACTTGGGACCAAGTCCCCTCTTGAAACTAGCAATCTTCTTGGCTTCAGTGTCAACCATTTCGGGAGCATAACGTGACAGATGGTTGAAATCATGGAGATACTCTGTCACTCTTGGTTCCTTGGGTAAGCTTCATGAACTCAGTATGCTTGATTGCCATTAGACCAGGAGGAATGAAATGTCCTTTAAAAGCCTCCTTGAAAGCATCCTAGTTGACAGGGGCATTAGCTGGGAGCGTAGAACGGTGATGCCTCCACCAAGTTCCCGCGGGTCCCTGCAACTGATGTGCAGCATACTTTGTCTTCAGTGGCTCTGCCAACCTCAGCAGACAGAAATTTTCTTCAATGGTATGTAGCCATTCATCTGCTTGCAACGGTTCCTCAGCTTCCTTGAACAGAGGCGGCTTGGTATCCAGAAAGTCCTTGAAGTCATTGTACTGATTCTGCTCTCCGCCTCCACGATGAACTCGTTCTCGGTCTCAGTTATGATCACCAGCAAGGGTGCGCAGTGCAGCACGCACATCCTGCTGAGTCTCCAAGAACACGGCGATGACTTGCTCGGGCGTGTAGAACGGAGGAGGTGGTGGCAAGTCATCATCATCGCCAGGGTGGCCACTACCACCTGCCCCTGCGTCGCCAGCTCCAGAGCGGGTACACGGCATCTGCAGTGTTTTGAACTGTTAGTGACTGCCATAACACGTGTTGAAGTATTCTTAACGATTGTGCACTTAATCCAATGAAACTTATTGCAAGAAAACACAAATTCGCGCAATAAAATCAAGCACAATGAAGCATTTCATAACACGATAAACAAACCGGTCCCACACTGGGGTGCAAGCCATAAAGTTCAAGGTTCTCACAACCACCACGAACACAAACTTATACAGCATAGTTCATACATGAATAAGTTTTTTTCAAAAGACCGTGCATAACACGAGTATAAGCAACTAGACTAAGCGTCGTCTTGGTTGTCCTCCACATCTGAAGCTCTAGGATTTGCATCATCTTCTGCTGTGCCAGGAGGAGGATGAAGCTGGAAGTGCAGCTGATGCACTTGTGTTGGTATAAGATAACTCAAACTAATAAACACTAGGATTATCTGCAAGCGGACAAATACCGATGTAGCACTTCACCCGGGAGTATTCCAGGTATCGTTATTTATATTTTACCACAGGGAAAACGGGATGACTAGAATCTAGACTTAACCCCTAAGCTGCTATCAAGGACGAAGAGAATAGGTGATTAAGGAGATTGCTAAGGCTTCTAATTCTAATCCTCACAAGATATGATATGATTGTTCTTAATAGGGAATTACTGTAGGAAAACACCAATAAAGGGTAAATTCCTTAGTAAAAGAGACCTATGGTCCTACTGACGGGAGGTGGACTGTGTAAGATTCAGCAAGGCTAGGTCACCCTCGTGAGCTACCACCGATCCGGACATTATGGGGCATTTACGAGCAAATATAATCGAAGCACCACGCTTAAACTATAAACTACTACTTCAATCAAGGAGCTACCAAGCTCAAAAGAATCGTAAACCTTAAGAACAATAATAACAACGTTACTCACTTGGATTAGAATTTGAACTCTGAAGAAATTTTCAGAAACAAGCCCCAAAGAAGGACTTGAATCCGCGGGTACAAGTCGTAGAGCAGTCATCGACAGGCCGGTGTTGACAGTTGTTAACACCCTATTTGACCGTCAACATTCTACCCATAATCACGGTAAAACAATATGAAATGAGAAGAACTTAGTTTATAACTCACCGAGTTCCACATGTACTTGGAGAAATTATATGTATGCAGGAAAAATGGTGAAAATGGGCAAATGTGAGATGGGTATGCCTCGTGGACCCCTCTGGTGCCACATGGGCACCAGAGAGGGGGCGCCCGCCCTATCCAACAGGCGCCCGCCCCTCACCTTGCACCAAACGAGCTCCTCCATATTGTGGATCCATGGGACATCACTCCAAACATGTTTTGGCACGTTGATTCGACATCAATGGCTCATATTTGCTTCACTTGGATCGGGGAGCCCACTTGTCATCCTCACAAGAGCTCCACCGACTCAACAACCAACTTGCAGCTAGAAACCGACATACCAACCGAATTCTAACCACCTTGGGAGCATGTTGGAGAGTCGTCGGATCCAAAGGCGGGGGATCATAGGGCGCCGCCTTGTCCAACAGGGCGCCCGCCCTGTCCATGCCACGTTCCACATTAGCAATCCATGGGAGATGCCAAATAACACACCTCCACCGTCGATCCAAGGTCGGTGCAAGGTCTACGGTCCGGTGGCCCTATTAAGTGGGGCTCCGACTCTCCACGGCCAAGTCAGTGCTCAAACCGACCGAACCAAAGTCGGTTCACCTCCAAACCGCCTCATGAACATGATGGAGGGCCGTTGGATGCGAAAGACGGTGGATCATAGGGCGTCCTCCCTACCTCTGGCGGCCACCGACCTCCAGCACGCCTACAAATACCCCTGGAGCCTACTAGCGCTATAAATAGGACCCTCTAGTTCACTTGTAGGGGGACAACTACTAGATATACAATCTCCACACGAGAGTCATAGCCTTAGAGCTCTCCTAGTGAGGAGTAGAAGAGAGGGAGAGAGTGAGGAGAAGCTGGAGGAGTGCCGGGCTTGTCAGCACCATCTTCGGCATGTATCTCTGCGGATGCGGGTCTCCTTCAAGTGAGCCACTCTGGGATTCTTCTTGGTTAAGGTACTTGGCTCTGTATGTGTTCTACTTCTATTGTTCATTGGTACATTGTCCATTTACTTGAGTGCTCTAGTCTATCTTTGGTACCTAGATTAGAGTAGTAAGCAATAGTGTAGGCGTGGTGCTTAGGCTATCGTTTACCAGTGTGTGTGGCTTGTTCCTCGGATGTGTGGTAGCTAGTGGGTGGTGACAGCCCCATCTAGTCTCTGTAGTCCACCATGTGTTTGTGCAAGTTCTTAAAGCGTAGGGCCCAAAGCTGTAACGGCACAAGTTATCTTTTGCGGTGCTTGACCGAAACAGAGCTCCAAAGTGAACAATCATTGTAGACCTTTCCTTGATCTAGAACCTTTGCCATGAAGACCCTCTCTACCCTATTTATCCCAAACATCTAGTTATCTTAGGACGACCTTGATTCTTAGTAGAACACTGAATACTCCTAGGCGAAAGCTACTTTGACAACCGTGCGCTTGCGGTCTTACCCCCTTGCCTTATTTAGTGTCAACAAGCTTTCTGGCGCTGTTGCCGGGGATATCTCTAGCCTTCGTGATTGCGTTAGGAGTTGTCAACAAGCTTTCTGGCGCCGTTGCCAGGGAACGGTAGTTGTTCTAGAACCGAACCAAGTCGTCTGTGTATCCTTATTCGTTTTTCTTCTTACCACCACCATACCCACCTCACCACCATCAACCACACCTTACAAAAAAACAAAAACGTCCCCTTTACTATGGATTCCACTCCTATCCATAAATTCTCCACTCCAAAGGGCGAGCTCTTAGAGCCACCACAATAATCGAAGCCAATCATAGCTTCTGGCTATGAACTCCGTCCTGGCTTTATAGCCATGGTTCGAGAGCAATCCTTCTTAGGGCAGGAAGATGAAAATCCTTACAACCACCTTCAGGAATTTGAGCAACTGTGCTCTTGCCTGAACATTCCTGGCATGTCACAAGAAACCTTAAAGTGGAAGTTATTTCCGTTCTCTTTGATGGGAGTAGCTAAACACTGGTATGCTCGATACATAGGGAGTGTGCAAGGAGAGTGGGAAGAACCGCGGAGCAAGTTCTGTTTAGCTTTCTTCTCTACCTCTGTTGACAATAGAAGTGGCAAACGGATATACCGCAAGCGTACGGTATTCAGTGTAGCCTTCACCGGAAGTATTCCAGGTATCGTATTTTCCACGGGGAACATGAAGTGTTCTAACTAGGTTCAAGACCGTCCAGTGATGAGACAAAGGATCTATGATAACTACGTAGAGAGGTTCTTATGTAGCAAAGATATCTAGTCTTGGTGTTCTAAGTATAAAGAGGTTTACCACCTCCTCCCTTTACAAGAGGCGATAGGCGAAACTGGAGGAGATATAACTCCTCCCGAGGCGGCTATGCTATTGTATTGATGCCCTGCCATTTTAATAACTTGTCTTACACACATGGTGGGATACTAAGACCAGACAAGGCTGTCACCACTTGCTAGCACCAACAAACAATCCGTGCGACAAGCGGCCCACACTAATAAGATATAGCCTAGACACCACGTCTACACTACACTTACTACTCTAACCTTCACGAGAGACTAGAGCACTTCACTAAGTAAAGCAATGTGCAAGTAAAGCAAGTATATACTTAAAATACCAGAACCATAATATCAAATACTTAGAAGGACTCAGATGTAAAACTGACTTAAAGATTCGTATCCGCTGAGGTACACCTTGGAGAAGACTCTCGACAGGCCCGGGGCTTTCTCCTGAAGACTTTCCTCACTCTCTCCCAACTAGCACAGCACTATAGCAGAGGTAAAGCTACTACATAGTGGTTTCTCCTACGAATCATGCTCTAAAGTGAAGGCCTATGGGGGGTATTTATAGGGGGAGGTGGAGTAGAGGCTACTCCACTACCATGTCATCAATCCGTGTGACCTCCATCATGCACCATTGGATCAAACCGCCATATAATCGCCTTAGGATCAAGGGTGGAGCTTTACCATCACGTGTTCAACATGAGGAATGCGGTGGAGGTTCAACCGACCTGGCTGGGCCTAATGAGGGGGTCGGCCGACCCCCCTATGGCAGGTGGGCCTAGCCAGGGTCTTCTAGAAGGTTTTCCCACCTTGCTGGAGTGCAGCTGAGCTTCGGGGCCCACAAAGGTAGGGTCGGCCGACCCACCTTTGGTGGAATCAAAGGTCCATCTTCTGCAGGTGGCTTCCTCATGCAATTCTAAGCACAATGGTGGTGCTACCTTGCCCAAGCTGGGGTTGGCCGACCCTATCATTATGCCCATCTTTTGCACATTATCTCCAGAAGCTATGATATTAATGATTGTGAAGTTGGTTTGTCATTTGACCATACTTGGTTGGTTGCCCAACCTTCATATGGAGCTTCCAGACACTGAAAAGTACCTGTTCTGAGTGCCTGCAACCAAATAATGACAAGAACATGTGGAACCAAGTTATTTGTACCTAAGTCACTATGTGTTTGGTGGTTTCCTTCCAGAAAGAATGTCTTGTTGACGGTTTTGATGGGGTAAAAACTTGGTATAACTACCGTCAACAACCTCTCGAGTTGTTAATCTTCATAAGAATGTGCTCAACATCGAACAAAAACCCAAGGAACCTTTAGGTGTAGCTTGGGCCCGTCTTTCAGATTTATCTATATCGGGACCCAATTTAACTTTACCCGATTCTATACTTTTGCAACATTTTTATATGGGGCTTAGCAAAGAATCTACAAAATTCCTTGACATTGCCTCGGGAGGAGCTTTCTTACAAGTTTCCGCAAGTGAAGGGAGGATCATTTTAGATAAAATACTTGAAAACACTCACTACACCGGAATTCAGGAAGAATTCCGTGAGGAAGACGAAGAACCGACCCCCAAGCGAGAAGAAGTTCTGACAACCGATTCCCTGCCTATTCAAACCATAGAGTCTGTTGTCAACCAAACACCCGAACCACCAAAAAAGGAAGAAATTCTACCTCCGGAATTTCCTTTTGAATTTGAGGAGGATCTTTCTCCTGATGTTGGGAACAACTTCAACCATCCAATTCATGAGAGATCTTTAGCATCATTGACCCTATCTCATCATCTTCTCTATTCATCTAAAGATTTGGTAGTCCAGGAGCCCCTCAAATCAATCTCTGACTTTGATCCCCTATATATCCCACCTTGTTTCTTTATCGATAGTTCAAACCAAGGAGGCAATCAAAATCTTTTTGGTTGAAAGGGAGGAAAAATCATCAGAGGCGTGGATCCCCATCCCAAAGGAGGAAGAGGATGGAAATCCAGTCATAGAATGTCATAGCCAAGAGATGATGGATGAATATGTTTGGTCTATTGACATTCTCAAGGAATCAACTTTGGAGTCCAAAAAGGGGGATCAGGTGGATGAGCATGAAGGTTATATCTTGGAAGAGGCACCAAATCCACGCTTTCATGAGAAATCTCCAGAGTCAATCTTCCCTTCTACCGTTAGAGCTTATGAGAGTTGCAACCATCATATGTTTCTCCTTTATGAAACCTTCAAAAGGATGGTTGCAGATGCTTTTGTTTACCATAAGTATTCCAAAGCTCATATTTGCCTTGGCACAAGTTCTTGCAGCTGAAACTGCAAAAGTCGAGCTTATGACTTAAAACAAAGCACTGCCGGGAGATAACCTGTTTGCTTGCTATTTCAATTCCATAAAGTTTGTTTAGCAATAATAATAAAAAAAATTACCTTTTATGTTTTTCCTTTCATCTTATTAGTTTTAAACAATTCCTATATTTGAATAATTTGACTCTCTGGTGTTTCCCACCAGTGGAGTCCCTTTTGTTTTCACCATTTCTGTCTATGAATAAAAGCCAGGTACTGTCTCATTGAAGTGTGGGGGTCTTGCGACCCCATTGTGCACAAATTCATCAAAGCTCATCATCAACATGTCATACATGACGCCTACTACCAGGGTTTCCACCTCTCCATAGCTTCAATACATCGGTATGATCTTGTTACACCTTTTTCATGTGTTATTCTCATGCTCTAAAGATACATGTTTAATCCTACAAATTAAATAAACCAAAACCACACTTTGATTAAAATTTTGAGAAGTGACATGTGTTAAGATAGAAGCTTGCATAAAGATTGTTCCATTTACATATTCTTATGCTTGTGGGAAAATACTTATAGGATAATCATATTGACTAAGTTGTTGTGGAGTGTGATATAGTTCTGGCTTATAAATCCTACCTTTTAGATTCAAAGTACTTGGAGAACATTCTTTTGATAAAATGTTAAAACCATAGTTTCACATACTCCTCAATGGTGATAAATTCCTACCACAGCCATATATACTTTTCATGGTTAAACTTTCTACATAAGCTACTTGCTTTGTGTTGAGTCTTGTCAAGTCCTGTTGACCCTTATTGAGAGATTTATCATGTTTCTAAGATCAAGATCACATCCATCCACCTAAATATGCACTACTCTACACTGGAGTAGGCGCAAAAACATGCCTTCCACTTAGATCCACCCAAAAATGCTCTACTCCTACACTGGGAGTAGACAAAAAAGAAGCCTATTAGGATTTTATTAACTAAATACTCCATGTTTTAAAGGTGTGATCTCTCTCTAATATTTGTTTATAGTAGAAGAGACATGGGCTATGCAAAAATAGGTGCAAAGATGCCCGCTTGAAAAAAGAAGAGAAAAAAAGAGAGATGAGCAAAAGCTCATGAAAAAAGAAAAAAATGATGATGATACCCATTTCTCTAAAGAAATAAAGTTAGAGAGAGATCATATCAAATAAAGGAGTATAGTAGAATTAGGTTTAGCCACCAAATATCCATACACATGCACATCTTGAACTAAGAGTATGGTACTTCTCTCCTTGGATCCAAGCATTGAGTCGACAACACATGCAAGGTAAGTATGCTATATCCTTTCCATACCTAGAACTCACATAAGCTTTTAGAAGTAGGAAAGGATAAGAAAGCAACTCATTACTATGCTTTGGTAAGGAATCATATACCATTGAGTGACTTGAGAGTACCATTTGAGGAGTATAAGTGAACTATGCTTTTTTGTGAAAATTTTAAAAACTCCAAGTCACTAAGATGAGAATTTGGGAAGATAACTTTGTTTTGAGAACTTTTCCACTTTTCAACCACTGAAAAATATATGTTAGCCAATGCCACATATCCCACTAGTATAAGATTTGTCTTGGAATAACTTTTGTGTTAGCTGTATGTCTTAAGATGCTATGATCATGCTTACTTTTATCCTTAACTTTTACTCGAGGACGGGTAAAGAGAAAGTGTGGGAGAACTTGTTGACGGTCGTTAACACCCTATTTGACCGTCAACATTCTACCCATAATCACGGTAAAACAATATGAAATGAGAAGAACTTAGTTTATAACTCACCGAGTTCCACATGTACTTGGAGAAATTATATGCATGCAGGAAAAATGATGAAAATGGGCAAAGATGATATGGATATGCCTCGTGGACCCCTCTGGTGCCACATGGGCACTAGAGAGGGGGCGCCCGCCCTATCCAACAGGGCGCACGCCCCCCACCTTGCACCAAATGAGCTCCGCCATATCATGGATCCGTGGGACATCATTCCAAACATGTTTTGGCACGTTGATTCAACATCAATGGCTCATATTTGCTTTACTTGGATCCGGGAGCCCACTTGTCATCCTCACAAGAGCTCCACCGACTCAACAACCAACTTGCAGCTAGAAACCGACATAGCAACCGGCTTCTAACCACCTCGGGAGCATTTTGGAGAGCCGTCAGATCCGAAGGCGGGGGATCATAGGGCGCCCGCCCTATCCAACAGGGCGCCTGCCTTGTCCCTGCCACATTCCACGTTAGCAATCTGTGGGAGATGCCAAATAACACACCTCCACCATCGATCCAAGGTCGGTGCAAGATCTATAGTCCGGTGGCCCTGTCAAGTGGGGCTACCGACTCCCCACGGCCAAGTCAGTGCTCAAACCGACCGAACCAAAGTTGGTTCACCTCCAAACCGCCTCATGAACATGATGGAGGGCCGTTGGATGTGAAAGGTGGTGGATCATAGGGCGCCCACCCTATCCACAGGGCGCCCGCCCTACCTCTGGCCTCCACCGACCTCCAGCACCCTATAAATACCCCTGGAGCCCTCTAGCACTATAAATAGGACCCTCTAGTTCACTTGTAGAGGGACAACTACTAGATATACACTCTCCATATGAGAGTCATAGCCTTAGAGCTCTCTTAGTGAGGAGTAGAAGAGAGGGAGAGAGTGAGGAGAAGCTGGAGGAGTGCCGGGCTTGTCGGCACCATCTTCGGCGTGTATCTCTGCGGATGCAGGTCTCCTTCAAGTGAGCCGCTCTGGGATTCTTCTTGGTTATGGTACTTGGCTCTGTAAGTGTTCTACTTCTATTGTTCATTGATACATTGTTCATTTACTTGAGTGCTCTAGTCTATCTTTGGTACCTAGATTAGAGTAGTAAGCAATAGTGTAGGCGTGGTGCTTAGGCTATCGTTTACCAGTGTGTGCGGCTTGTTCCTCGGATGTGTGGTAGCTAGTGGGTGGTGACAGCCCTATCTAGTCTCTGTAGTCCACCATGTGTTTGTGCAAGTTCTTAAAGCGTAGGGCCCGAAGCTATAATGGCACAAGTTATCTTTTGCGGTGCTTGACCGAAACAGAGCTCCGAAGTGAACAATCATTGTATACCTTTCCTTTATCTAGAACCTTTGCCATTAAGACCCTCTCTACCCTATTTATCCCAAACATCTAGTTATCTTAGGATGACCTTGATTCTTAGTAGAACACTCACGTTCCCTGTGGAAATCGATACCTTGGAATACTCCTAGATGAAAGCTACTTCGACAACCGTGCGCTTGCGGTCTTACCCCCTTGCCTTATTTAGTGTCAACAAGCTTTCTGGCGCTGTTGCCGGTGATATCTCTAGCCTTGGTGATTGCGTTAGGAATTGTCAACAGCCGGCAACTCCTCCAACTATCTCTAGCTCTTCTACCACACCACTTTTAGAACAAGAATAGCCCTAATCTGGAGAGACTACAAGGATAATCTTATACTTGATGCTTGGCTCTAGATCCTATCTTGGGTTTCTACTCTTCTGTAGATATGTCGGTGGAATTCTGAAACCCTGGATTGATTTCTCTCTAGATCATATGAAACCCTGGGGGGTCTGGGGCTGTTTATATAGGCCGGTGGGATGAACTGTAGCCCTAGGATCAAACCGACTTCAACGGGCGGTGGAGATTGATCTTCAAAAACGGGTGTGGGTCCACGTCGAAATGCACACGAAACGGACTCCTGACTAGGTTAGCTGACCTGTCAGGGAGGTCGGCCGACCTCCCCTGACTGCCAAGTGGGCCCCGCTTCGTCAGGCATGTCTCTGGTGTTATCTAGAATATTCTTGATCTCCTGTCACGGCGGAATTTGGTATTTTTCTCTATGATGTGGGTCCTTCTTGGTTCTTTTCCTGTATTGTCCCTGAAAAACACAGATTCACCAAAACTCGTTGAATTCTGTTAGTTTAAACCCTATTCTAGGTGTTGGCTCTCATTTATATCCTTTTTCATGATTGGTTGACAAGTAAAATCATACAATAACTACCGTCAACAAGCTCCCCCACACCAGATCTTGGCTCGTCCCGGGTAAAGGATGAAATTAAGCAATCTTAACCTTAGGATTAGACATCATCATTTCACCATTTCTAGTCATACCTGCACTGCGAGATTCGTGTCTACCATGAAACTTTGACCGGTTGAAGAGTAGAACAGCTAGAAACTGATCACCTTCTTCTATCAATCAAGTCTGTTGGAGGTTTTTGAATGTTTTGAAAATAAAGCATAGTTTACCTTCTCCTTCTTTGTAGTACTGTGGTGGTGCTAATCCTTGCCAAGGCATTGATGATGTTGCTTCCTCTGTTGCCTACTTCTAAAGCTTATGTGGAGTTGAGGTAGGGGTAAAGTGAAAACATACTTGTACTGCTTGTGTTGTAAAGTCAAAACAAGGATCCAAGGAGAAGGATGTCATACTCTTAGATCAAGATGTGCATGTGTGTGGAATATATGGTGGCTATCATAATTCTACTATGCTCCTTTTGAGGATTTTTCTCTCTCTCTCTTTCTTTTGCAGGACAACATGGGCTATCTTTCTTTTTCTTTTCTTTCTCTTCTCTTTTTTTCAGGCGGGCATCTGAGTACCCATTGTTTTTGTATTCCGGACACTTGTCCATTTTTATCTCTCAGGTGGATATCTTTGTACCCATTGTTTTCTCTCTTCTCACACTTTTGCATAGCCACATGCCTCTTCTCTGCATAAACTTTTTGAGAGATGATAACAATAACTTGGAGCATATATTCCTAACTTCTTTTTGTGCTTCCTCCAATATTGGAGTGAAACTATTTTGGGTGTAAGGCATGTTGTTGTGTATTCCCAGTGTAGGAATAGCAAATGTATGTGGAGTGTACGTGATCTTTTGATCTTGGAAGCATGATAAATTTCTCAACAAGGGTCACAAGGTTTGACAAAACTCAAAGCAGTAGCAAGCAGTAAATGTAGAAGGTTGATTCTATCCTATTTTTGGCTCTGGTAGGTAAATGCTTTTACTACAAAGGAGAAGCATAGCTATTGGTTTTTAAGTTTTGCAAATAAAATTTTCCAACAACAAGATATCAAGAATCAAGCTTTCATTATTCTTACTATCTCGTATTCCACAACAACTTAAGCAACATGGGGTCCCTAATTTAAGTTCCCAACAGCAGCAAGACTTCCAGGAAAAGTGTTATGTGTGTCTATCCTTAAGTCAAGGCTACTAAGGTTAATCCTTTCATGTTTTAAAGTTTCTTAATCATAAGATTTTCAATTCATTTGAAGCAAAACGGCGAGTGGCGTACGAGAAAATAGACAGTTCAGGGTGCGCACCTGACCGTGGACGAATCTCGCGGCGAGGCGGCACTGGGTGGATCGGCCGACCTAGGGAACGGGTCGGCCGGCCCTTCCTGGTGGCTGTTCATGCCCTGTCTCGTTATGTGTGATCTGTGCGTCAGTTGCTTCTGTTTTGGTGTACTTTCATGTTCGGTGTTCATCGTTCCATCACCGCTCCTCCCCCACACTTGTTTCCTGTTTTCCTTTATGCACAACAAAGTGGAGACAAGCACAGATATATCCAAGCGAGATAACAATGACTCAAACTGACTTTATTAATAGGGCACTTTTATTACACAAGATATTCAAACTAAAACGAACTAAGCAAACTAAAGCGAACTAATCGAGCTAAAATGAACTAAGCGAACTAAGGGTGCCCTAATTGATACATAACTCTAGTACCTCCTAGGATTGTTCTAAGAGAAGAGCTCAAACTTGATCTCTAATTCCCTATGCTTTCCTTCTTTCAGATCAATCCTTAGGTTGGTATTAGCTATAGTTCTAGCATGGAGCCTATTCTGATTTTCCATGATCTCCATCCTGTGTGTCATCTCGGCCATCTGCTGCTGGAGCTCTGCTGTGGTAACCTTGGATCGCTTCCTTGGAGGTTGCTCTCCCCTTGGTGCATCCTTGGGTGGCATGAATTTGACTTTGGACGGCTCGGCGCAGACTCCATCGAAGGTTGGGCGAGAGGCGTACTTGGCACATGTGACATGGCCATCCTTGTCAAGCTTCACCTTCGTCAGCGTCTCATTAGGCTTCGGCGGCAGGAGCTTGACATCCTTCGAGAGCTTGATGATCGGTTCTTTCCGTGGTGCGTCCTTCAGGTAGAGGGTCTCCGGCGGTGACGGAAGGGCTGATCTTGTACAAGCACGAAAGGATTGCTCATGCTTGCGTGGCTGGGTTGGCAGAGCAATGGTGAGAGGCCATGGGGTTCTAGAAGGGATGATGGCTTCAGAGTCATTAGCAGGAACCTTGCTTGGATCCACCCCGTAGGGGATGATCTTGTTATCGGCCATGGGAGTCTTGGAGGAGAGCTCGTAGGCACGAGGAAGCGGATGGCTTGGATGAGATGAGATGAGAGGCTAGCAGGGGCTGGTTATATAGTTTTCCGGTGGGCGCTAGGGCTTCGGAATTGACCCCACGAGTTTACGGTGGCGACGGACGGCCTAACAGATGCGAAAGTTGGAAAATATGCGAGAAGAGACCTGAAGGATAACGTCACAAAAAGGTGGCGGAGTTTAGAGGCATAAGGGGGTCAGCCGACCCAAAGGGCAGGTCGGGCGACCTCCCCCATTGCCCGTTTGGTGCTGGTCTCTTCGTGTGGCTTTCTCGCGATATTTAGTATCCAAAAAATGCACTTTCCCGTGCGGGAAGGCAAAAGGAAGGCTTAGACCCTAATATACTTGTTAAATTGATAAATTCAATAATATCTAATTCTTCTGGGCCCTTAATCGGTTCTAGAAAGTTTGAGGCGGTGACCATTTACCTTAAATAATGTACCTTCGTCGGTTTGGAGTGTGACCGCTCTATGGGACGAAGTGTTGATCACCTTGAATGGTCCTTCCCATTTGCTTCGTAGCTTTCCGTGACCGAATAACTTCACCCTAGAATTAAAAAGTGATACCTGATCTCCGGGTGCGAAGTCCTTCTTCTTCAACCTTTTGTCATGCCATCTCTTGGTTCTCTCTTTGTAGATCTTGGAATTGTGGTACTCTTTCTCACACCATTCATCTAGTTCAGAGAGTTGCAACTTTTTTTATTCCTATAGCATCCAGATTTATATTCCATCTCTTGATTACCCAGTGAGCCTTGAATTCAAGCTCTACTAGCAAGTGACAGGTCTTTCCATAAACAAGGTGGTATGGTGACATTCCAATTGGTGTCTTGTAGGCTGTTCTGTAAGCCCACAGTGCATCTGGTAGTCTGTCCTTCCATGGTGTTCCCATTTTGTTGACCGTCTTGTGCAGAATATTCTTGATCTGCTTTCTTTTGTCCTCCCCTAGTGATACATATCCTGCAACCATAAAATTCACAATATTTGCGTACCAGGGGTCGGATCGGGTGATCCGATAGAGCATGTCGTCCCTCATCGAGTCGTTGATGGGCATTTCCTACATATTCTCAAATGCATTCTAGACAAGTGATCTGCTACAGAACTTTCTACTCCCTTTTTATCTTTTATTTCTAAGTCAAATTCTTTGAGTAGCAAAATCCATCTTATCAATCTAAGTTTAGCATCTTTCTTAGTGAGCAAGTATTTTAAAGTAGCATGATCAGTGTAAATAATCACCTTAGCTCCAACTAAGTAAGATCTAAACTTGTCAATAGCAAAAACAACAGCAAGGAGTTCTTTTTCGGTTGTTGCATAATTAAGTTGTGGTCCTGTCAGAGTTTTGCTAGCATAAGCAATGGCATGATGCTTTCTATCTTTAGTTTCTCCCAAAACTGCCCCCACAGCATAATCACTAGCATCACACATAATTTCAAAAGGTAAAGACCAATCAGGGGGTTGAATGATTGGTGCAGAGATGAGTGCTTGCTTAAGGGTGTTAAAAGATTTCATACAAGCATCATCAAAAACAAAGGGAGCATCCTTGGCTAGCAAGTTTGTAAGAGGTCTAGCAATATGTGAAAAGTTTTGTATAAAGCGTCTATAAAAGCCAGCATGACCAAGAAAGCTTCTAATCCCTTTAACATTAATAGGTGGAGGTAGTTGTTCAATTACTTTAATTTTAGCTCTGTCTACCTCTATTGCTCTTTCAGACACTAGGTGTCCTAGCACTATTCCTTCTCTAACCATAAAATGACATTTTTCCCAATTAAGGACTAAGTGCTTTTCTTCACATCTTTGCAAAACCTTGTCTAAATTTTCAAGACAATCATCAAAAGTTTTCCATAAACAGAAAAGTCATCCATAAAAACTTCCATGATTTCCTCAATCATATCAGAAAAGATAGACATCATGCATCTTTGAAAAGAAGCTGGTGCATTACATAATCCAAAGGACATCCTATGGTAGGCATAGGTTCCATAAGAACATGTAAAGGTGGTTTCGCTCTGATCATCAGGGTAGATAGGGATTTGATGATATCCATAATATCCATCAAGAAAGCAAAATAAAGAGTGGTTTGCCAATCGCTCTAACATCTCATCGATGAAGGGCAAAGGGAAGTGATCTTTCCTTGTTGCCTTGTTGAGTTTTCTATAATCTATACACATCCGCCATCCAGTGATGGTTCTCTGAAGGATTAACTCATTCTTGCCATTCTTGACAACCGTCATGCCTCCCTTTTTAGGCACAACATGGACAGGGCTTACCCACTCACTATGTGGCACAGAATAAATAATCCCGGCGTGCAATAGCTTCAAGACCTCTTTCTTTACAACCTCTCTCATCGCATTGTTGAGCCTGCGTTGGGGCTCTCAAGATGGTATGAGGTTAGGATTAGTTGGAATGCGATGGGTGCAAAGAACAGGACTGGTTCCTTTCAGACCTTGGAGTGAATAGCCAAAAGCTGATCGATGTCTTTCCAAGACAGTGATCAAGCGAATGGTCTCTACCTGTGAGAGTTTATCAGTTATGATCACTGGAGATTGCATGTCTCCATTTAGGAAAGCATATCTAAGACCGGCTGGTAATGGCTTGAGCTCAATAGGAGGTTTAGGTGGCACTAGGAATTCATTAAGGGGTAAAGGTTCTGGATTTTCGGCTTCTTCCTCGATGAAGAATTCCTCATCTTCTTCAAGATGGGATTCTCTCAGAAAATCAAGGGCTGCCACCGTGATCTCAATAATTGGATTAGGCTCAGGACATTGCTCAGTCTTAGCATTCAAGGAATGGGTGATGGACAAAGGGAATCTAAAGTTTGGTCCTAATTGAATATTGATTGTCCCTGTTTGTCCTTCTTGAGTAAGTCTTCCAATGGGTTGGCCTATCAACAAGTCGAACTCCATGACATCAAAGATATAAAAACTTAGATGGAGCATGGTGTCATTTACCTGGATAGGGAGAACATATATGTAACAACCCTAAAAATCCACACAATCTAAAAATCCCAACCAATTAAAATTTTTCATTTATTTATTATGAAAACCCATTTTTCTTGTGCAAGCATATAGGTTTCATTATGAATTTGGTAAATAAAGGAGTGTAGTTTGCATTTTAATTCCATTCACATAGAATAATAACTTATGCATCACATTTGGGATTTATTGCAATTTATGTTTGTATTTACTCAATATTTAAATTGGGCAATAAATGTATATATACACTAAAATGAAAATAGAAATTGGAGAGAGAGAGTTAGGCCAGCCCAAACCAGCCCGGCCTTCTTCTCCTCACCTCACCCGCGCGCGCTCTACCCCGCCTCCCCGCACTGGACCGGCCCAACACCGCGCGCACGCGCGATGCCGACCGCACGCGCGCAACCGTTTCACCCGCTTTCCCGCAGCCGCTGACCACCCGGCCCCGCATGTCAGCCGCCTTCCCCTTCAACTGTTTCTCTTCTCCGTGAAGACGGTGGCTGACCGGGTCATGCGAATGGCGTGACCGACAGCGCCACGCTTGGCAGAGCCCTGACCCCGCTGTCCCCCTCCTGTCCCCTCCTTTCTTGGCCGCCAAGCGAACCCGCGCCCATCCGGAGCCCTAGATCCACTCGAGCCACGGCCCTTCGATCGGTCGAGCGTGATCAGGACCGTTCGCCATTGGAGCTGGCCAAGCTCGCCTATAAAAAGGAGCTCACCCCGAAGCCCTACCCTCATTTCCCCTCGCCGCCACCGCAGCACAGACCGGCACACTGCACCAAACCGAGAGAGAGAGAGCATAGGAGAAGGGCGGAGCAGAGGAGGAGAAGCTGCCGGAGCGCCGCCGCCGCGGAGCACGCCGGAGCCAGACATGGAGGAGAAGCCCGAGCTGCGGACGAGGAGCGGCACGGCACTGCGATCGCTCTGCACGGCTTCGACTCGCCACTGCACCGCCATCCTAGCTTCACCGACACCACGGTGAGCCACCGCACGCTATGTCCGAACCTCGCCCTGCTTTTGCCATGGCGTTCCGCCCACGGGACGCACAGGCACGAGCCTTTACCGGCTCGAGAAGATCACCTGCACCATGCACTCATGCGACCGGCCGAAACCCCCGGACTACAAGCTTGCTAGACCGAGAACGTAGCACGACGCGTTCTCGGCGGAGCGCGCTCACCACCGACGCGTTCCGACGCCGAATCACCCGTTCCGAGCAATCCGACTAGCACCCGTATAGGTTAGAGCGTCGTGGAGCACCGCCACGACCCCTTGAGCTAGCTACGCGGATCTAAGCGCTAGAGGAAGCCTGAATCGCCTTGGCCGCGTGCGCCGCGACCTTACCGAAGCGCCGCCGCGAGCCGTCGCCAAAAGAAGGTCATGCCATGGCTAAAGTTCGCCACCAGAGTGTTGTATGCTTCTCTGGCCTCACCAATTTGACAAGACCGCATTCGATTGAACCAATACTTGGTCGTAGCCGCGTTGCCGCCTTCCGCCGTCGTCGGCGACACGCCGCCGCCACAACCGAGCACCTTGGGAATCTCGGTAGCCAAAATTGGTAGTTGGTATACCATCGCCATAGACCCTGGACGCGTATAAAACTCCTAGAAGACCTCCTTAGCCCCGCCGGAACCTCACAGTCGCGGCGACATCGCCGTCGACACGTTCTGCCTCGCCTAAAATCCGTTTCGAGTACCCCGGTCGCCTCGCGCTGCGGAGAAAGGCCGCCGAGGTTCGCCAAGTCTGCCTCGGCACTGCCGCTAGATAGCCGAGCCCCGAATCACGACTGTCGCCTTGGCTACGTGCGCCTCCACCTCGTCGGAGAACCGCCGTATGCCGAGGGAGAGAAGGAGGCCATACCACGACTCTAACCCGCCACCATCTGGTCGGACGACTGCCTGAGCACGCCAATTGGGGAAAGCCGAGCCCTGTCTTGCCGAAATATGGTCATCGCCGCCCTGACATCGTCCGCCGCACCGGAGAGACACCGCCGCCTTGAACAGACGCCCTGGAACCCTGCTAGCACCAAATTTCCGATTCGTCCGAGCCTCCCCGGAAGAGCTCGGGAGAGCGGCACCCTCGGCGCCCAAATGTCCGATTCGCCCGAGCCTCCCCGGTAGACCTCGGGAGAGCGGCCCCCTCGGCGCCCAAATGTCCGATTCGCCCGAGCCTCCCCGGTAGACCTCGGGAGAGCGGCACCCTCGGCGCACCAAATCTCCGATTCACCCGAGCCTCCCCGGGAGAGCTCGGGAGAGCGGCACCCTCGGCGCCCAAATGTCCGATTCGCCCGAGCCCCACTGAGGTACGCCGAACTCCGCCGAGCTCCGCCGAGCTATGCCGTGCTCCGCCGAGCTACGCCGAGCTATGCCGAGCTCCGCCGAGCTACCCCCGACCACCGCCGAGCTACCCCCGACCACCGCCGAGCTACGCCGAGCTCTGCCGAGCTACGCCAACGCCCCCCCGACCACTGAGAACCGCCCCCCCGACCACTGAGAACTACCGCCGACGACTGAGAACCACCCCCGACCACCGTCGAGCTCGCCCGACCACCACCGAGCTACGACCGACGCAACCCCGACCAACGTCGAGCTCGCCCGACCAACCACCGAGCTGCGCCGACGCCGGCGACTCTCTGGGAACCAGCATCGAACACCTGGTGGGCGACCATCGGGTCTGTGTTCTGATGAGGCGCCACTTGCCGCACTACTGGACCCGCGCGCCACGTGGACCAATCCCGAGCTGCCCCTGTTTAATCGACCATTTTCCCATTTTCAGAGAATAGGATAATCTTCGAAAATTCATAACTTATTCATTCGATGTCCAAAAATTGCGCACCATATATCAAAATTCTCAGAAAAATGAGATCTACAATCTAAGACTATGTTTGTGCGCATTTGGCTCTTTATTTTACTGGATTTTTCTGAAATACTCTATAGGAGTCACTGACGCGACTATTTCGTGTTCGATTTCAGAGCCGGAGGAGGATCTGACTAAGGAGGACGACCACGAGTACTTTCAGGAGCTAGGAGACGACTACGAAGGTGCCACGTCCCACCAAATCCTTAGATCCTATTTACGCATTGCAAATGACATTGTTGCTATTGCTTTATGATTATGTATGGATTGGTTGCATGGTAGTATATTTGAATTCCCTCCCTTGATAAGACTTTACCCTGCTGTCCGCTGCTAGGTTAGCTGCTGCTTATTTTACTGTTACTCTTCCACTACTTACTACTTGCTATATGCTATGTGGTGGAATTGGGACGGTGTATAAATGATTATAACCACTGGGAGAGAGTGCTGCGTGCGTCTTGGGTGCGTGGTAAGGGTTGATGTCGACCAAGTGGGATGTGAGACAAGCCCATGGGGCAAGTCGTGCCGGGGGTGCAACCTGGGCATCCCCAAGCGAGATACCTGTGGCGGGTAAAGTTGTTGAGGAGGTCCCGGGTGGGATAGCCTTGGTGGTTTGAAGCCTGTGGACAGAGGTGCTGCGATGGCACGGGGAGAGTATCCCCTAAGTGGAGATGCCTGCTTGGTCAAACCTAGGATGGACTAGTTTCAGGTTCATGGGAATCCTTTTCTACTCACTCGCTTCTGATGGGCGGGAGACGGCTGGACTACTTGGTAGGACGGTGCCACTACTGCTAGGTTGAGAGGTGATAAGGGTGGGCGGAGACGGTCGATGGGTTCCCATTCCGTTCTAGATGCACAGTACCACTGGATGGGCCCGGTACTGTGTCTCCCAGTCTCAGCATAACGGTGTAGGATCCGGAATATCCCAGGGCTGAGTGGTAGGGTGGCAACGACCTAGGCAAGCAAGCACCCAGAATTCTGCCTAGGTGTTTGCGCAACACCTATGATGGCTAATCTTGTGGGTAGTGAAACCTCTGCAGAGTGTACGGTTGATCGATCGATACATATGCCAACCTGTTGGCTATGGACCTTTCCTGTGAAGCTTCTACTAGTGTAGTGAGTGTTCTCTTCTCCCCCTGGATGACATTTTTCCGGCAGTGTACCCGTTGTGGTAGTGTGCCGCTGAGATAGGCCCGAGAGGGAGTTGGGCCTGTCGAATGAGAGCGAGGTGTGGGTAAGTGAGATGTGGTGATGGGAAAAGGGATGATGGTGTTAACTGGAGATAAAACCTGACTAATTAAACATTGATTACAGCTGCATAGGAAACCTCAGCCTATAGGTCTGCTTGTATAGCCTTGCATCCACTTTCCACAAAGCAAATGCTGCATAGGTGGGCTCCGTGGCTAGTACAAATCGTACTGATAAATTTGCTGTCAGGTGACGAGAATGAGTACGACTTCGAGGAAGACGATGGCGAGGAATAGGGTCACGTGCTACACTCAAGTTGGCCGTGAAGGATGAATCGTTTCCGCATCTTCTAAAGCTTCTCTGATTGTTGATTCCGCCAGTGTGGCGATGTAATAAGTGTTTATGTAAGACTTAATTACCGTTGTATGGATCCTGGTGTCAACTGAGATATGGGTAATTTCATGGATTGTCCCAAGCAATCTGTTGAATTACAATTCGAGCCTGTGGATTTCCCTTCGCGGAAATCGAGGTCATTTCAGTTGGTATCAGAGCCATACTTGACTGTAGGACGAGACCCATAGAGAATGGACGTTAGAATAGGAAGCAAGACTCTCTTTCGGTTATATTACCGACCTTGCATTCACTTTTTATGCAATGGCTTATCTAATACAAGGACCTGCTAATCCGTTTCTTGAAAAATTCGCAGATGACCAGCCTTGGACCACCACTTCGTCCACTGCACGACGGCACTATTGAGATCCCGATCAATGGAAGGAACCACGGCAGATTTGCCATGGTACTACGCCAGGTGCTGGAGGAGCTGGGAGCACCGTCTGACCAGATCCAGTACTTCAGCCGAGGGAAGCTTGTCGAGGCAGAGGACAGCCGCATACCCGACGCCGTACTCGACCTTATGCACCAGTAGCTTATGGGACCCTGCGTGGCCCTTAGACTAGTGATACCATGAGTTGTCCTGTCATTGGCTATCTGCGCATAGCACGATCTTCTTAGCAGCTAGGAACATCCTTTATGTAATAATAACCATGTGATGAGTGACATTTGGATCTTATGCTTCTTATGGTTCTCTATGCTTCTTTGGTTGAGTGTAGGATAGCATGAAAAATGTTTTAATTCATTTAAATCGTTGAAAACATCTAACTCCTACTTAAACCACTACAAGATTATTACTGCACTGAGCACGTACCTAATAATTTCAGATGTCGATGAGACGTTCTGCGCGTTTGGAGAACCGCCAGCCCTCCCCAGCGCCTGCGCCAGGACGTGGGCGTGGTCGCAACCGTGGACGCCCAGCTGGCAGACGTGCTGGAGTTAACCTGGAAGAAGAGCTGCGCCGGGTAGAGGATGCACCGCCGGTGAACGATCCGCCACCACAAGGCGAGAACGTGCCTCCGCCACCGCCACCGCCGCCGCCACCGACGTTGGCGGAAGTGATGGCTCAGCGGACCCAGCTGCTGAATGCCATAGCTACTGGGATGAACAGGCACCACGGGCCACCCCAGAATGACTTCCAAAGGAAACTGGAGGGTTTCCTAAAGCTGAGGCCACCTACCTTCGACGGGACCGACAGCGATCCTCTCGCTGCCGACGATTGGCTTAAAGAGATGGAGAAGAAGCTGGACCTGACCACTTGCTCCGACGAGGAGTGTGTTGGGATTGCTAGCCACTAGCTGACCGGTGCTGCACGAGCATGGTGGGACAACTACACCAGCGCTCACGAGGACCCAGCCCGCATTGACTGGGATGAGTTCACCGAGGCTTTCCATGACCACCACATTCCTGAGGGAGTCATGGAGGCCAAGGAGAATGAGTTTCGCAACATCTCCCAGGGAGCTGACCGGATCCACGAGTACACCACCCACTTCAACTGCTTGCTCTGCTACGCACCTGCGTCTTGCATGAGTTTCGAGAAGGAAAAGATGTACTACTACAGGAAGGGACTTCAGACCAAGATCAGGTTGGCTCTGTCAGGGAACAAGAGCTACACTCTGCGAGAGCTGATTGACCGCTGTATTGAGATCAAGAAGGATCGCATGGAAGCACGCCTGGAATTCGAGGCCCAGAACAAGGGAAAGAAGCGCCGCTCTGAGGGACCCGCTCACACTGCTCCACCCCAGAGACAGCGAACAGGTGCACTCCCGCCTTTCCGAACCCGCCAGGGACCTTCTTCGGGAATGAGCCGTGGTGGTACCAACAGCAGCAACTATCACCGCCCCGCTCAGACCTACCCTGCGCCGACTCGAGCTGTGCAGAACACACCCGCCCCCGCTACCAACACGCCAAGGACAAGCAATTGGAAGGCTCCTGCGACAGCCACAGCAGGCAGTGCGCCCTTCACTTGCTTCGGATGCGGAAAGCCTGGACACCGTGTGGCTATGTGCCCCGACCTCAACCGTGCACCAGCAGCTGCACAGGGCACACCGAACCGGGGATCCGCTACCCGTGGAAGACTGAACCATATGACCGCTGAGGAAGCTGAAGCTGCACCTGATGCTGTGTACGGTACGTTCCTAGTTCAGGGTAACATGGCTACAGTTCTGTTCGATTCGGGAGCTACATGTTCATATATTTCATCTGCATATGCACGTAAGCATAACATACCTGTAACCCCGAGAGCAAACCCCATCCTAACTAGCTCGCCCTTAGGAACCTTCAGAAGCGTTCACATATGTAGGGGAGTGATAATCACAATCGAGGGACTTGACTTCCGAGCTGACCTAACCCTACTACCCTCCAATAGCTTAGATGTCATCTTAGACATGGACTGGCTAACCAAACACCGGGGAGTGAT
Organism: Eremochloa ophiuroides; assembly: GCA_038502445.1. Taxonomy (NCBI): domain Eukaryota; kingdom Viridiplantae; phylum Streptophyta; class Magnoliopsida; order Poales; family Poaceae; genus Eremochloa; species Eremochloa ophiuroides. The sequence goes on from JAHLJS010000006.1 coordinate 42,026,712, forward strand.
ATCTTGTTCACCTAGATATGTTCAGGTAACCCACCCTTGGGGAACAGCTGTCCGATGTGTACCCCAAACCGAGAGAGTCCAAGCCCTCCTATGTGCCCTGGAGACTGATAAGACAGAGCTGACATTCAGAGATGTGCCAGTAGTTTGTGAATTCAATGACGTATTTTCAGAGGAGTTGCTAGGAATGCCACCAGATAGAGATGTGGAGTTTGTTATAGAGCTGATGCCAGGGACTGCACCGATTGCCAAAAGACCCTACAGAATGTCGGCTGATGAGTTGAAGGAACTCAAGAAGCAGCTGGGAGAATTACTGGAGAAGGGCTTCATTAGGCCTAGTGCTTCGCCCTGGGGATCTCCCGTTTTGTTTGTCAAGAAGAAGGATGGCACGATGAGGATGTGCATTGACTACTGGAATCTGAATGCGGTCACAGTCAAGAATAAATACCCACTGCCCCGCATCGATGATCTGTTAGATCAACTGAGTAAGGCCAAGTACTTCTCGAAGATCGATCTCCGATCAGGGTACCATCAGATGAAGATCAGGGAAGAGGATATCCCGAAGACTGCATTTGTCACTAGATATGGACAGTATGAGTGCACAGTAGTCTCATTTGGACTCACTAATGCTCCAGCATACTTCATGAACATGATGAACAAGATCTTCATGAATGAGCTAGACAAGTTTGTGGTGGTATTCATTGATGATATATTGGTTTATTCAGCCACAAAAGAGGAACATAAACATCATCTGAGGACCGTATTGGAGAGGTTGTCTCGCAACCAGCTATACGCCAAATTCTCCAAGTGCGAATTCTGGCTTGAGGAAGTTGCTTTCCTTGGACACGTACTGTCAGGAGAAGGAGTCGCGGTAGACCCAGCCAAGATTGAAGCTGTGAAAGAGTGGGAACAACCCTGTAATGTGTCAGAAATCAGAAGCTTTTTGGGACTTGCAGGATACTATCGCAGATTTATTGAGAACTTCTCCAAGATTGCAAGACCCATGACCAACTTGCTGAAGAAAGAGAACAAGTTTATATGGACTCCTGAATGTGAGAAGAGTTTTCAGACCTTGAAGGAGAAGCTCACTACTACACCTGTACTAGCCCTGCCCGATATTCACAAAGATTTTGTTGTATATTGTGACGCCTCTCGGCAAGGTTTGGGCTGTGTACTAATGCAAGAAGGAAGGGTGATAGCTTATGCCTCAAGACAGTTGAAGGAACATGAGCAGCGATACCCGACTCATGACCTAGAACTTGCAGCCGTGGTACATGCACTCAAGATTTGGAGACACTATCTAATAAGCAACAAGTGTGACATCTACACTGACCACAAGAGCCTGAAGTACTTCTTCACACAAGAAGATTTGAATATGAGGCAGCGCAGATGGCTAGAACTCATCAAGGACTATGATCTTGAGATCCATTATCACCCAGGAAAGGCTAATGTTGTCGCTGATGCACTTAGCCGCAAAAGCTACTGCCATACCCTCATCACCAACTCTATGCCGCCTGAGCTCAGGAGAGAGTTCGACGCATTCTAGCTCGAGGTAGTCTCCTATGGCATGCTAAATGAGCTTCGCGTCGAGTACAATCTCACCTTACGGATCCGTGAAGTGCAAAAGAACTGTCCTGAGATAGACTATATCCATGGTTTGATGAAGCTGGGAAGAGGCCCTGAATACCGAGAAGATGAGCAGGGAACTGTATGGTACAAAGATAGAATCTGCGTACCGACGGATTCAGCGATACGAGAAGAGATCCTGTCGGAAGGGCATGACTCCAAATATTGCATTCACCCAGGGTCAGCCAAGATGTACCATGATCTAAGGAAGCACTTCTGGTGGGAGAATATGAAGACAGACATTGCAGGGCATGTAGCCCGATGTGATACATGCAATAGAATCAAGGCCGAGCATCAGAGACCAGCAGGGTTGCTACAACCAGTTGAGATACCAGAATGGAAGTGGGAGTGCATATCCATGGACTTCATATTAGGACTGCCCCGATCCGAGCATGGGTATGATTCTATATGGGTAATAGTGGACCGTCTAACCAAAGTTGCACATTTTATACCGGTAAAAAGGAAGTATAGAGTTGAAAAGCTAGCAGATCTGTACGTATCAAACATTTTGAAGTTACATGGGGCACCTCTGAGTATTATATCTGACCGAGGATCACAGTTCGTATCACAGTTCTGGAAATCCTTGCACAAGTCCATCGGGACCAAGCTCGACTATAGCACCGCATACCACCCGCAAACAGATGGGCAAACGGAAAGAGTGAACCAGATTCTCGAGGACATGTTACGTGCTTGCGTATTGAGGTACAAGGAAGGATGGGAGAGCTGTCTACCCCACGCCGAGTTCTCATACAATAACAGTTATCAGATGAGCATTAAGATATCTCCATTTGAAGCGTTGTATGGAAGACCGTGCAGAACACCGCTAATGTGGTCGAAACCAGGTGAAAGGACATTCTTCGGTCCTGCTAAGATTGTGGAAGCAGAAGAAGGTGTTGCCCAAGTAAGAGAGAATTTGAGGATTGCACAAAGTAGGCAAAAGAGCTATGCAGATAGAAGACGTAGAGAGCTTGAGTTCAAGATTGGGGATTATGTCTACCTCAAGGTATCTCCACTTCGTGGCACTGTCAGATTCCACGTAAAAGGGAAATTGGCACCAAGATATGTTGGGCCATACAAGATCTGTAAAAGGGTTGGAAAGCTTGCTTACAAGCTGGAACTACCGGAGGAATTATCTGGAGTACACCCCGTGTTCCATGTCTCGCAATTAAGAAAGTGTCTGAAGCTTCCCGAGGAGCAAGTTCCTACGGATGCATTAGACCTGCAAGACACACTTGAATACAAGGAACATCCGATCAAGATCTTGGCACGGGATACCAAGGAGACGCGGAACAAGACTATTCCGATGTGCAAGGTACAGTGGAGCAATCACACTGAAAGGGAAGCTACGTGGGAGAAAGAATCGAACTTGCGGATTATGTTTCCTTACCTCTTCGATGGGTACGTTATCTCTGAATCTCGAGGTCGAGATCCTAATGAGGGGGAGGACTGTAACAACCCTAAAAATCCACACAATCTAAAAATCCCAACCAATTAAAATTTTTCATTTATTTATTGTGAAAACCCATTTTTCTTGTGCAAGCATATAGGTTTCATTATGAATTTGGTAAATAAAGGAGTGTAGTTTGCATTTTAATTCCATTCACATAGAATAATAACTTATGCATCACATTTGGGATTTATTGCAATTTATGTTTGTATTTACTCAATATTTAAATTGGGCAATAAATGTATATATACACTAAAATGAAAATAGAAATTGGAGAGAGAGAGTTAGGCCAGCCCAAACCAGCCCGGCCTTCTTCTCCTCACCTCACCCGCGCGCGCGCTCTACCCCGCCTCCCCGCACTGGACCGGCCCAACACCGCGCGCACGCGCGCAACCGTTTCACCCGCTTTCCCGCAGCCACTGACTACCCGGCCCCGCATGTCAGCCGCCTTCCCCTTCCACTGTTTCTCTTCTCCGTGAAGACGGTGGCCGACCGGGTCATGCGAATGGCGTGACCGACAGCGCCACGCTTGGCAGAGCCCTGACCCCGCTGTCCCCCTCCTGTCCCCTCCTTTCTTGGCCGCCAAGCGAACCCGCGCCCATCCGGAGCCCTAGATCCACTCGAGCCACGGCCCTTCGATCGGTCGAGCGCGATCAGGACCGTTCGCCATTGGAGCTGGCCAAGCTCGCCTATAAAAAGGAGCTCACCCCGAAGCCCTACCCTCATTTCCCCTCGCCGCCACCGCAGCACAGACCGGCACACTGCACCAAACCGAGAGAGAGAGAGAGAGCGTAGGACAAGGGCGGAGCAGAGGAGGAGAAGCTGCCGGAGCGCCGCCGCCGCGGAGCACGCCGGAGCCGGACACGGAGGAGAAGCCCGAGCTGCGGACGAGGAGCGGCACGGCACTGCGATCGCTCTGCACGGCTTCGACTCGCCACTGCACCGCCATCCTAGCTTCACCGACACCACGGTGAGCCACCGCACGCTATGTCCGAACCTCGCCCTGCTTTTGCCATGGCGTTCCGCCCACGGGACGCGCAGGCACGAGCCTTTACCGGCTCGGGAAGATCACCTGCACCATGCACTCATGCGACCGGCCGAAACCCCCGGACTACAAGCTTGCTAGACCGAGAACGCAGCACGACGCGTTCTCGGCGGAGCGCGCTCACCACCGACGCGTTCCGACGCCGAATCACCCGTTCCGAGCAATCCGACTAGCACCCGTATAGGTTAGAGCGTCGTGGAGCACCGCCACGACCCCTTGAGCTAGCTACGCGGATCTAAACGCTAGAGGAAGCCTGAATCGCCTTGGCCGCGTGCGCCGCGACCTTACCGGAGCGCCACCGCGAGCCGTCGCCAAAAGAAGGTCATGCCATGGCTAAAGTTCGCCACCAGAGTGTTGTATGCTTCTCTGGCCTCACCAATTTGACAAGACCGCATTCGATTGAACCAATACTTGGTCGTAGCCGCGTTGCCGCCTTCCGCCGTCGTCGGCGACACGCCGCCGCCACAACCGAGCACCTTGGGAATCTCGGTAGCCAAAATTGGTAGTTGGTATACCATCGCCATAGACCCTGGACGCGTATACATCTCCTAGAAGACCTCCTTAGCCCCGCCGGAACCTCACAGTCGCGGCGACATCGCCGTCGACACGTTCCGCCTCGCCTAAAATCCATTTCGAGTACCCCGGTCGCCTCGCGCTGCGGAGAAAGGCCGCCGAGGTTCGCCAAGTCTGCCTCGGCACCGCCACTAGATAGCCGAGCCCCGAATCACGACTGTCGCCTTGGCTACGTGTGCCTCCACCTCGTCGGAGAACCGCCGTATGCCGAGGGAGAGAAGGAGGCCATACCACGACTCTAACCCGCCACCATCTGGTCGGACGACTGCCTGAGCACGCCAATTGGGGAAAGCCGAGCCCTGTCTTGCCGAAATATGGTCATCGCCGCCCTGACATCGTTCGCCGCACCGGAGAGACACCGCCGCCTTGAACAGACGCCCTGGAACCCTGCTAGCACCAAATTTCTGATTCGTCCGAGCCTCCCCGGAAGAGCTCGGGAGAGCGGCACCCTGAGCGCCCAAATGTCCGATTCGCCCGAGCCTCCCCGGTAGACCTCGGGAGAGCGGCCCCCTCGGCGCCCAAATGTCCGATTCGCCCGAGCCTCCCTGGTAGACCTCGGGAGAGCGGCACCCTCGGCGCACCAAATCTCCGATTCGCCCGAGCCTCCCCGGGAGAGCTCGGGAGAGCGGCACCCTCGGCGCCCAAATGTCTGATTCGCCCGAGCCCCGCCGAGGTACGCCGAACTCCGCCGAGCTCCGCCGAGCTACGCCGAGCTACGCCGAGCTCCGCTGAGCTACCCCCGACCACCGCCGAGCTACCCCCGAGCTCCGCCGAGCTACGCCGACGCCCCCCCGACCACTGAGAACCGCCCCCCCGACCACTGAGAACTACCCCCGACCACTGAGAACCACCCCCGACCACCGTCGAGCTCGCTCGACCACCGCCGAGCTACGACCGACGCAACCCCGACCAACGTCGAGCTCGCCCGACCAACCACCGAGCTGCGCCGACGCCGGCGACTCTCTGGGAACCAGCATCGAACACCTGGTGGGCGACCATCGGGTCTGTGTTCTGATGAGGCGCCACTTGCGGCACTACTGGACCCGCGCGCCACGTGGACCAATCCCGAGCTGCCCCTGATTAATCGACCATTTTCCCATTTTCAGAAAATAGGATAATCTTCGGAAATTCATAACTTATTCATTCGATGTCCAAAAATTGCGCACTATATATCAAAATTCTCAGAAAAATGAGATCTACAATCTAAGACTATGTTTGTGCGCATTTGGCTCTTTATTTTACTGGATTTTTCTGAAATACTCTATAGGAGTCACTGACGCGACTATTTCGTGTTCGATTTCAGAGCCGGAGGAGGATCTGACTAAGGAGGATGACCACGAGTACTTTCAGGAGCTAGGAGACGACTACGAATGTGCCACATCCCACCAAATCCTTAGATCCTATTTACGCATTGCAAATGACATTGTTGCTATTGCTTTATGATTATGTATGGATTGGTTGCATGGTAGTATATTTGAATTCCCTCCCTTGATAAGACTTTACCCTGCTGTCCGCTGCTAGGTTAGCTGCTGCTTATTTTACTGTTACTCTTCCACTACTTACTACTTGCTATATGCTATGTGGTGGAATTGGGACGGTGTATAAATGATTATAACCACTGGGAGAGAGTGCTGCGTGCGTCTTGGGTGCGTGGTAAGGGTTGATGTCGACCAAGTGGGATGTGAGACAAGCCCATGGGGCAAGTCGTGCCGGGGGTGCAACCTGGGCATCCCCAAGCGAGATACCTGTGGCGGGTAAAGTTGTTGAGGAGGTCCCGGGTGGGATAGCCTTGGTGGTTTGAAGCCCGTGGACGGAGGTGCTGCGATGGCACGGGGAGAGTATCCCCTAAGTGGAGATGCCTGCTTGGTCAAACCTAGGATGGACTAGTTTCAGGTTCATGGGAATCCTTTTCTACTCACTCGCTTCTGATGGGCGGGAGACGGCTGGACTACTTGGTAGGACGGTGCCACTACTGCTAGGTTGAGAGGTGATAAGGGTGGGCGGAGACGGTCGATGGGTTCCCGTTCCGTTCTAGATGCACAGTACCACTGGATGGGCCCGGTACTGTGTCTCCCAGTCTCAGCATAACGGTGTAGGATCCGGAATATCCCAGGGCTGAGTGGTAGGGTGGCAACGACCTAGGCAAGCAAGCACCCGGAATTCTGCCTAGGTGTTTGCGCAACACCTATGATGGCTAATCTTGTGGGTAGTGAAACCTCTGCAGAGTGTACGGTTGATCGATCGATACATATGCCAACCTGTTGGCTATGGACCTTTCCTGTGAAGCTTCTACTAGTGTAGTGAGTGTTCTCTTCTCCCCCTGGATGACATTTTTCCGGCAGTGTACCCGTTGTGGTAGTGTGCCGCTGAGATAGGCCCGAGAGGGAGTTGGGCCTGTCGAATGAGAGCGAGGTGTGGGTAAGTGAGATGTGGTGATGGGAAAAGGGATGATGGTGTTAACTGGAGATAAAACTTGACTAATTAAACATTGATTACAGCTGCATAGGAAACCTCAGCCTATAGGTCTGCTTGTATAGCCTTGCATCCACTTTCCACAAAGCAAATGCTGCATAGGTGGGCTCCGTGGCCAGTACAAATCGTACTGATAAATTTGCTGTCAGGTGACGAGAATGAGTACGACTTTGAGGAAGACGATGGCGAGGAATAGGGTCACGTGCTACACTCAAGTTGGCCGTGAAGGATGAATCGTTTCCGCATCTTCTAAAGCTTCTCTGATTGTTGATTCCGCCAGTGTGGCGATGTAATAAGTGTTTATGTAAGACTTAATTACCGTTGTATGGATCCTGGTGTCAACTGAGATATGGGTAATTTCATGGATTGTCCCAAACAATCTGTTGAATTACAATTCGAGCCTATGGATTTTCCTTCGCGGAAATCGAGGTCGTTTCAATATATAATGCCTGAACTTGGAATAATGTGCCCGGAAGAACTTTTCAAGAGCTTTGTTGTTGGGGTTAATGGCATGTGCATCGATAACTCTTGAGCAAATAATGTCGACATGATATTAACACCCGCAACTGGATTGTAGAAAGCTTCAAAAGGGCCTCTATGGATTTGGCATTTGATTAAGACAGAAGGTGAATCTAATCGGATCACATCAGAGGAAACCTCTGATTCTTCTAGCCAATCATTGCAGATTATGGCTATGAACTCTCTTGTGGTAACTACTAATTTCTAACCCTCGTGCAACGACGAAAAAAAGTTGCAATAGGCCCAATTTTGTTGCAAAATGTAGATGTTGCAATCAAATCGTGTTCATTGCCAATGGTTGCAGAAAGTCACGTTGCAATAAGGTATTGCAACCATTGCTAGTTTGGCATTGCAAATGTTGGAGTTTCTTGCAACAATAGTCATCCGTTGCCAAGCATGGCAATAGAACGTTGTCACAACGTTCGCGGTCGTGGCAATATAAGCAATTGCCACGCCTGTCTTCGTAGTAAGACGTGGTACTTGCAACGCTTGATAGCATAGCAATAGAGACATTTGCCACGAACAATGTCGTTGCAATTGTCTGTATTGCCACGCTAGAATTTTGTTGCCTATGATGTTATTGCCACGACTGTCAGGCCATGGCAAATACATCATTTGCCACGCAATTTTTTTCGTTGCGAGATATCATATTGCCACGACCATCACGATGTGGCGATAGTATCATTTGCCACGCAATTTTTTGTTGTTGCTAGAGATCATATGTTATTACCACAATAGCCTTGTCATGGCAATAATATGATTTGCCACGTAATTTTTTTCGTTGCCACAGATCATATTACCACGCAAGTCATTGTCACATATCATATTGCCACGCATAGCAGCTTGTTGGCATAGTTTGTATTGCAACGCTAGTACCATTTGATTAAAAACAATAAGCCATAATAAAAGTAATTACACTCACATAATTATAATCAATCATTCAAAAAGTTATCGAACTATTGAAATAGCATCTAATCTAAAATAAAAAACTGAGTATACAATTCACTCATTATTTCATAATCTTTAAATCTTGCAGTAGTACAAGACTTTCTAACATCTATGCAGCACTTTAGGGTTTCCTAACCGCACAACATGACATTGCCTCGGTTGTGTCCTCGCTTGATTATGAGCCTTCCACTCAATCCTTGTTCACCTAAGGACCAAACGAAAAGATTGGGATATTAGAAAAACATATGAAAAAATTGCCTTATTTAAATTGGATCTAACACCAACCAATTTGCAGTAGTCATGTCACATAAATCAACTTACTATAAGCATGACAATGAATAAATGACAAACAGAAGGTGAGTATGGAATGATCTTATAGTTTATTAATTACTAATAAGCTTATCTCATATAGTGTCATTGTGTCTTTATATACAAGTTACACATAGTGAGTAGGGAATGACCAACCTGCCATGTTATACATGTTAGTAGGAACTATAAGACATTACAACTTAATGGAAATAAGGATATCCTTATTAGGCACCTGAAGAGCAACATTGTTGGTACATAATTTCTAATAGTAGCGATTTCAGTTCACTGAGCTTATTCTCCATTACTTTCGCAAGTTCTTGTGAAATGGAAATATTTTTTTCTGCATCATCCTTAAAACTATCCAGTTTGTCAACTTATTCTGTAGTAAAAAGAGGTAATAACGACTCAATAGAGGAAATTGCATGGTTGCTGTTACTTCCAATTAAAAAAAGGTTCTGAGAAAAAAAGGATAAGTTGGATGACTTGACCTCTAACTAGCTCTGCATCAGCCCACCTTTAATATGAGCATCAGTTGTTTTCTAATGCTACAGTAGACCTATTAGTTAGCTTGCATGCGCAGAAAAAACATGGCGAATGCAATATTGATGAGATTACCTTGCAAAATTGTAGTGTGAAAAAAAATCTGCTGAGTTCTCCTTGGTTTATTGACATCAGTGGACCCTCTAAATAGCTTCACTCTCATTCCTTCTACTGCAAAAGCAAACATACACATACCGGATAAGCATGTATATATATATCTTGAAAAACAAAAACAAAAACAAATGTTTTCTTGTTTCCATGGAGTGTAAATGATTGTTCTGGGGCTGGGGTTAGTTTATCATTGTAAATGTGTGCTATTCCCATTAAACTATTGTCAGGTTACTAGGCAGCACTTACTGAGTAGGCTCCACAAAAATGACTTAAACTAGCTAGAAAGTGGAGTAGACGAATAGCAATGTCTGCCTTAATAAAGAGAGAACAATTTAGTGAGGTAATAATATGTTCATGCATTTTACAAAGGTAAATAGCTACATTGTCATGAATTCATTAAGAAATACTTAGATTTTGTTTTGACATTATGCCACAAGGAACCTTTGGACAACGTTTTGAATGGATCCACATTGATTATTAATAATATTAATAATTGCTTCCATTTAGTGGTTTAGTACAAGTTACATAAAAATCAAATAACCATTTTTGTCACAAATATAATCTAATTTGAAGGTGTATACAAGGCATATATGCTTCTAACAACCCAAAGCAGGTACCAAAATCAACATACAATCACCATTTGTTAGACCCTTCCTGACAGTTCTAGAATGTCAGTAATGGATCGCCAGCAAAAACTTAAATAGAAGTAAATAACACAATTAAGAGATGTCCATAGAACAACTAGCTAATTTCCATGCTCTGCTCTTTCACCGACCGCCGGAGGGCAGAGCCGCATCCCTGTTATGTGTGTGCCCTCACCTACCGTAGCATCCCAGACCCTGCTGTGGGTTCACCTAGGGGCTGGGATGGATGCGGTGCCGAAACGTTGCTCGAACCTTCGGCCGCCGCTCGCTAGATGCCCCATGGGGTGCGCGCGATCGAATCGCGCTGCCGCCCACGAGGTGCGCCACCAGTTCCGCATGGCCCACGAGTTGTTCGTGATATGCGACTGGCGGCCCTCCGCGCCAGCTGGCGCACTGACGGCCGCAGCCTAAAGAAGAAGCGGGAGTGGGTCTCCTCGCCGGTCGCCAGGGTGGTAAGAAGGGGCGGCGCGGGTGGGGAAGGATAAGGTGCAGCGCATGCGCATGGCAGCCGGACTGAGAGGGGCGGCGGCTGAGGGAGGAGCGGTGAGGATGAAGAGATCGGTTGTTTATATACTAGGTTTTTTTAATGGGCCAGTTGGGCTGATATTGTATATTTACTCCCTCCGTCCTAAAAAATAATCCTTCTTGCTTCTCGAAAAACAACTTTGATCAAATATATATTAAAAACTATTAATATTTGCAGTGCATAATTAATATCACTGTAAAGATTTTTAAATCTAGTTTTTTAATAAATTTATCTTGAGATAAAAATGTTGCACGTATTTTCTATAGATCGAGTCAAATTGTGACACGCATACCAACGGCGACACTTTTAAATGGACAGAGGGAGTATAGTCTATTTGCCATATAACGTTTCTTGGGTTTTTCCAAAAAAAAAAAAAAAAAGCTTTTGGGTTTTTCGGTAACCGAGGTTAAAACGTTGTTAAACTGAGCAAACTTCGGTTAGTTAAAACTCAGAACCAAATTAGTGTTCAATTTTTTTGGTTTTCTATTTCTATTTTCAGTTTTTGTTCTCGATTTTAAATATTTGTTTACATTATACAACAAATAAGGGACAAAATTTGAAATACATCTTGGTGTTGTTTGGTTCACATATTTGTAACGTGATTTGATTACAGGAGTGACAGATCATTTGTTTCATTCCGGCCATTTGGTACTCATTCCAATTTATTCAAACTTTCAGGAATCGGCACTCGAGTATGAATCATCAGCACCTGTTCAGCTAGCTGAATTGCACGGCTGGCTGTCTGATTGTTCTGATAGAAAAACATTGCTGAATGGTTGGCTGATGTTGGGTGATAAGTTCAAGCGAACGGAGCCGATCGTCTTCTCGGTAGTTGTCGTTTTGTATGTCCTTCTACATTTTTAGACTTCAACGGTGTGATTCCTCGGCGTCTTCCGACTCGTAATTCAGCACCCACCATTCTTTTCCACCATGTCTCTAAGAACAACTCCAATACCTTGGCTATTCATGCTGTAAAAGCTATTTTAGAATTTGTACAGAAAAAATAGGCTCCAATAGATGTGCTATCCGGTTTTGTAAAGTAAAAAAATTGGCTATCTCTTAATTTTCGTTGGCCATATATAACCAACCATGGGTGCGGTCATCCAGTTTTGGTTCCAGCGGGTTCGGGTCTAATTTTTCGTCCACAGTTTTTAGGTTTGGGCACCTGAAACATATCGGGTTTGGTTTCGGGTTTCGGTATTCACCTGCGAATACCCAATGGATGTCCGAAATAAACATTGTGAATAAAAACTCATGTATTTTTATTAATAAATTGTTTATGTAAGCTATTAAATTTATTCTAATTTGAGTCATCAAATTGTGTATTGTTTATTGCCTCTTGTTTATACATTTTAATATTTAATATATATTATACATATGTTGCTAAAAATTCTTTATTATTTTTGTTATTGCTATATAGTGGTGGGTTTCGGGTATCCGCGAGTTTTGGTTTTAGGGTGGATTTTTACCCGAATCGGTGGTCGGTGCGGGTTCAGGTTTTAAGTTCAGTTTCAGTTTTAAGTGCTAGAAACTCCACCCGATCAGAACCACACCCCGTTGACATCCTTAGTCATCCATGTTGATCAACATGGTTCGAGACATATCAAATGTTTGTCAAGTTTGAAGTTTTTCTCAGCCCTATTATAATAACTAGTAATTTTAAGTATCATATATGTTTAAATGAAGAACAAGAAGTATAATGTATATATTTGGCTTAACTATAAAATTAACTTGTGCATTTCTGACGTGCCTTCTGTAAGCCCTCCTATTGCAACCATGTCATATTGTTGCAACAAAAAAGCGTGGCATTAGAGTCAAAATTTAGTAGTGGGTCTTTCTATAGAAGGCTACTTTAGGAGGTTCTAAAGGTTCTACAGATGGTTTCTTGGACTCTTAAGGCTTCTTGATCATATGGAAGTTAGAGGTGTTTCTAAAATTAGAGAAAAGATCATCTTCAATTTCAAGTATAAAGTCCAAAAGCGGAGTATCCTCCTTTTTTATACGGTTGGAATTCGGGATAGCTGAGGGTTGAGATGTTGATGCTGAAGGTTCATGTTTAGCTACCCTAAGCTCTTCTTCTAACTCCTAAGGTTGGTTATCTAGGATTTTGTCTAGGATCTGTCGTGCTTCAGAATCTGAAACATGTGCAAAAGATCCTCCCGCAGAGTAGTTTATATGCCATTTGGATTTTCTCTTCAGACCCACAAAAAAGTGTTGAATGAGAATCGGGTCTGGTATAGATAGGTTTGGCCCAGATTTTATGAGATCATTAAAACATTCCCAGGATGTGGCCAGAGATTCATTATCTTTCTGTTTGAAAGATAGGATCTTGGTTCTGAGGTTGACAATTTTAGAAAGGGGGTAGAATTCTAGACAAAAGTTTGAGTGAAGTTTTCCCCAATCTCCTCCTTCTCTCTCTACGGTTCGGTCATACCAGGTTTTAGCTCTTTCTTTCAAAGAGAGAGGAAAAAGCTTCCACTTTAAGGTTTCATCAGACATGCCCTCTATACGGAGGCAGTCACAGGTCTGTTCGAAGTCTCGTAGGTGAAGATGAGGATTATTATCTCCCTCTCCTGAAAAGGACTGGCTTTGGACCATTTCAATCAGACACGGGCGTAACTCATAGGTAGGGGTTTGGATAGGCTTTGAGGATTGCCTAAGCTTATGGCTTATGCTCGTGGATGCAACATATTTATAGATGGGTGTGGTTTCAATGGCATCCATAAGGATGAAAACAAAAATAAGGAGATAATAAAGATAAAAGTATGAATACAAGGTTAAGATAGACTCTAGATGTTTCAACCGTTTTCCCCGGCAATGGCGCCAGAAATGCTTGTTGGTATAAGATAACTCAAACAAATAAACACTAGGATTATCTGCAAGCGGACAGATACCGATGTAGCACTTCACTCAGGAGTATTCCAAGTATCGTTATTTATATTTTACCACAGGGAAAATGGGATGACTAGAATCTAGACTTAACCCCTGAGCTGCTATCAAGGACAGAGAAAATAGGTGATAAAGGAGATTGCTAAGGCTTCTAGTTCTAATCCTCACAAGATATGATATGATTGTTCTTAATGGGGAATTACTATAGGAAAACACCAACAAAGGGTAAATTCCTTAGTAAAAGAGACCTACGGTCCTACTGATGGGAGGTGGACTGTGTAAGATTCAACAAGGCTAGGTCACCCTAGCGAGCTACCACCGATCCGGACAGTATGGGGCATTTACGAGCAAATATAATCTAAGCACCACGCTTAAACTATAAACTACTACTTCAATCAAGGAGCTACTAAGACTAAAGCACTCAAAAGAATCATAAACCTTAAGAACAATAATAACAACGTTACTCACTTAGCTTAGAAGTTGAACTCCGAAGAAATCTTCAGAAACAAGCCCCAAAGAAGGACTTGAATCCGCGGGTACAAGTCATAGAGCAGTCACCGATAGGTCGGCAACTCCTCCAACTATCTCTACCTCTTCTACCACACCACTTATAGAACAAGAATAGCCCTAATCTGGAGAGACTACAAGGCTAATCTTCTACTTGATGCTTGGCTCTAGATCCTATCTTGGGTTTCTACTCTTCTATAGATATGTCGGTGGAATTTTGAAGCCCTGGATTGATTTCTCTCTAGATCATATGAAACCCTGGGGGGTCTGGGGCTGTTTATATAGGCCGGTGGTATGAACCGTAGCCCTTGGATCAAACCGACTTCAACGGGCGGTGGAGATTGATCTTCAAAAATGGGTGTGGGTCCACATCGAAACGCACGCGAAACGGACTCCTGGCCAGGTCGGCCAACCTATCAAGGAGGTTGGCCGACCTCCCCTGACTGCCAAGTGGGCCCCGCTTCGTCAGGTGTGTCTCTGGTTTTCTCTAGAATATTCTTGATCTCCTGTCGCGGCGGAATTTGGTATTTTTCTCTATGATGTGGGTCCTCCTTGGTTCTTTTCTTGTATAGTCCCTGAAAAACACAGATTCACCAAAACTCGTGGAATTCACCAAAACTCATTTATATCCTTTTTCATGATTGGTTGACGGGTAAAATCATACAATAACTACCGTCAACAACTTGCTCATGCAGGATGGCATTGTTATGGAGTGCAGCCTCTAGCTGCTGCTGAGGCACCACACGTTGAGCTCTGAGGATATCCTCTACGTTCCAGGCTTCATTCCTTTGATGAACCACCTGTGTAAGCATGGCTTCATAGTTGTTGAGCGTTGTTTGCAGCTGATCTCTCTGGGCTCTGATCACCTGCAACTCTAACACAGCGGTCTCCTTGTTTTGCACTGCTTCATCTCTTTCGGTAGCCATCTCGACAAACTCCTTCTTGAGCTTCCCGATCCTAGCCTTGAGTTTATCCTTCATCTTACGCTTCTCCTAATCAGCGTGACGACAAGCATCGGTCATCTTGCAAAGACTGCCCTCTATGTTTCCATAGGCCTTCATGATAGCAAAAAGAGAATTGGTAGCTGGACCGTTGCTGCTCTAGCCCTCCTCAAAACCGCCAATCAGTGTGGTCCTATCCGGCTGGCTCCACACGGTCCTGCACGGGTCCTCTGTGGGAAACACACCAGCCAAAGCTCGTGCTACCATCTTAGGTGAAGTTTCAATCAAGTTCTTCAGCACCTTGTAGGCTGCCCTGCAGGCACCTTCCCAGGGGTCGTGCCACTGGACTCATAGCACCAACCACCCCACTCAGGATCACTTCCCCTGGGTGGAATTGTGGCTTCCACATCCACCAAGGTGTTTTCCTCTTCATCTTGTTCCGGGTGCCAAAGGTACTAGGGCTCCCTTCCTGCCGGGTATCCAGCAGCATGAAGCACTCTCCAGAGGAGCGTGGGCATGCCAAACTCTTCTAGGAACTTGTTCCTGCGGCATGACTCCCTTGGGGCTAGCTGACCTCTTGGAACATGTCCCCCAGTCGACTTGCGGGCAGTTGTCCTGGTCGGAGCCATCTGCAATCCAAGACCACGTGCTGATAGAAGTTAATTTATGAGATAAGAAATCATTATTCTTTACTATGAGTGGTATCTTTTAAGGAGGGGTGATGCAAGGCATAATGTAACATGATGCATGCTCGAATCTTACGTCCACACAATCCTAGTAAGAGTAAGATTCTACCGATGTAGACGGTGGTATACATTGTGCTCTCAATATACGCATCTAGTCGGACTAAAACGTTTTGTGGTTAGCGTACCTGCAGAAGATTCACTTCAGCCCAGACCCAATATGTATGCATAGCAAGAAAAAGAAGCACTTTTTGTCGGAATGCTCCCATGTACGCACACCCATGTACATACAGGTGCACCCGCGACCCCAAAAAAAAAGTACACCACACAAGAATACCTCGGTACGCACATATGGCACATGTACATACTTTGATATCAAATAAGCACTCCCCTAGGCCGACGGTTGTTCGACCATGCTCTCATATCTCACCTAACCTCATCCGAAGTGGCACATCGGCCCATAAGAAGCAATAAGAAACTGCAAGGTACATATATCCACCGAATAGAAACCAAATAAACCGCAATAAACATGATGCAATTTCTCCAAAGTTAGTACTTGTTGGCGCAAAAAGTGGTTCCCTAAGCCCAACACACCAGCGAAGCCGGAAACGACCCTTGAGGCAGTAAAGCTCTCGCAGATCCAGCTAGCTTCGGACCCGGTCTGAGAGTGTCAGTAACACCCAAGCGTGCCAGTCAATTTGACCTGCAATTGACAAGGAAAAAGATAATAATCAGTAATCACAGGGCGGAACTAACCGGTATGTCTAGGTAGTTCCAACTGTATGGCTCGAAGAGCCGATGTAATGGGAGATACACTAGAAAGCCGATTCCGTCATGTTATGAACCGATTGTAGCGAAACATGCATTATAACTCAAGTTAACCGATTCAAACATGAATTCAATGATATATACTTGCTGTAGACAGAAATATGCTATAAAAGATGTAGTCACAGCAAACTAACATGATCATAAGATGTCTCAATGTAAAATAAGATGAAATCGGCTACTTTAGCCGATTCGGTGTATACGGGCAACATACAAGCCTATAAAGTAGACAATGTTTCAACTCTCCGGCTAATAGATCTAGATCACAATCTTGCAACAGTAGAGATCGAGCGGATCGAGGCAGTCATGATGAAGTTGTAACTTAAATCCGTTAACCTTTGAATCTAGACAATGTTTACTTTATTACTTGAGTGCGACCCGTATCTAATCTAGACCCAAAATACAATTGGCTAGTGCAAAGCATTCAATATAAAACGAATGGCAAGCATAATTCGTTGAACATATAGATCTATTAGATATAAGCCGACGCATATAGATCAAGACGGGCAAATTGATGATTGCTTTAAATAATAAACAATAAACATAAGCAACATCGGTAACTTAATGAATCCAGCTAAACTGCCAAATTTAACTAGAGCTGATAACTAATCCATGCATGCAAACTATTTTAATCTATAGCCTGTCCACTGGATGACATTAACTAATAAATTAATCAAGCAAACAAACACGAATCGATAACTAATCCGCGCGTGAAAACCGTCCTAATCTGCATCTCGTCCACCGGATGACGGTTAACACAGATTGATCGGGTAAACCAGCGTGAATCATCCTTGACTCACTATGCTTCCCGCGTCCACCGGATGACGCCAAAGAAACAGAGCTTAGCAAGGACCCTGGTCCGCCATGCTTCCGCGTCCACCGGATGACGCTAAAAAGACATAGTTTAACAGAGGGTTGACGATACTTACAAGCAAGCCTGCGTCCACCGGATGACACCCAGCCTGGATGAAGTAACTCGCCGGACTCGACTGACTCTAGGGTTTGGTGGCCGGAGCCGAAAGTTGTGTTGTATTGATGTTGTTGTTTGTTTTACAATGGCTGAGGGCTTATATTTATACCCTGAGCGTAGATAGAGTCCTAGTCGAATTACAACTCATCAATAGATAAGGAAACTAACAAACTATCCTATATCTAAGGTAACTTGGAGTCCCAACTTCCCTTTCATAACGGACTCCGATCGTGATAGCATCTTGGTGGTGCGGACTTTGGATGACGTCACCAATACCGACGCTGCTCTGTCACCTTCGCCCGATAACCGATTCACCGTTCAATCGGCTATTCTCCTTCCTTCTGCTGGACGGAATCCGCTTCCGAGATCGGCTATCTTCCTTCGGTATCGGCTATCGGCTCCCAGCCCAAAATCTGGTGTTAACAGTACTTAGTTAAGCCACCTGATTATAATAATATAATATATATAATAGGGCACAAGAGGATTGACCACTGGCACACTTAGTTTGGTAAGACTTATTTTAAAAGCTCACTCTACTAAGGATTTACTAATAGAAATTATGTTTTCGAAGACAAAACCTTTGTTTTTAAATACATATGCATTTGGTTTAACACTAAACCTTGCTCCGATGCCAGCTGTAACAGAACCGACCAACTTATAAGAGCACAAGTACAAAAGTGATCAATTAAGCGTTCAAAACTTTTCCACTTGAGCACATATAAGTCCGGTAGTTCGCCGAAATCTTGATGGATCTCAGATCAGCCAACATAATAGCCAAGATTGTACATAGCTTAGTGCAACCATCCGCATATTACAACATTGAAACATAGTTCGCAACACAAATACATAGGAGTCAAATAGTTATTACAACCCAAGTTCAAATAGGGAAAGTAAAGTAGTTTTGCAGAACGCAACACCTTAGTTCAAATAACAAGCCAGTAACCAAGTCATCCTCACAAAAGCAACCTAGTAAAGATCTCAGAAGAGTCATTGCCCAATGACTTAGTCCTCATCCACAGCCGGGTAAAGACAAACCTTGCAGTAGCCATGATACATCGTATCGTCTGCAACAATAGGAATAAAACCCTGAGTACTCGAATGTACTCAGCTAGACTTACCCATCGTAAACCAGAAATAAAATGATGCTGAGAGAAATGCAAGGCTATATTTGGTGGAGCTGGCTGGACATTGTTTGCATAAAAGCTTAAGGTTCATTATGCAGGTTGATCCAAGTTTTATGATCAGATTAATCAGCTTGCTTTATTAATGCCTGTCTAGGTGAACACCTATTCAACTAGGTTATAGCATCATTTTCATTATTGAACTAGAATTGAGTGATTATCTTGCTTAGGTTCCTTGTATAGCACAATCAACTCCTGGAACTAGTCAAACAAAGATCATATTCATATCCAGTTCATTAATTGCAATTCAGCTCTTCAACCATGTACATCCATTCATAAATTAGTTTGGAGCACACAGTGCCGCTGCTCATGTCAAGTTCTCACTAACGGGGAGAGGCCGCGATTATAATTGACTTCCTACCAGCTAGAGTAAATACCAAACACTCGCCTTACACCTGCCCTCGGTTGAGTAGTATCAGGTGATCTTTTGAATAGTTTAGGTAAAAGTTAGTATAGGGTCCAGCCCGGCACCGTACACGAGGGATTCAACGGTGGCCAGGATGCTCGGATCTTTCCTAACCTGGTTGCATCGACCGGGCCACTAGGTCCCCGCCCATGGTCCTATCCGCAACCTACGGGGGTACGCACTTCAAACCAGTCGGCTCCCACCATGAACTGGACTACTCGACTTCATGGTCAGAACGACTTATCCGGCCAGTTAAGTGAGAGGTAGGGTTCAACATGACACGAGGACATACAAAGCATACTGTCCTTAATGGAACATTCGGGGGCAGATACGCAGCAAGGACTACCATGCCTTGTTGGTTCTCAACCATCCTCCTGTCCCTTCTGATTATTCATGAAGCCTGGGTTAAGTTCCACAGCAGCAATTATTTAAGAACTGGTCAAGGTAAGAATATGACAGGGGATCATCCGACTTTTACCGGACTAAGCAGGGCTAAGCATAGCTTCAATCCTAGAACTAAATAGGAATTAGGTATCTTTTGTAGTCAAGGAAAGGATATGCAATAGTAAGGGTTTCAATCAACTCCTATTACTTAATGCAGCATAACATAAGAATAAAGACGCAAGTAAGTATTTGTAAAACATGGGAGGCTTAAAATGCTCCGGGGCTTGCCTTTCAGAAAAGAAGCAGGGAGATGGTCAGGGCACTCTGAGAGATTCTCTGGGTCAACTTCCTCTGCTGCTTGTCCTTCGGGCTCCTGAGTGGACTCCAACTCCTCCGGCTCCGGGTCCAGCGGCTCGAACTCCAGCAGTGTCACTCCCTCCGGAACACCTATTGCATGGTGATGCAAGACAAACTAAGATACAATGCTCTAGATAAAAGTTATGATGCACAAATGACATGATGCACATGACATGCAATATCAGAGAAAGCCTTACAACTTCTAATCACCCTTTTTCTTTAACCTTATGTACAATTTCTCGTCCACAGTCAAAGGGCGACAGCTTGCACCTAAGGACGTTAACTATATTAGACAGGCAATTAAGTTGTAACCCAACTTGTTCACACATAAAAGAAGACACAAGCTTGCTGCCCAGAATTAGTACTCTGGACCTGACCCTCATACTAGGATCAAGCACTTCACAACATTAGCAAAAACCCTAAAATCACCACTAGAAGGGTTGATTACTTCTTTTATTTCCATAACTACGAGTATAGGTTACAACTGTAGCTACTTCTTCCAGGATACCAAAAATTATGATAAAAATACAAAAGCTAAAACATGCTCTCTGGAGTCTACAGTCAAATTTTCACAGCAAACACAATTACCAAACAGCCTGTACAAAAATAACAAGACAGCAAGCTGAAAACAGGTAATGATCACTTTGTACTGTGAAAGTCATCAATCAGCAGATTTTATATTTTTCCTGGCTTCTATACATGCAATAAGAGTGTACAAACATTGCCAAGCTCAAACAATCCGTATTTTAATTTTAGTGAATTAAACAAGAATCTGCCCTAATCAATGATTAAAGTAAAACATTAATATTTTACACAAGACAACCTCAAGATATATTTTTCACAGATAGAACAGGTCACAACAAGTTTAACAAAACTGGAATCACATTTTTAGCACATCCTAATAATTAGTTATGCATTTTCTCAATTTAACACATATAAGAAAATAAATAAAACAGCACAGAAAAGATACTAAACAGTTACCTAAAAATATTTTTCCTAGATAGAATATCACAAGATGCATTTTTATAACTCAAGTTATGAATTTCACAAGCTTTTAACAGAATTAACAAGGCATTTTCTAAAAACCAGAAAATTCATTTGAGCTAGTTTTGCTATGGGCACCTAGATCTGTGCACCCAGCGGGTTCTCCACCCACTGACGCGTGGGCCCCGTGGGTCAAACGGTCCCACTGGTCAGAGGGAGACTGGAGCCGCGCGGTTCGACAGCGGCGTTCTCGCCAGTAGCGAGCTCTCCGGCGACAAGGTCTACACCTACGGGTCCCTTTCGAGCTCCTGAACACGATGGTCTAGGTGGTTGACCTTATGCTGCCCGGAACACGAGACGCCGGCGACAATGGCGGATGACGGCACTGCTGTGAGGCGCGCCGGCCGACTCCGGTCACGGCGAGTCGCGCGTGGGTACGCAACAGCTCCACTACAACCCTAAGGAGCTTCGGACCAGATCTAGCGTCAAGAGAACCACAACAGCGAGCTCCGTGCCCGTGCATGGCGGAATGGCGGTGAGCACCGCGACAGCGAGGTCGCGTTCTGGCGAACAGAGACCTTCCCCAGCCCAACTGACTACTCCTACAGCAACGGAAGGGCACGGGGACCCTCGGAGTCAAGAAAACCGGGCCAAGAACCTCGAGGGTGAGGCTGGCCACGGGGGCGCAAAGCGCGCGGAGGTGCTCCGGTGAGCATCCACAGCGGCGCCAAGGTTTAGAGGCTCACCTAGGGCTCGGACGGCCAAGCAAACCGGTTAAGAAGACAGAGGAGACAACGGCGAGGCTGGAGACTAGCTGGATTGGCCGGCGAGGTAGTGACGACGGCGTATTGCTGCTGGCAATGTCGCGGCGGCGCGCACGCTCTCGGTGCTCCGCTCCGTCAGAGACGAAGGAGGAGACAGGAGCGGCCGAAAATGGAAATAAGGGGTTGGCCTCGACTCTGGGGTGGCCGCGCCCCTTGTAGGCCGGCACCGCCCTCCGCCGCCGATGTACGGCCGCCAGGTGGCACGCGCGGCCTGCGCGCGGTCGGCCACCGGTCGGTCGGTTTGAATCGACAATCAATTGATTCAGTCGACTGAAACCGCCACCTTAATCGATCTATAACTCACGATCTAAAGCATTTTAGCGAAAAGTTCCCTGATACAAGTTGAAGAACTATGTGAGATCTTCAATCGATATTAGGAGCACTTCCACTGATTCGAGCTGGTTAGGGAGATAGAAGGCTCTGAACATGGGCACATGGAAACGGTGATGGGTTTCCAGACTTAGCAAAATTTAGAGAGGTTAAAACCAGGCCAAAACTGACTTGTGGGCCCTGTTTGACCTTGCTAGGCACATTTTCATGGGTTGACCCCTTAATAAAGATTGTTCTAAATAAATTTTTTCACAACTTTTATTAAGGTCACACTGCCATGCAAAGCTTCAAGGTTGACTTTCTAGTTTGGTCAAACAGAAGAGGTTTTAGAGGTTCTAGGGTTAGCTATCACTTGGAGGCATTATTTCATGAAGTGACCTTCATGAACATTGTTCCAAATGACATCATTAGTGATCCTAAGCTAGTTTTGGGGCTTAGTTAGGTTCTTCAACACACAAAGATCACACAAGTTAGCAAATCAAGCACATAGATCAAGTTAAGTCAAAAGAAGATCAATGCAACACATGATGAAGTTATGCTCATGAACATGAATGCATGAGTGATGCATGTGCTTAATGCAAGGCAGGTGTGAGTGTGCTAGCTTAACACCTAGGGTGTTACAATAGTGGCGTTCGATCTTCTCGGCGTCTTTGATGGTGGTTGGCCAGTAAAAACCTGCTCAGAAGGCTTTTCCGACCAGAGTCCATGAAGCTGCATGATTGCCGCACATGCCTGCATGGATTTCATGGAGGATTTTGACGCCTTCTTCTCACACAACGCACTTCTGGAGGACCTCGCCTCTAGCGTTTTTGCGCATAAGTTTGCCACTGACCAGAACGTAATGCTTAGAGCGGCGGATAATGCGCTCCGTTTCGGTTTTATCTTCTGGAACTTTGGCCTCGAGCATGTATGCGATGAGGGGTGCTCGCTGTTGACATTTCATAACGCAAACAGATTAATCCGCAAGTGCACGGATACCGCTGTAGCTTTCACCCGAGAGTATTCCAGGGTATCGATTTCCACAGGGAACGTGAAGTGTACTAATTGGGTCTCAAGATCGCCCAAGGATAAATTTATATATGTTTTTTAGGGAGAGAGAGAAACATTTCCTAAGTTCTCTAAATGATCTAGGAATCATGGTTACTATAAGTGTATTTATTTTGGGACATTAAAACACTAGCCTCAGACTGAGATGAGAATGGGACTAGGAAGTTCTGACTACGGTCCTATAAACTCTAACCCAAACGTGGTGGGATACGTCGGCCGTCAGGGCTGTCACCACCTGGGGCTACCACAACTATACGTAGGGCTAGGTGTAATTCAAGGTAATTGCAAGACTAAACACCATGTCTAATCTTTTAATTACTACTCTAGCATTGCAAAGACTAGAGCACTTGATGCAAGCGAGAATCTAATAAATAACTTAAAGTAAATAATGCAATTAAGTAAAAGAGAACTCAAGATTAGTAATTGAAGAACCTGAAGATTAGTTGAAGACGAACCAGATCTGTAGTAGTACAAAATCAAGGAAGATCCGACAGATCCGGCTCTCCCGTAGCTATCTCCTCTACTCTCTCCTTATTTTCTAATTGCAACTAGATGATAATCATCTATAGGGACAATACTACAATGGAGAACAAATTATGAAGAGGTCTAAAACCCTAGAATATGTAGAGGTGCCTCTTCTGAGAGGGCCTGGGGCGTCCTTTTATAGGCCTGGGTGGAGTAGGGGCCAAGGAACTGCCACGTCATCAATCCGTGTCTCAATTAATATGCACCGTCAGATCAAATCGACCTTGTATGGATGGTGGGTGATGTTGCTTGGTCACCAAGGAAGTCCCCAACCGACCTGCGCAGAAAACCGGTCAAGAACCGGTCGTTTGACCCCCGAACCGGAGCTAAACCGGCCGCACCGCGTCTCAATTAATGTACGCGTCTGCAGTCTTTCTGCAGAAATCTGAACTCTTCCAGACAGCTGGACCGGCCGATTTACGTGGTTCAGACGCACTTTGGACAGCTGGACCGCGCCACCGCCATCAGGAGCCAACCGTCGTGCGCCACCTGTCACTGGCCGGTGTTGACGGTAATTATTGTATGATTTTATCCGTCAACTAAATATGAAATAAGGGTATAAAGGCAAACACCACCATAGAATAGGGCTTTAACTGACAGAATTCCACAGTTTTGGTGAATCAGTGTTTTCTAGGGGGTTAATCAGAAAAGAACCAAGGGAGACCCACCTGTCGGATTAAAATAACAAATCCGCCACGAAAGGAGATCAAGAACAAATTCCAGAGACATGCCTACCGAATTAAAATAACAAATTCCAGAGACACGCCTGCCGAAACGGGACCCACAACTCAGAGAGAGGGGGTCGGCCGACCCTCTGACCAGGTCGGCCGACCTGTCAGGGAGTCCTTCCCACGTGCGCTTTGACGTGGACCCACATCCCGATTTTTACGTCAATCTCCACCGCGCGTTGAAGTCGGTTTCATCCCACCGGCCTATATAAGGAGCCCCAGACCCCCCAGGGTTTCATATCAATCAATCAGATATCAGTTCAATCCAGTTGTAGAGAGCCAAAAACCGTAGAATCATTAGAGCTTCACCATCTAGAGCATAGCTACATAGGTTAGAAGTAGAAGGAGGCAAGTTCTACTGGAGCTAGAAGGTTTCCCAGGAGCCATTGTAAGCTCTCTCTTGTATCTTAAACCTCTTTTGAGTGCTTGAGATAAATTTGATTGACATTGTTCTACTATTGATTATGTTCTCAATTATGCTATTCATTACTTATCTAGATTGTATACTTTGCATAGTTAGAATGCATTCATATTCATATTCATACATAGGTTTGTATAGCTCTCATTCATTGACGTCATGGATAGGTGACCAACAGCATGTAAGCATGTGCTTAGATGTAGTTTGTCTGCAAATGCGCCTTATATTCTAGGTTTTGTGGTAGATCGCGGATGTGACACTCCCGCTGAGTCCTTTGTAATCCACACTCCGAATGTAGGAAGAGTAGGAAGTTATTATTATTTCAGAAGGCTGCCTATGATCTTGATCTTCCTTAGTAATATTCCCTTAAGTATGAATATGAAGTGTCTTTGCCATGATTGCTGGTATAATTGCACCAATCTAATATATCTTTAATAGTATAGTTAGAACGACTTAGGATATCCTTATGCTTCAACCTAATCCATGCTAGTGTCTAGATAGGAAGTGCTCTAAGTGATCATTATTATTGATTGATTGATTGATTGATCATTATGCTTATCATATATATCATTATTATTGTGACATAACCCCTGTTCTGAGTAAGTAGGTCATGCATGGTATTCTCCATATTTGCATATGCATATAATATCCATCTATCTACCTGCATCCCATTTATTGCCAACCCTTCCCAGCGGTAAAATATAAATGACAACTGTTGGCATTTCTTAACGTCGTTACAAAAGATAGACTAAAAGTCCATCCCCGGTAACGGTGCCAGAAATGTTTGTTGGCATTTCTAACGTCGTTACAAAAGATAGACTAAAAGTCCATCCCCGGCAACGGCGCCAGAAATGCTTGTTGGCGTTTCTTAGCATCACTACTAAAGATAGACTATAAGTCCATCCTTAATGATAATACCAGAAACGTAAGTTGACATTCCCAACCACCATTACTTCAGAAAGGTAACCCTTGGCCCTTAATGGCGCCGGCCTAGGTAATGTAGTCTGGTAATAGCAGTTAGAAGTGCCGGATTGGCCTTCCTAACCGTCATTACTTACGATATGCAAAACTGTGACACGGCGCCGTGGGCTGCACAAGAATTACAATCTTTAAGTAATGGTACTTAGGTATGCCAATCATGATAGCTCAGTATAGATAAATCCGCAAGCGCACGGAACTATCATTGTAGCATTTCAACCCGTGAGTATTCAGGGGTGTCGTATTTATAATTTCCCGTAGGAGGGCAGGACGAATGCATCTAGCTTTGGCATAAACATGAAGTCTTATTGAATGCATAGGTAGACATAGCATAGGCAGGGGTAAATCATAGTTCAAAGATAGTGGACACACATCTGAGCCGACGTCAAGGATAAAAGAGAAATAAAGAATAAAAGTATATATCTAATTGAGCAGGCATTGGTCATATATAACCATGCAAAGAACTATTAGTAAACATTTAACTAGCATGTTTAGTATCGGGACTAGGTCTGGGATGACAGGGAGATCCCCGCAGCTGGTCTGCCAGCCGATAGAGACTTTACGAACTCCTACCCAATATCCGAACGTGGGGGAGTGTGTTGGTGGTCCTTATGGATAAATTTTATACCACCAACTTAGACTAAAAAGAGGATTAACAATCATATTCTAGCACATATGCCTTTACTACTAACAAGTTCCACTTGTACCCCTAGCATTCATGTTTTACAGGTTTTATGGCATGACAAGTGGAAATACACATCAACATGGAGAAAGCGCAAAGTCAAATGACGAATCCGACAAATGCGCAAACAAAGAATACTAAAGAAGCCCACCTTCAAGGTGTAATTGGATCCATCCTTAACCACGGGGGAGGCCCAGGCCCAAAGAGTAACCGACCACTTGAAGGCAGTGGTCAGTTGGTGCATCCCAGGGACCGACCGCCCCCAGGGGCGACCGCCCCCCTGGTGGGGCCTCCCGGGCCCATCTTCGGAGGCGGTGCTGATGGCGGTTTCACCTACCTCCATGTTTAGAACGCCCAAACCGTCATAGTCTCAATATAAATAGAGGGTGCTCCATCCCCTTTCAAGACACACATCATTTTGGAGTCATCTACCTCACACTTCTCACTGTATCTTTAGAGTAGTATTAGTAGTTTGTGAGCAAGGCAAGAGCTATCAAGGAGAGCTTGTCTCCTTGGAAGAAAAGGATCATCTTGGTACAAATACAATTCGGTCTTCTTCCATGAGCAAGTTCTTATCATACTTATATGATTATGCATATGAACTAGAGTCTAGTTATGATCTTGCTATGAGCATAGTACATGAGCTAGAACATAGTTTATGTATCATGTTCTTGACTTGTTCATCATCGTTCTTCATTGTTCATCAAATTAGTATGAATAGAGGAAGAATTAGGAATGAGGTGATGGTTCGTCGTGCTGTCATGGTTGCTCTTAACCTAGCCTGTCAATCCGAAGGGTTGGGGTCCACGGGGGTTTGGACTTGTTTCCAAGTATGCAAGCATGGAGTTTGGGTATGCGGAGATCGGCGGATATGTCGGTATCCCACGGGCAGAGGGGTAGGTGGACAGGTGGTGACACCCCTGTTCATCCCTAGCATTCCCCCATGTTCGGATATTGAGTAGGAGTTCGTAAAGTCTCTATCGGCTAGCAGACCAGCTGCGGGGATGTCCCTATCACCCCAGACTTAATCCTGATACTAGAACTACTAATTAGATGATTTGCTAACAGTTCTTTGCATAATTATATATGACCAATGCCTGCTCAGTTAGATATATTCTTTTATTCTTTATTTTCCTTTTATCCTTGAGGTTGATCCATATGTGTGTCCACTATCTTGAAATCATGTCTTATTCCTCTTTACTCTATGCCTACCATTGCACTCAATAAGTGATCATGTTTACACCACGCTTGATCCATATTGCCCTCCTACGGGAAATTATAAATACGACACCCTACTCACGGGTTGAAATGGAACAATGATAGTTCTGTGCGCTTGCAGAGTAATCTTATTCCTTACTGAGCTATCGATTGGCGTACCTAAGTACCGTTACTTAAGGATTGCAATTCTTGTTGCACCCCACGGCGCCGTGCCACAGTTTTGCATATTGTAAGTAATGACGGTTAGAAAGGCCGATCCGGCACTTCTAACTGCTATTACCAGACTGCATTACCTAGGCCAGCGCCACTAAGGGCCAAGGATTACCTTTCTGGAGTAATGGTGGTTAGGAATGTCAACTTATGTTTCTAAGTATTATTATTAAGGATGGACCTTTAGTCTATGTTTAGTAGTAATGCTAAGAAACGCCAACAAGCATTTCTAGAGCCATTGCCAGGGATGGACTTTTAGTCTATCTTTTCTAACGACGTTAAGAAATGCCAACAAGCATTTCTGGCGCCGTTGCCGGGGATGGACTTTTAGTCTATCTTTTGTAACGACGTTAAGAAATGCCAACAAGCATTTCTGGCGCCGTTGACAGGGATGGACTTTTAGTCTATCTTTTTTAATGACGTTAAGAAATGCCGACAAGCATTTCTGGCGCCGTTGCTGGGGAGGGCAAAAACATCTAAGTTGGCATAAGCATTAATTACAAAATAAGCATTGGTAGACGTAGTTTAAATAGGCTAACTTCGCTGTTTTCTTCCTCTTTTTATTGGAATGAAAACAGGATAGTGTATGAGCGGTTTTGCACTGCCGAACAATTTCATCAGCAATCCGGAAGCACTCCTAAGGAAGAAAAGGTCTCGTACCGCTTCTTCCTCTGCTACCCCATCGGTAGATGAACCAGTCACTCTCGCACCATCTGCCACTACCGCTATGGCCAAGACACTGCGTGACTACTCCACTCCCGTTGTTGCCAACGTGCCCGTTGGGCCCGCTGTCAATGTGGGAGATGGAAATTTCGAGATCCGTACGGGCCTTATTTCAATGGTGCAGGCGAGTCAGTTCTGTGGCTTGCCAAGTGAGGACGCAAATGCTCACCTACAATACTTCCTTGAGCTGTGCGACACCGTTGTCATCAAGAATGTCGCACAGGACAGCATCAGAGTCCGCTTGTTTCCTTTCTCCCTCACGGGGAAAGCGAAGCAATGGTTCTACCAAAACAAGGAAGCTGTTAACACGTGGGACAAATGTTCCACAGCGTTCCTCGCCAAGTTCTTCCCCATGAGCAAGACTAGCGCTCTAAGGGGAAAGATTTCAAACTTTCAGCAATCTTCGTTAGAGTCCATCCTCGAAGCATGGGAAAGGCTTCAGGAATACATTTGAGCCTGTCCTCATCATGGAATGGAATATTGGCTCGTGCTCCAAAACTTCTATGAAGGCCTCACGGCCATGTCAAAAGGGCACGTAGATGCCGCAGCTGGAGGTGCATTCCTCTCCCTCACTATCGTGGATGCAACTGCACTCATTGAGAAGATGGTGGCCAACCAGAGTTGGGGAGAAGGAAGAAAAACACAAAAAGGCACCCATACCGTGAAGGAGACGGACTTGCTAGCCGCAAAAATAGACTTGCTGATGTAGAAGCTGGACGATCGTGCCACCAACCCTATCATGAGTACCGTCCAGGCCATGGACTCACACATGACGTGTGAAGTCTATAGGAACGTTGGCCACTCGAGGAACAACTGCCCCGAAACCAAAGAAGAAGCTTCATACGTCAATAATGGGTTTCGCCAACCTTAGCAAGATAATAACGGGTGGAACAACCAACATCGTCCGCAAGGTAATAATTTCAATTCAAATTACAATTCAAATCAACCTTCCTTAAAAGACCTCATGTTAGGACAAGCTAAGATCAATGAAAATCTGACCAAAAAGCTGTCCTTCAACGATAAAATGTTTGAAAATATAAATGCAAAGCTTGAAACTCTGTCTTCTTCTATTCAAAATCAAGCAAGTTTTAACAAAATGATAGAAACCCAAATGGCTCAAATAGCTGCTTCTATCCCTGTCAACAATACGGGAAAAATCCCGTGGTAACCCGAGGCTTCTCCCGAGTTT
The DNA here is from genome assembly GCA_038502445.1 of Eremochloa ophiuroides. Lineage (NCBI taxonomy): Eukaryota > Viridiplantae > Streptophyta > Magnoliopsida > Poales > Poaceae > Eremochloa > Eremochloa ophiuroides. The sequence continues at coordinate 42,056,468 of JAHLJS010000006.1, forward strand.
GTTCATGCAGTTGCAGAGCAATAAAAGAAGAAGAGTCTTGCCAACGGACTGTAAACGTTGAGTCCTTGCCGAAGGTCATCGGCAGTTCTCTAAAAATAAATAAATATCTGAAGGGGCCCACACCATCTTTCAAGCTTGGGGGAGGTGTCACCACTCAGGTATTATACCTTATCCTTTTGAAAAAAAATATAATAAATGAATATTTATATAATAAAAATATATATTTCATAAAATTATTTTCTTGCATTAAAAAAATTATTCCCTCTTCCTAGAATTATAAAATTTTATTACAAAATAAATTCTTCAAAAAAATTCTATAAAAATAATTTTCTGAAAGAATAAATCTTGTTGAGTCTAAATATTATTTTTAGAATAATATTGAAAATCAAAAAGTTTCAAATAAAACTTGTGAAAAATCAAAAACTGGAGCAAAATTTTGAATGGGAGTCATTCGTAATCGGCTACATACTGGAGATAGCCGTTAGAGGGAACTGCAAAAAGGCCGGGCAAAACCGGCCCTGTCAGGGGACCGGCCGGTCCCAGGGGCGACCGCCCCCTACCCAACGGCTCTGTGGCGCAGCCTTTTCCCAACGGCTACTAGCCATTGCATACAACAATCCTTCGCCTACGATCAAGCCTATAAATACCAGAGCATTCGGGTGGAGCTCCTCACCCCTCTCATTCTCACATTTTTCACTCCCTCCATCACTCTCTTGCTCCACCATTCTCCAAGCATTTTTCCACAAAGTTCAAGTGCAAGGAAATCCTGCACAAACTTCTTCCACTCCCATCACAAGTCAAGTTCTTGTGCCAAGCTCACCATGAGTGGGATTGGAGGTCGGATTTCCGGCATGTTCTGGAAAGGCCGTCGCTCTCGTGGGGAGTCTAGTCAAAGTACTCCCACACGTGAGGAGAGCCTGCTGCATGAAGAAGAGGAGGCGCCAAGAGGTCACGACATCAACGAGGCCGACGCTCCCTTCATCGACTTGGAGTGCGAGCGGGAGATGCAAGCATACAACCTCCTCAAGGGACGTGAATTCCTGTATACACCAGCCTTCGACCCATACTTTCTCCAGCAGACAGGTATGAACATCGAATTTAATACCATTTTCAAAAATGTTGGTTGGAGCCAAGTTGCCCCCGTGCACGAACTTGGGTCTCATCTCTTGACCATCCAAATCTTGGGTACTTTACAAGTTGTCGACTATGGTATTACCTTTCGCTGCTTTGGGAAAGAACATAGCCTTTACTGGAAAGATTTTGCTACATACTTGGGTTTTCATGAGCGATGCTCTGTTGATTTGGGTTTTATTGTTTCGGGATATCAGCGTCATACTTTTTGGCACTTGATAACCTGACAAAATGTGACTGGAAAATTCCAACCAACATCAACACCATCCACCATCCTTCTCTAAGGCTTATGTATAAATGGATTGCTAATTCTTTCTTTCCTAGAGAGGACACTCACCATGTTTATGATATTGAGTTGAAGTTGCTTTATGCCGTGCTTAAAAAGATTAAAGTCTCTCCTGTCTATGACATTGTTAAGCATTGGTTAAACTCTTTTAAAACTTCCACACCAATTATGTGCACTTCACTCATCACACATCTTGCTGCTAGTGTTGATCCTATGGTGCTAACACTATTGTTTATCTCTCCATTCTGCGCATTATGATCAATGAGTATTATTTTACTCAAGCTCTTACCATAAAACGTGATGACTCGAGAACAAACCTGGTATTTTATTATCCGGGATATATAAACGAGATTCCTTTACCTAACCCGGATCTCGCTTTATATAAATCCCCATCTCTCACCTTCGACCTTATTGAAAAGGAAGAAGCACGCAGGAGTTCTGTTTCTCGCAGGAGATCACGGAGGAGAGAAGTACAGGTGGAAGAGCCTGCGCAGCCTGTGCAGCCTACACCACACCTGGCCATGCCTACCACGATACCAAGGATGGAATGGTCCCCGTTCATATCTACACCTGGATTCACCCCCGAGTATGGATATGGTATGGGACATGTTCCTCATCCTTATGCGGCTGGAGGGTCAGGGTGGCAGCACTCGCAGGAGGCAGGGGGATCAAGGCAGCCCGAGCACGAGCATTCTCCAGATTCTGAAGGCATGCCACCTCCGATACGCCCATAGCCGATCACACTAGAAGTCCTCAACACACGCATGGGAGGACTAAAACTGCAAAACAGACAAATCCAAGGTACGCTAAATGCTCACATCCAGACTTCTACCCAATGGCTTGAGCAGTACCAGCAGCAGTTCATGAACCTCGAAGATGCGAAACGGCGGAGGCACGAGGCACAGATGGCCTACCTTCGGTCCATGGGACAATTCCCAGGACCAAGGCCTTGAACTAGCTTGGGGGAGGAGACCCCACAAGAGGTAACATTTATCTTTCAATTTCTTACACTTTATTTCTCGCACTTTTAAATTCTGCAATTTTATTTCCTTATTAAAGAAAAATAAAAATAATAAAAATAATAATAAATAAAATATTCCACTCCCATATGTGCTAACATATGTTAGTTTCTCTTCTGTTGAAATGATGAATAGTTGCTCTATCTATAATTCGTTTGTGCCTAAGTTATAACTTAGTATTCCTCAAGATTTAAGTTTGTTGCCTAAAAATATCTCATTCTGAGAACTTGAAATCTTGTGGGTTGCAATTGCATGATCCTTTTCTAAGTTGTTGCAAGATTTGAGATGGTACAAATAGACTTTGCTATGACTTTGTTCTAAGAGAAACTTGACATCCGGAGATTTCTTTTCAAAAATTCAAAAATCAAAAGTTCCCCAATGATTATGAAATATCTACCAAGGCCATATGACATGCTCTACTTTTACAAAAACTTAGTCATATGCTACTTACAGAACTTTGAGTTGAGTCAAAATGCTGAGACCTAGTGAGATTATGGTCATACACCCATGATTGAGATTCATGTACACCCACCAAATAAAGCCAACTCTCATTTTGAGAGTTGCGCACAACATGCACCTTTCATCCACCAAATAAAAATGCCGACCCTCACTTTGAGAGCCGTGCATAAAAAAAAATTTCACTCCTTGTTCGCCATCATGATGTCTCTCCATCCAAAAGTTTTCATATGTCAAATCAAAATATGGGCTATGCTAAAAAAAGCCAAAGGGCATGAGAAAACAAACGGGAAAGAAAATACAAATACCCGTTCAAATATATATATATATATAATGATATAGCCCATATTCCTCCAAAGAGTTTTATTCCATCCAATAAAAAGAGAGTCATGATGCATGGAGTGCCAAAAAGATTAGAGATAGGTTTTCACCATTCCACACACTTGCACATCTCAATTAAGGTATATGACTTGTATCTCCTTATGGTCCGGTCTTTGACTCAGCAATATAAGTAATGTAAGTACGCCCACCTTCATACCTACCCAAAATTTCACTCTCAGCCTTAGTAGTAGGATGAAAAGGCAACACTACAATGCCTTTGGTAAGGTAAACCATACACATTGAGCGATTGAGAGAATCATTTGAGGAACTTGATTTATTTTGCAAAAATTCATAAAACCTCCGGATAAAAGGTCTATCAAAGAATGAATGATTGGTGAGTCTATTATAACCATTCTAACTTGCAACCGCCCAAGAAATTGGAGAAACTACAAGCCCCATAAGAAATCAAGGTAAAGAGTGGATAGAATGCCAACTTATTTAAATTACGAATGAATGCTATGTTATAGGTATGACACCTATGAATTATATCGGCATTGTAGTAACTCCTGATCAACAACCATGCTTGGCTATTTGCTCGGGATGAGCAAAGGTTAAGCTTGGGGTCTTGTTGGTGGTCCTTATAGATAAATTTTATACCACCAACTTAGACTAAAAAGAGGATTAACAATCATATTCTAGCACATATGCCTTTACGACTAACAAGTTCCACTTGTACCCCTAGCATTCATGTTTTATAGGTTTTATGGCATTACAAGTGGAAATACACATCAACATGGAGAAAGCGCAAAGTCCAATGACGAATCCGACAAATGCGCAAACAAAGAATACTAAAGAAGCCCACCTCCAAGGCGTAATTGGATCCATCCGTAACCACGGGGGAGGCCCAAGCCCAGAGAGTAACCGACCACCTGAAGGCAGTGGCCAGTTGGTGCATCCCAGGGACCGATCACCCCCAGGGGCGACCGCCCCCTTGGTGGGGCCTCCCGGGCCCATCTTCGGAGGCGGTGCTGATGGCAGTTTGCTGATGGCGGTTTCACCTACCTCCATGTTTAGAACGCCCAAACCGTCATAGTCTCAATATAAATAGAGGGTGCTCCATCCCCTTTCAAGAGACACATCATTTTGGAGTCATCTACCTCACACTTCCCACTTGTATCTTTAGAGTAGTATTAGTAGTTTGTGAGCAAGGCAAGAGCTATCAAGGAAAGCTTGTCTCCTTGGAAGAAAAGGATCATCTTGGTACGAATACAATTCGGTTTTCTTCCATGAGCAAGTTCTTATCATACTTATATGATTATGCATATGAACTAGAGTCTAGTTATGATCTTGCTATGAGCATAGTACATGAGCTGGAACATAGTTTATGTATCATGTTCTTGACTTGTTCATCGTCGTTCTTCATTTTTCATCGAATTAGTATGAATAGAGGAAGAACTAGGAATGAGGTGATGGTTCGTCGTGATGTCATGGTTGCTCTTAACCTAGCCTGTCAATCCGAAGGGTTGGGGTCCGCGGGGGTTAGGAGATGTTTCCAAGTATGCAAGCATGGAGCTTGGGTATGCGGAGATCGGCGAATATGTCGGTATCCCACGGGCAGAGGGGTAGGTGGACATGTGGTGACAGCCCTGTCCATCCCTAACATTCCCCCACGTTTGGATATTGAGTAGGAGTTCATAAAGTCTCTATCGGCTGGCAGACTAGCTACGGGGATCTCCCTATCACCCAGACTTAGTCCTGATACAAGAACTACTAATTAGATGATTTGCTAACAGTTCTTTGCATAATTATATATGACCAATGCCTGCTCAGTTAGATATATTCTTTTATTCTTTATTTTTCTTTTATCCTTGAGGTTGATCCATATGTGTGTCCACTGTCTTGAAATCATGTATTATTCCTGTTTACTCTATGCCTACCATTGCACTCAATAAGTGATCATGTTTACAGCACGCTTGATGCATATTGCCCTCCTACGGGAAATTATAAATATGACTCCCTACTCACGGGTTGAAATGCCACAATGATAGTTCTGTGCGCTTGCAGAGTAATCTTATTCCTTACTGAGCTATCGATTGGCGTACCTAAGTACCGTTACTTAAGGATTGTAATTCTTGTTGCACCCCACGGCGCCGTGCCACATTTTTGCATATCGTAAGTAATGACGGTTAGGAAGGCCAATCCGGCACTTCTAACTGCTATTACCAAACTGCATTACGTAGGCCGGCGCCGCTAAGGGCCAAGGATTACCTTTCTGATGTAATGGTGGTTGGGAATGTTAACTTATGTTTCTAAGTATTATTATTAAGGATGGACTTTTAGTCTATCTTTAGTAGTAATGCTAAGAAACGCCAACAAGCATTTCTAGCGCCGTTGCCGGGGATGGACTTTTAGTCTATCTTTTGTAACGACGTTAAGAAATGCCAACAAGTATTTCGGGTTGTTGTTGGCGGTCCTTAAAGCCAATTTCTTACCGCCAATATGTTACTAAAATAAATAGTAGATAGGGCTTTAAACTAACATTTCCACAAGTTTTGGTGTGTACTTGACTTGCAGGTGTGACATGTGAAAATGTACAAAAACCATAAAGAAAGCGCACATCCAGGAAACGTATTCAGAGAAGGCGCAATCCAAGGAAATAAGAAAGCCCACCTCAAACACTAAACTGGATCCATCCATAACCGCGGGGGAGGCCCAGGCCCAGGGAGCAACCGACCACCCGAAGACGGTGGCCAGATGGCGCTCTCCAGGGACCGACCGCCCCCGGGGGCGGCCCCCTGGTGGGCCCTCCCGGGCCCATCCTCCTCAGGCGGTGCTCATGGCAGTTTGGCAAAGGCGGTTTCACCTCCTTCCATACTTAGAACGCCCAAACCGCCCTAGTTGGACTATAAAAGAGAGGGAGAGCTCCCCTCCAACACACACCATCATTTGGAGTCATTTACCTCACCTCTCACTTGTATTCTTTAGATTAGTTTTAGTATTAGAGCAAGGCAAGAGGTAGAAAGAAGAGTTTGTATGCTTGGGAGAAGAAGGAACACCTCGGTATGAATACAATGCAGTTCTCTTCCAAGTTCATGTTCTTATCTTGTTTATATAGCAATGCATATGAACTAGAGTATAGTCTTGGACACGTTATGATCATGATATATGAACTACCTATAGTTTATGTGTTATGTTCTCGATATGTTCATCGTTGTTCTTCATCGTTCATCGACTTAGTATGAATAGAGGAAGAACTAGGGATGAGCAACCGAGAAGGCACGACGAACCATCACCTCATCCCTAGTTCTTCCTCTATTCATACTAAGTCAATGAACAATGAAGAACAACGATGAACATATCGAGAACATAACACATAAACTATAGCTAGTTCATATATCATGATCATAACATGTCCAAGACTATACTCTAGTTCATATGCATTGCTATATAAATAAGATGAGAACTTGAACTTGGAAGAGAACTGCATTGTATTCATACCGAGGTGTTCCTTCTTCTCCCAAGGATACAAACTCTTCTTTCTACCTCTTGCCTTGCTCTAATACTAAAACTAATCTAAAGAATACAAGGGAGAGGTGAGGTAAATGGCTCCAAATGATGGTGTGTGTTGGAGGGGAGCTCTCCCTCTCTTTTATAGTCCAACTAGGGCGGTTTGGGTGTTCTAAGTATGGAAGGAGGTGAAACCGGCTTTGCCAAACCGCCATGAGCACCGCCTGAGGAGGATGGGCCTGGGAGGCCCCACGAGGGGGCGGCCGTCCCCGGGGGGCGGTCGGTCCCTGGGGATCGCCATCTGGCCACCGCCTTCGGGTGTTCGGTTGCTCCCTGGGCCTGGGCCTCCCCAGCGGTTACGGATGGATCCAGTTTAGTGTTTGAGGTGGGCTTTCTTATTTCCTTGGATTGCGCCTTCTCTGAATACGTTTCCTGGATGTACACTTTCTTTATGGTGTTTGTGCATTTCCACATGTCACACCTGCAAGTCAAGTACACACCAAAACTTGTGGAAATGTTAGTTTAAAGCCCTACCTACTATTTATTTTAGTAACATATTGGCGGTAAGAAATAGGCTTTAAGGACCGCCGACAACTCTCCCACACTTAGTCCTTTGCTCATCCTCGAGTGAAGGTTTGAAGGACTAAGCGGGTTTATCTCCTTGATTTGAAATCTGCGTACTAGTTATTCCAAACTTCACCTAAACCTGTGAACTTCCAAGTGTCTACCAAGTCATCTTGGGTAATTGAAAAATGGAATAGCCTGGATTCAAATCTTCTTACTCGTATCCCTGCTCAGAAATTTGGGTTTTTGTGAAGTTTTGAAAACAAAAAGGTAGCACTTGTTCCTTGAATGATTCTCTCAAGTCACTTATTTGTATGTGGTTCCTCATCAAGGAATATATAGGGATTGCCTTCACTTGATCACCCTACCTCTAAAAAGTTTATCTGGAGCTTTAGGTAGGGAGGAAAATACTAAGGCACACTTACCATGCATGTATTGTCAAGTCAAACCCTGGACCGCACCGGAGGGAAGCGTCATACTCTTAGATCAGAATGTGTATGTGTGTGGAAAGAATATGGTGGGTATTATTGGTGTCTAACCTAATTCCACTATGCTCTTTGAAACACATCTCCCTCCTTATTAGGACTTAGAAAAAATCTTTATGAGGGCATGAGCTATCCTTATTCTCTCTCTTCTTTTTATATATATATATATATATTTCTCTTCTTCTTTTTTTTCTCCACTTTTTTTCTCTTTTTTTCACCTTTTGGAAAATAGCCTCATGCTTTTATTTGCAACAAAAACTTTAAGGGAGATGTGAACAAAGATTCAGAGCATTTATTTGGATGGGACCTAATAAGTATATTTTTGGTTCACCCCCAGTGTAGGAGTAGAACATTTTGGCTAGATCAAAGTGGAAGGCATATTTTGCGCCTACTCCCAAGGTAGGAGTAGTGCAATTATTTGGTGGATGGATGAATGAATGTTGTGCACAACTCTCAGTGTAAGAGTTGGCAACTTTATTTGTGGGTGTGTGAAATCTGATCTTGGGAGCATGAAATTTCTCTCAACAGGGGTCACAAAACTTGACCAAACTCAACACAAAGTAAGAGGCATATGTGGAAGGTTTTGTCATGAAAGATCATGTATGGCGTTAGTGGGTATTTGCAATCATTCAAGGAACATGCTATATTGATTTTTGTTTTGTAAAAATAAATCCCAAGTTCTTTGCAAGAAATGAGCAAGCGTCATATCATCCTACTATATCTCATTCGTCAATCACTTAGATAAAATGGGGTCCCTATGATAAGTGTTCACAAGTAGTAGGAATATTGGCAAGGAATAAAGTGTATGCAAACTTTAATCACAGGATGCCATGGAGATGGAGCATCAAAAGTTTTGTCTTTTCAAAAGTGTTCAAAGTTAAACTTCAAAACATTGAAAAGAGCGGGGGTAGAGTTGCACAAACCATCGTTGAAGATGAAGGAACTAATGGAAGTTGTTTGTCTCGTCCTTTTGTTTGATGGGTTGCTCGATGTTTGTGCAATGTGTTGGGGAGATCTTGAATTTGTTGTAGTTATGCTTGACAGATCTCCCCCACACTTATTTTTTTGTACGTCCTTTTATTATAACAAAGAAAACAAAACAAGAGAGACTACAACAGGCAAGGGTCTTATTGGCTAAAAGATCAAGGAAACAAAATTTTATTATTTAGTTATTTTTATTTTATTAGGAACTTGTTCAACCAACTTTTATTAGAGCTCAAACAAGGCTGATATAAAAGATGCAACTGCCATTGTTTATGAAAACAACTCAAGGTTCATTAATCAAATTTCAACACCATGTCAAAACATGATTAAAGAAGACTATTTCAACCTAAGCACCATGCTTAATTTGAAAACAGCCTATGGATGTTACTCACGAGAATACAACCAAACAAGAGCATATGACATAAACAGGGAAGCATGAATTTGAATGATCATAAGGAGACAAGTATGAGCGAAGGGGTTGGTGAACATTTATTTCCTTTTGCATACCCGAGTGTTCTTACCGGCAGCATATGTGGATTTCTTTGAAGATGCTGCACCGGTGGCGTGGACGTACAGGCTCCAACTCAGCTGAACCATCAGGCTGGATCACACACAACTAGTGTATATGGACCTTGGCCTTATTGGTAGCAAAGGTGTAAAGGAGTAGAGCTTTTCTTTTCTCTCTCTCCTTTTTTCTTCTCTTTTTTTTGAAAGATAACTACCGATGACCTTCGGCAAGGGCTCAACATTTATAGTCTATTGGCAAGACTTCCCCCTCTTCATTGCTCTGCAGCTGCATGAACAAACTTGGGAGATTCTCGGGTTGCCCCGAGATTTTTCCCGTATTGTTGACAGGAATAGAAGCAGCAATTTGAGCAAACTGTTTTTCTATCATTTTATTGAAACTCAACTGATGTTTAACAAAAGAAGATTGAGTTTCAAGTTTAGCATTTATAGATTCAAACGTTTTATCATTAAAGGAAAGCTTTCTAGCAAGATCTACATTAAACTTAGCTTGCCTTAAAACAAAATCTCTCGAGGAAGGTTGATTGAAATTCAATTTGAAATTTGAATTGAGATTAGAAGAATTACCTTGTGGGTGGTTATGGTTGTTCCACCCATTATTACCTGGTTGTTGATGTTGGCGAAACCCGTTGTTGAAGTAGGTCGCTTCTTCCTGGGTTTCGGGATAGCTGTTCCCCGAATGGCCAACATTTCCATAGACTTCACATGTCATGTGTGAGTCCGTGGCTTGGACGGTGCCTGTGGTGGGTTCGGTGGCACAGTCGTTCAGCCTCTTTATTAGGAGGTCTATTTTTGCGGCAAGCAAATCCGTCTCCTTCACGGTATGCATGCCTTCTTGTGTTTCTCTTCCTTCTCCCCAGCTTTGGTTTGCTACCATCTTTTCGATGAGTGCAGTGGCATTCTCGATGGTGAGGGAGAGGAATGCCCCTCCAGCTGTGGCATCAAGGTGCCCTTTTGACATGGCCATCAGGCCCTCGTAAAAGTTCTGGAGCACCTGCCAATCTTCCATTCCACGGTGGGGACAGGCTCGGACATAGTCCTGCAGCCTCTCCCATGCCTGAGGGATGGACTCGAGTGATATTTGCTGGAAGTTGGATATATCCCCCCTTAGAGCAATGGTTTTGCTCATGGGGATGAACTTGGCGAGGAATGCCATGGAACATTTGTCCCATGTGTTGGCAGCTTCATTGTTTTGGTAGAACCACTATTTCGCCTTCCCCGCAAGGTAAAAAGGAAACAGACGGAGCTTGATGCTAGTTGGTGCGACGTCTTTGGTGATGATGGTGTCGCACAATTCAAGGAAGTGTTGAAGATGAGCATTTGCATCCTCATTTGGCAAGCCACAGAACTGGCTTGCTTGCACCATCTTGATTAGGCCAGTACGGAGCTCGAAGTTTCCATTCCTGATATTGACAGCGGGCCCAACGGGCACGTTGGCAACAGTAGGGGTGGAACAGTCACGGAGTGTCTTGGCCATGATGATAGTAGCGGATGGTGCGGGAGTGAATGGTTCGTCTGTCGATGGAGTAGCAGAAGAAGAAGTGGTACGGGACCTGTTCTTCCTTAGGAGTGCCTCCGGATTGTCGGTGAAGTTGTTCGACAGGTCGAAACCACTCATACACTATCCTGTTTTCTTTCCAATAAAAAGAGAAAGAAAACAAGAGAAGTTAGCCTACCTAAACTACGGCTACCTTTTGCTTATTGTGCAATCAATGCCTATGCCAAGCTAGATGTTTTTATTTCCTTTTGCCCTCCCCGGCAACGGCACCAGAAATGCTTGTTGGCATTTCTTAGCGTCGTTACAAAAGATAGACTAAAAGTTCATCCTCGGCAACGACGCCAAAAATACTTGTTGGCATTTCTAACATTGTTACAAAAGATAGACTAAAAGTCCATCCCTGGCAACGGCGCCAGAAATGCTTGTTGGCGTTTCTTAGCATCACTACTAAAGATAGACTATAAGTCCGTCCTTAATAATAATACTAGAAACGTAAGTTGACATTCCCAACCACCATTACTTCAGAAAGGTAACCCTTGGCCCTTAATGGCGCCGGCCTAGGTAATGTAGTCTGGTAATAGTAGTTAGAAGTGCCGGATTGGCCTTCCTAACCGTCATTACTTACGATATGCAAAACTGTGACACGACGCCGTGGGGTGCACAAGAATTACAATCCTTAAGTAATGGTACTTAGGTATGCCAATCATGATAGTTCAGTATAGATAAATCTGCAAATGCACGGAACTATCATTGTAGCATTTCAACCCGTGAGTATTCAGGGGTGTCGTATTTATAATTTCCCGTAGGAGGGCAGGACGAATGCATCTAGCTTTGGCATAAACATGATCACTTATTGAATGCATAGGTAGACATAGCATAGGCAGGGGTAAATCATAGCTCAAAGATAGTGGACACACATCTGAGCTGACCTCAAGAATAAAAAAGAAATAAAGAATAAAAGAATATATTTAATTGAGCAGGCATTGGTCATATATAACCATGTAAAGAACTGTTAGTAAACATCCAACTAACATGCCTAGTATCAGCACTAGGTCTGGGATGACAGGGAGATCCCCGCAGCTGGTCTGCCAGCCAATAGAGACTTTATGAACTCCTACCCAATATCCGAACGTGGGGAGTGCTAGGGATGGACAGGGCTGTCACCACCTGCCCACCTACCCCTCTGCCCGTGGGATACCGGCATATTCGCCGATCTCCGCATACCCAAGCACCATGCTCGCGTACTTGGAAACAACTCCTAGCCCCCTAGGAACCCACCCCTTCGGAGTGACAGGCTAGGCTAAGAGCAACCGAGAAGGCACGACAAACCGTCACCTCATCCCTAGTTCTTCCTCTATTCATACTAAGTCGATGAACGATGAAGAACAACGATGAACATATCGAGAACATAACACATAAACTATAGCTAGTTCATATATCATGATCATAACATGTCCAAGACTATACTCTAGTTCATATGCATTGCTATATAAATAAGATAAGAACTTGAACTTGGAAGAGAACTGCATTGTATTCATACCGAGGTATTCCTTCTTCTCCCAAGGATACAAACTCTTCTTTCTAGCTCTTGCCTTGCTCTAATACTAAAACTAATCTAAAGAATACAAGTGAGAGGTGAGATAAATGGCTCTAAATGATGGTGTGTGTTGGAGGGGAGCTCTCCCTCTCTTTTATAGTCCAACTAGGGCGGTTTGGGCGTTCTAAGTATGGAAGGAGGTGAAACCGCCTTTGCAAAACCGCCATGAGCACCGCCTGAGGAGGATGGGCCCGGGAGGCCCACCAGGGGGGCCGCCGCCGGGGGCGGTCGGTCCCTGGGGAGCGCCATCTAGCCACCGTCATCGGGTGGTCGGTTGCTCCCTGGGCCTGGGCCTCCCCCGCGGTTACGGATGGATCCAGTTTAGTGTTTGAGGTGGGCTTTCTTATTTTCTTGGATTGCGCCTTCTCTGAATACGTTTCCTGGATGTGCGCTTTCTTTATGGATTTTGTACATTTCCACATGTCACACCTGCAAGTCAAGTACACACCAAAACTTGTGGAAATGTTAGTTTAAAGCCCTACCCACTATTTATTTTAGTAACATATTGGCGGTAAGAAATTGGCTTTAAGGACTGCCAACAACAACCTGAAATACTTGTTGGCATTTCTTAACGTCGTTACAAAAGATAGACTAAAAGTCCATCCACGGCAACGGCGCTAGAAATGCTTGTTGGCGTTTCTTAGCATTACTACTAAAGATAGACTAAATGTCCATACTTAATAATAATACTTAGAAACATAAGTTGACATTCCCAACCACCATTACATCAGAAAGTTAATCCTTGGCCCTTAGTGGCGCCGGCCTACGTAATGCAGTCTGGTAATAGCAGTTAGAAGTGCCGGATTGGCCTTCCTAACCGTCATTACTTACGATATGCAAAACTGTGGCACGGCGCCGTGGGGTGCAACAAGAATTACAATCCTTAAGTAACGGTACTTAGGTACGCCAATCGATAGCTCAGTAAGGAATAAGATTACTCTGCAAGCGCACAGAACTATCATTATAGCATTTCAACCTGTGAGTATTCAAGGGTGTCGTATTTATAATTTCCCGTAGGAGGGCAATATGCATCAAGCGTGGTGTAAACATGATCACTTATTGAGTGCAATGGTAGGCATAGAGTAAACAGGAATAAGACATGATTTCAAGAGGGTGGACACACATATGGATCAACCTCAAGGATAAGAAAAAATAAAGAATAAAAGAATATATCTAACTGAGCAGGCATTGGTAATATATAATTATGCAAAGAACTATTAGCAAATCATCTAATTAGTAGTTCTAGTATCAGGACTAAGTCTTGGGTGATAGGGAGATCCCCGCAGCTGGTCTGCCAGCCGATAGAGACTTTACGAACTCCTACTCAATATCCGAACGTGGGGGAATGCTAGGGATGGACAGGGCTGTCACCACCTGTCCACCTACCCCTCTGCCTGTGGGATACCGACATATCCGCCGATCTCCGCATACCCAAGCTCCATGCTTGCATAGTCGAAAACAACTCCTAACCCCCGCGGACCCCAACCCTTCGGATTGACAGGCTAGGATGAGAGCAATCATGACAGCAAGACGAACCATCACCTCATTCCTAGTTCTTCCTCTATTCATACTAATTCGATGAACAATGAAGAATGATGATGAATAAGTCAAGAACATGATACATAAACTATGTTCTAGCTCATGTACTATGCTCGTAGCAAGATCATAACTAGACTCTAGTTCATATGCATAATCATATAAGTATGATAAGAACTTGCTCATGGAAGAAGACCGAATTGTATTCATACCAAGATGATCCTTTTCTTCCAAGGAGACAAGATCTCCTTGATAGCTCTTGCCTTGCACACAAACTACTAATACTACTCTAAAGATACAAGTGAAAAGTGTGAAGTAGATGACTCCAAAATGATGTGTGTTGAAGGGGATGGAGCACCATCTATTTATAGTGGTACTATGACGGTTTTGCGCATCTAAACATGGAAGGAGGTGAAACTGCCATCAGCAAACCACCATCAGCACCGCCTCCGAAGATGGACCCGGGAGGCCCCACCAGGGGGACGGTCGCCCCTGGGGGCGGTCGGTCCCTGGGATGCACCAACTGGCCACCGTCTTCAGGTGGTCGGTTACTTTCTGGGCCTGGGCCTCCCCCGTGGTTACGGATGGATCCAATTACGCTTTGAAGGTGGGCTTCTTTAGTATTCTTTGTTTGCGCATTTGTCAGATTCGTCATTTGATTTTGCGCTTTCTTCATATTGATGCGTATTTCCACTTGTTATGCTATAAAACCTGTAAAACATGAATGCTAGGGGTACAAGTGGAGCTTGTTAGTAGTAAAGGCATATGTGCTAGAATATGATTGTTAATCCTCTTTTTAGTCTAAGTTGGTGGTATAAAATTTATCCATAAGGACCACCAACAATACTCTTGGGTAAAATGGTACAATGGTGTATATTTTATCTGTGCGCTTGCGGATACAATATAATATATTTTTAGTCACTTGCTAGAAGGAGAGATCTTTTAGAATCATGCTGGGGATGACAACCTAGTTATTTATAAGAGATAGATGTTAAGAGTTCAAGTGATCTATAGACTAATCAGATGACACATTAATCTATACCTCCCATCATTTTTAGCGCCATTATTGAGAGTAGAGTCTAACTCTGTTTTTGTGTAGTGACGTTAGAAATGCCAACAGCCGGGCGAAAAGCCACGCCCCTACCCACTGCGCTAGCGTGCGCACGCCCGAGCCCTGCTGCCGCTTTGCCACGTGGTCGCCAGGGATTGGCCAGAGCGGGTCGCCTGCTCCCTCCGCAAGGGGCAGCGCCTGCACGTGAGGGTGCCACGTGTTGATGTCCGATTGGCTGCATGGCACTATGCATGTAAAATTCACGTGCAAATCTTCTTTAATTTATATCTTTTATTTCCGGAGTCCAAATATAGCAAGAGATATATCCATTTCGAACAGCGCGATGACACCTTAGAAATGGTGTGCTCCAATTCACCTTTTGAGATACTTTTATTTCATGAAATTTTAAATTTTCCTGCAAAATAGAGGAGAACAGCAAAACTCGTGGAACTCGTTAGTATCAAACCCTACAACTATTGTTTGTAATTTATTTTATGCCTTTTTATGCAACAGTTGATGGTTATATTTAGTGTTTAACGATCGTCAACAAGTTCCCCCACACTTGCTCTTTAGTCGTCCCGAGTAAAGGTTAAGATAAACATAGCTATTCAAGATGTAGGACCAGCATGTAGATTATTCCAAAACATTCCTTGCACCTGCGGGGTATGTGGAGTGGCTAGCATATCTCCTTGAGCGGTTGAAAAGTGGAACAGCTCTCGAAGCGAAGACATCTTTCCGAGTTCCTATCTCGGTAACTTGGAGTTTTTAAAAGTTTTCACAGGAAAGGACATAAATCACTTTATACTCCTTGAATGGTACTCTCGGTCACTCAATGGTGTATGACTCCTCACCAAGGCATAAATGAGTATTGCCTTCTTTTCCTCCCTACTTGTAAAAAGCTTATGTAGAGTTTTAGGTAGCAAAATATATAGCATACTTACCTTGAATATGTTGTAAAGTCAAACCCTGGATCCAAGGAGGGAAATGTCATACTCTTAGATCAAGATATGCATATGTGTGGAATATTTGGTCGCTAACCTAATTCTACTTTTGCTCCTTGTAAACAAATTTCTCTTTTTTAAAAAAAAAAACTTGAGGCTTATGTTGCAGGACAACATGGGCTAGCTCCTTTCTTTTTTTCTTTTCTGCTCTCTTCTTTTTTTCAGGTGGGCTTCTGAGTACCCATTGTTTTATTTATTCGGACACTTGTCCATTTTTACCTCTCAGGCGGACATCTTTGTACCCATTGTTTTCTCTCACATCTCACACTTTTGCCTAGCCTCATGCCTCTTCTCTGCAACTTGATTCTTTTGAGATATAGTAACACGAACTTGGAACATTTATTTGGATAGACCTATCAAGAATATTTTTAGTGCTCACTCCCAGTGTAGGAGTAGAACATTTTAAGGTGGATGAAAAGCATGATTTTGCGTACTTCTAGTGTAGAAGCAGCATATGTATGTGGGTGTATGTAATCTTGATATTGGGAGTATGATAAATCTCTCAATAAGGGTCAACAAGACTTGACAAAATTCAACACAAAGCAAGTAGCACGTGGAAGGTTTCTATCCTATAAGTATGTATATAGCTCTGGTAGGAATTTATCACCACTGAGGACTATGTGACACTATGGTTTTCATAATTTTTATCAAAAGAAAATTCTCCAAGCACCTTGACTAGAATTAGTAGGATTTCTAAGCCGAAACTATATCACACTCCTCAACAACTTAGTCAATATGATTTTTCTATGTGATATTTTTCCCACAAGTAGCAAGTAATGTAAGGAGTAATCATTATGCATGCCAATCTTAAAAAGCTATACTCATATTCACTTTTAAATTTTAAATATAAGTGTGGAATTTGGTTCTTTTTAATTTGCATGTTTAAACAAGTGCAAGAAATGCAAACAGAAGGTAAACATATGAACGAGTGAAAGAGAATCAAACCGATTTCCAGAAGTTGTGTGCAGTCCCCTTTATCGTTCATGATGTACTTCAGCGCCTTGTTCACCATGGTAGTGTTGCACTCCCCCACACTTCTCCAAAACTATACCTGGCTTTTATTCATAGACAAAAAATAGTGAAAGCAAGAGAACTCTTCTGTGAGAAGCACCAGAGAGTCAACATTTATTCAACTAACAAATGAAAACCAAATCTAAAACTTTAAACTAAAGAAGGATTCCAATTTTATGAGAAAGGTTGAATGAGTTTTAATGTGAAAATTCTATGAACTCAATCACATCTAGTTCCTCACCCATGTTGGTTTGTGGATCAAAATAGACTTTCAACCGTTGGCCATTTACCTTAAAAATGTTACCTGTATCATCTCGGATGGTGATGGCTCCATGGGTTGAAGTGTCTATGACCTAGTAAGGTCCATCCCACTTACTTCGCAACTTACCATGTCCAAAGCGCTTTACTTTTGAATTGAATAGTAGAACTTTGTCTCCAGGCTTGAACTCCTTGTGCTTGATCCTCTTATCGTGCCATCCTTTAGTTCTTTCCTTGTACATCTTGGAGTTGTGATATCTCCATTCTTTAAGCTCAGATATTTGCATTTGATGATTCCTACCAGCTAGATGAAGATCCATGTTCCACTTCTTGATTGCCTAATGAGCCCTAAACTCTTACTCCACAGGCAAATGGCTTGTTTTTCCATATACAAGTTGGTAAGGTGACATGCCATTTGGTGTCTTGTATGCAGTTCGGTATGTCCAATGTGCATCAGGGAGTTTATCCTTCCATCCCTTACCCATCTCATCTACGGTCTTTAGCAAAATATTTTTGATTTGTTTGTTAGACGTTTCTGCTTGACCACTTGTTTGAGGATGGTATGGTGTTGCGATGTTGTGACGAACTCCGTGTTCTGCTAGGTACTCCGGAAGACCTTATCTATGAATTGAGACCCTCCATCACTTATGATCATCTGGGGTACACCAAAGCGAGGAAATATGACTTCATGGAATATTCTCTTGGCATGTTTGGAATCAGCAGCTCGACATCGCAGTGCTTCTACCCATTTGGATACATAATCAACGGCTACCAAGATATACTCACAATTTCCAGACTTAGGGAACGGCCCCATGAAATCAATTCCCCAAACATCAAAGAGTTCTACTTGGAGATTATTCATGAGAGGCATCGCATCTCGCGAATTTATATTCCCTTGTTTTTGACATCGGTGGCATCTTCTGACAAACTCCTTTGTATCTTCATACATTGTTGGCTAGAAAAAACCATTTTGCCAAATCTCGGCATGTGTCTGGAATTCTCCATAATGTCCTCCATATGGTGAGGCGTGACATCTCTCCATAATCTTAATAGCCTCATCCATTGCGACACATCTTCTCAATAATCCATTAGAGCAAACTCGATATAGGTATGGCTCATCCCACAGGTGAAAACGACTCTCATGGATCAACTTTCTTTTGTTCTCACCGTGTGGGACATAGCCGGTTACCATAAAGTTCACGATGTTTGCATACCATGGATCGGAGTGTGTTATCTTGAGAAGGGTTTCATCCCTTAGGTCGTCATTAATGGGTAACTCATGTGCTTCCTTGTACTCTTATCCTTGGTTTGGCCTAAAACAACTCTAACCGCAAAGTCACTAGCATCACACATGATCTCAAATGGAAGGTTCCAATCAGGTGGTTGAATAATCGAAGCTAAGATAAGTGCCTTTTTGAGGGTTTGAAAGGCTGAATGGCACTCATCATTAAATATGAAAGGGGCATCCTTAGTTAGGAGACTAGTCAGGGGTCTAGCTATTTGGAAAAAGTGACTATAGAACCCCGCATGTTCCAGAAAGCTACGGATTTCTTTCACATTCCTGGGAGGTGGAAGTTGTTCAATAACTTCAATCTTTGCTCTATCCACCTCTATCTCACATTCGAACACTTCGTGTCCTAGCATAATTCCTTTCCAAACCATGAAATGACATTTCTCCTAGTTCAGGACTAAATGCTTCTCTTCACACCGCTGTAAGACTCTATCTAAATTCTCCAAACTATCAGCGAAGGTTTTTCCATAGACAGTAAAGTCATCCATGAATACCTCCATGATTTTCTCGATCATGTCGGAGAAAATAGACATCATGCACCGTTGGAAAGTAGCTGGAGCATTGCATAACCCGAACGACATTCGTCGGTATGCGTAAGTTCCATACGGGCATGTGAATGTAGTCTTACTTTGGTCATCGGGATGCATTGGGATTCTATGATACCCAGAATACCCATCAAGGAAACAAAAGAACGAATGGTTTGCAAGCCGTTCTAACATCTCGTTTATGAACGGTAGCGGAAAGTGATCCTTCTTAGTGGCCATGTTTAGCTTTCGGTAATCAATACACATCCGCCACCCAGTGACGGTTCATTGAGGGATGAGTTCATTTTTCTCATTCCTAACGACTGTCATGCCTCCTTTCTTTGGCACTACTTGAACCGGGCTAACCCACTCACTATGTGGCACGGGATAAATAATCCCAACATGCAAGAGTTTGAGGACCTCTTTCTTAACAACCTCTTGCATAGCGTTGTTTATGTCTCCGTTGTGGCTCCCTTGAAGGTGTGCAATCATGCTTGATAGGGATGCGATGTGTACAGAGAACAGGGCTAATGCCCTTGAGGTCTTCAAGTGAGTAGCCTATGGCAGACCTATGTTTTTCTAGGATGGTGACAAGCTGTTGGGTTTCATCATCGGAGAGCTTGTCACTAATTATCACCGGGGTGTCCCGATTGTTATGGAGAAAAACATATTTCAGGCCAAGTGGGAGAGGTTTGAGCTCGATCGAAGGAGGTGGTGACTCATTTTTGTCAAGCTCAAAGGGCTCTGCTAACTCTTCCTCTTCTTGAACAAAGTGTTCATCATCGAGGGTAGGTTGAGCCAATTCTTCTAGTGTCGCCATCATAACTTCCTCCATGGGGTCTTGTTTAGGTTTGGGTTCCACAAATGTGTTAATGGAACAGGCAAGAGAAATGTCGATAGTGGAATTCCCAACCTTGAAGTTTAAATGACCTCGTAGGGGTTTTTCCTGTAGTAGTCTCATGATTGGAACACCAATCAAGAGAGGAATATCTGAGATGTCGAAGATATGAAAATCTAAATTTATCCCGGAGTTCTTGATAGTGATAGGAACAACCCTTAAGACCCCCTGGCTTTCAAGAATGAATCCTGATGGGCTTTGTAGAAGTTTTCTTAATGGTGTTAAGGGAGCATCGGGGAAAAGAATATCGGCTAATGCCTTTGAAATGAAGTTTATCCCGACGGATGAATTATAATGGATGTTCCTAGCAGACCCTTTAACTTGGCACAGAAGAATGGTTGAAGGGGAGATGATTCGAGCTACCTCAGGAGATAACTCTGCTTCCCTTAGCCATTCATAACTCATGACTGATGATAGGCTTTTGATGTGTTCTATGTGGGCCAATTCTTCGTCTTGGTCAGGTGGTGTGGTCTGTGATAGAGGTCTCGCTTGGGCTGGATAATTTGAGGTATTCCCATAATCTTCAAATATATCTTCATCGAATTCAAAGGGAAACTCTAAAAGAGATGGTTCATCATCCTCTAGTTTGTGTGTTCCCTTATTGGGAGGTTTTTCAACAACCAAATCATGAGATGAATCAATTAGAGTTTCTAATCTGGCTGTGTGTTCCTCCTCTTTTGGTTCAGGGATTGGCTCAACTTCTTCTTCGAGGAGCTCATCATAGACGCCAGTGTAGGGAGTGTTTTCAAAGATTTTATCAAGGATAGCTTTTCCTTCACTAATGGTCTTATGAGAGAATGATCCTCCAGAAGAGATATCGATGAAAGGGGCACCTTCTTTGCTAAGGCCATAATGGAAGTGTTGTAGAAGAACATGGTCAGGCATAGACAAATCTAGGCCAGAAGTGATCAAACTTGAAAATCGTGCCTAGGCTGCTCCTAAAGTTTCCTTCTCTTTTTGTTGAAAAGAAAGAATTTCTAAACGAAGAGTGATAATCTTAGAAATAGGGAAGAAAGCAAGACAAAATTTATCTCGAAGTTCATCCTAGTTTCCATCTACACTTCTAACGGTATGAGCATACCATTGTTTCGCCCTCTCAGAAAGAGAGAACAGAAATAATTTCCATTTTAAGGTCTCATGTGTCGTGCCTGTAATGTCCAAGCATGAACACAGTTGCTCAAATTCCCGTAGGTGGATGTATGGATTTTCGCCATCTTCTCCAGAGAAAGTTTGCTCCCAAACCATGGCTATGAAAGCAGGGCGAAGCTCATAGCCATCTGTGAGTATAGGATGTGGTGATGGTGGAGGCTCCAACAACTCGCCCTTTGGAGCAGAAAGTTTATATATAGGAGTTGAATCCATGTGGTAAGATGAAAATGGTGGTGAAAACAAAAAGGATGAACTTGGTTTTTAACTAGCACAGCTACCGTTCCCCGGCAACGGCGCCAGAAAGCTTGTTGACGTTTCCTAACGCAAACAGATCAATCCGCAAGCGCACAGATACCTCTGTAGCTTTCACCCAAGAGTATTCCAGGGTATCGATTTCCACGGGGAACACGAAGTGTACTATTAGGTCTCAAGATCGCCCAAGGATAAATTTATATATGTTTTTTAGGGAGAGAGAGAAAGATTTCCTAAATTCTCTAAATGATCTAGGAATCAAGGTTACTATAAGTGTATTTATTTTGGGACATCAAAACACTAGCATCGGACTGAGATGAGAATGGGACTAGGAAGTTCTGACTACGGTCCTACAAACTCTAACCCGAACGTGGTGGGATACATCGGCCGTCAAGGCTGTCACCACCTGGGGCTACCACAACTATACGTAGGGCTAGGTGTAATTCCAAGTAATTGCAAGACTAAACACCACGTCTAATCTATTAATTACTACTCTAGCGTTGCAAAGACTAGAGCACTTGATGCAAGCGAGAATCTAATAAATAACTTAAAGTAAATAATGCAATTAAGTAAAAGAGAACTCAAGATTAGTAATTCAAGAACCTGGAGATTAGTTGAAGACGAACCAGATCTATAGTATTACAAAATCGAGGAAGATCCGATAGATCCGGCTCCCCCATAGCTATCTCCTCTCCTCTCTACCTATTTTCTAATTACAACTAGATGATAATCATCTAGAGGGACACTACTACAATGGAGAACAAATTATGAAGATCCAAAACCCTAGAATATGTAGAGGTGCCTCTTCTGAGGGGGCCTGGGGTGTCCTTATATAGGCCTGGGTGGAGTAGGGGCCAAGGAACTGCCACGTCATCGATCCGCGTCTCAATTAATATGCACCGTCAAATCAAACCGACCTTGTATGGAAGGTGGGTGATGTTGCTTGGTCGCCAAGGAAGTCCCCAACCGACCTGCGTAGAAAACCGGTCAATAACCGCGCGTCTGCAGTCTTTCTGTAGAAATCTGGACTCTTCCGGACAGCTGGACCGGCCGGTTTACCCGGTTCAGATGCGCTTTGGACAGCTGGACGGTGCCACTGCCATCAGGAGCCAACCGTCGTGCGCCACCTGTCACTGGCCGGGCGAAAAGCCGCGCCCCTGCCCGCTGCGCTAGCGCGCGCACGCGCGAGCCCTGTTGCCGCTTTGCCACGTGGTCGCCAGGGATTGGCCGGAGTGGGTTGCCTGCTCCCTCCGCAAGGGGCAGCGCCTGCACGTGAGGACCCTGCTGTGCCACGTGTCGATGTCCGATTGGCTGCATGGCACTATGCATGTAAAATTCACGTGCAAATCTTCTTTAATTTATATATTTTATTTCCAGGGTCCAAATATAGCAGGTGATATATCCGTTTCGAACAGCGCGACGAGACCTTGACAATGGTGTGCTCCAATTCACCTTTTGAGATACTTTTATTTCATGCAATTTTAAATATTCCTGCAAACTAGAGGAGAACAGCAAAACTCGTGGAACTCGTTAGTATCAAACCCTACAACTATTGTTCGTAATTTATTTTACGCCTTTTATGCAACAGTTGATGGTTATATTTAGTGTTTAACGATCGTCAACACTCGCTAGTCCTCCCCCTGGTTTATGATGCATGCCATGGTCTGTTCGGCTGTTGTTGTTTCTGGCGAAGCATGCTCCTCTTCCTCTTCCAGCTTGATGGAGGGCTTGACGAGGTCTTGGACGAAGACGCCGGTTGGGATGTCCGCCTGCGAGGAGCCGAGATTTGATAGCTCGTCGACCGCTTGATTGTTGGCTCGAACAACATGGTGGAACTCCATGCCCTGGAATTTGCCTTCCAATTTTCTGATTATAGCGACGTAGGCATCCATCTTCTCGCTGGTGCAGTCCCAGTTCTTGTTGACCTGGTTGATAACTAGGGCGAAGTCACCGAAGACCATGAGTTGTCTGATGCCAGGCTCAATGGCAATCTGTAGACCATGGATGGCGGCTTCTTACTCGGCCGCGTTGTTCAAGGCTTCAAAGTATATCCATACGACATAGCGAAGGTTTTCGCCGGAGGGAGAGATGAGGAGTACTCCGGCGCCTGCACCGCCTATGTTGAGGGATCCATCAAAGTACATCGTCTAGTGCTCCTCGTACTCGGGAGTCACTGGGTCTTTCATCTCCGTCCATTCGGCGATGAAATCCGCCAGTACTTGTGATTTGATCATCGATCATTTATGGAATTCCAGGGAATATGTTCCTAGTTCCATAGCCCACTTCATGACTCTTCCATTGGCATCTTTGTTGCACAAAATGTCACCCAGGGGATGCTGGGTAACCACCGCGATCGGGTGGGCTCCAAAGTAATGGCGAAGCTTGCGCGACGTGATGAGAATTGCGTATATTAGCTTCTGTACCATCAGGTAACGAGCCTTGGACTCATTCAGCACTTCGCTGATGAAGTAGACTGGTCATTGAACTGGGTAGGTGTGTCTGGCTTCTTCTCATTTGACCACGATAGCCGTGCTGACTACCTTGTTTAGTCGCAGCGATGTAGAGTAGTAGCGTTTCAGTCTTCGTGGGAGCGATGAGTAGTGGAGGCTAGACCAAGAACTGTTTGAGCTCCTTGAATGCCTTCTCAGCTTCTTCTGACTAGGTAAACTTCTCTCCGGCCTTGAGGAGCTTGAAGAAGGGAAGTCCTTTTTCGCCTAGCCTGGATATGATGCGGCTTAGGGCTGCCATGCACCCGGTGGGCTTCTGGACATCTTTGACGCTGGTCAGAGGCTTCATTCGCACAACTGCTTCAACCTTCTCTAGATTTGGGAGGATGCCGTGCTTGCTGACGATGTTGCCGAGCAGAGTACCAGAGGGGATGCCGAAGATGCACTTTGAGGGGTTCAGTTTCCACTCAAAGGCAGATAAGGCCCAAAAAACTTTGTCTTTTTAGACTTGATTACGACGTCGTCGACATAAGCTTCTACAATTTCTGGTATGAGATCATGGAGACACGCCTGGATGGCCCGCTGATACGTGGTGCCCGTGTTTTTGAGACCGAAGGACATGGTCTTGTAGCAGTAGGCTCCGAAGGGTGTGATGAAGGATGTCTTCTCCTGGTCTTCCTCTTTCAAAGCGATCTGGTGATACCCGGAGTAGCAGTCGAGGAAGCTGTGGAGTTCGCAGCCAGCGGTGGAGTCGACAACTTCGTCAATTCAGGGTAGAACAAAGGGGTCTTTATGGCAGTGTTTGTTGAGATCGGTGTAATCAACACACATTCTCCATTTGTTTTTCTTTTTTCTTACAAGAACTAGATTGGCTAGCCAATCGGGATGATACACCTCTTTTATGAAGCCGGCAGCTAGGAGCCAAGCTAATTATACCCTAATAGCCTCCTTCTTGTCTGGAGAGAAACACCGGAGCTTCTGCATGATGGGCTTGGCGGTCTTCGAAACATTCAAGGAGTGCTCGATCAGCTCCCTGGGAACGCCGGGCATGTCCGCAGGTTTCCATGCGAAAAAGCTGACATGTTCCCTGAGTAAACTGACGAGCACGTCTTCCTATTTGGGGTCAAAGTCCGCCCCGATGCGAGTAGTTTTAATCGGGTCACCGGGAACTAGGACCACTTCTTTGGTCTCCTTGTTCTTGGTCGCCGCCCTGGGCGGGGTCTTCTCTGGGATCATCTATTCTTTTGGTGGTGTCTTCTGTGTCTGCCGCACATGTCTTCATCAGGATGGAGACGTCGACGGCCTCGGCCATGGCGATGGCCACCTTTTCATAGTCGTAGGTGGTCTCGAGGTCGGAGCGTAGTGTGAGGACACCGGTCTCCTTCGGCTTCTTCATGATGAGGTAGGTGTAGATGGGGGTGGCCCTAAACTTGGCCAAGGCTGGCCGGCCGAGGATGGCGTGGTATGCGGCGTCGAAGTCAGCGACCATGAAGTTGATGTGCTCGACGCGGAAGCACTGCGGGGTCCGAACTGGACCGGTAGTGTGATCCATCCCAGAGGTTGGCAGGATTGCCCTAGAACGATCCCCAAAACGGTGCTTCAGTCGGCTCCAAGTCTTCTTTGCGTAGCCCATGCTCTTTGACAGCTCCCGAGAACAGGATGTTGAGGCCACTACCACCATCGATTAGCACCTTTTGGAAGTGAGTCTTGCGTACAACTGGGTCAGGGATGAGGGGAAAGTGTCCTAGGTACGGGATGTCCGTCCATTGATCGGCCCTGCTGAAGGTGATGGGCTTGTCCGACCAGGGTGAGTACTTTGAATCGGTGATGGGGGCGTCATAATTGGCAACGGAGTTGATGTGCCTGGCAACAAGCTTCTGCTCTCTTGGATTTGACCGTGCTGAGACCACCGATGATCGTGGAGACGGTCTTGTTGGCTTTGGTGAAGCCGGGAGGTGGCCCATTGTCGTCGTCGTTCCTATCCTTGTCAGAGTCGTTCTTCTCGGAGCGGCATCGCTTCTTGTCTTCCTCTCGATATGCCTTGGACAGGCCATAGGATTCCTCATGGAGTGACCGGAAGTCTTGTGGAGAGGATAGGGTCCGTCTAGAAGCTGCTCATATGTCACCTCGTAGGAGCACTTGGGGCCTGCTCGGGCGTTGTATACTCCGTAATGGCGACGCCTTTCTCCGGCCCTGGAGGTCTCGGGCTCATCATGGCGACGCCGGTCGTAGCGGTGGTGGTCGCAGTCGTCACGGCGGGAGTCGCGTCATGGGCCGCGATCGCCAAAGCGCCGTTCAGCTCAGCGTTCACCGTCTTCGTGACGCGTCTGGTCGAGGAAACGTAGTTGGCTGTGAATGGAGTGTCGGGCTGCCTCGCTAGCTTTGGCGTATTTGCTGGCAATGCGTAGCATCTTGGCGATGGTGTTTGGCCTACTACGGAACAACTTTGTCTGAAGGTCTTCATCTGGTCGGAGGCCATGTGTGAAGGCGGTGATAGCCTCAGCGTCCGTGACACTGGGGATGTTGTTTCTGGTCTCCGAGAAATGCCAGATGAAGTCCCGCAGGGACTCACGGGTTGCTTGCTGGAGCTTCTCGAGATCGTACTTCGTGCCTGGCTGCTTGCAAGTGGCGCTATAGTTGCTGATGGACTGCTTCTTCAGCTGGTCCCATGTGTCGATGGAGTCTGCTCTCAGGCTAAGCAGCCAGTTGTTGGTGGACCGGTTGAGCATAACGGGCAAATAGTTTGCTAGGACGTCTTCGTTGCCTCCAGCGGCCTTAACCGCGATCTCATAGACGGTAAGCCACTTTGTGGGATCGGTGGTGCAGTCGTAGGTCTCGACGCCGACGACCATGAAGTTTGGTGGCCAGCTACCGCCTTGAGTTCAGCCGTGAAAGGTAGCTGACCAGGAGTCTTACCGATGTGAGGAGGGCCATGAGTCGTGTCGTACTCCCTTTGGTGCTCGGTCTCTGCTGAGTGTCTGGCGGCTGCCTTGCTGTTGATGCAACCGCGGAGATCCTTGGTCTTCAGGCGTTCGCAGAGATCAGATTGATCGACCTCCTGGTCACCTTCAATGTGGCGATGGCGTCCATCATGGTGCTTGCGTCCGCCATGGGAGTGGTCTTCGTCATCTCGGCGGTGCTCGCTCAACGATGCAGTGGAGTACGATGGCCCGCCTTTATGCTCTTCGTTGATCTGGACGTGAGCCACCTTGAGGAGGGCTGTGAGGCGTATAACCTCTAGTGTTTTGACATAGATTCCCTGCTTCTATCATTGTGCAGGCGATGTTTACGCTTGGGGTCTTGAAGACAAGGATGTCCCCGACCACGTCGAAATCTTGTTCGAGATTTTGGGCGGTGCGCGGAACTTGCTTCTTTGCTTCAACGCGATGCCCGCGACACCGCCTCTGATCAGCGTTCCTCTGCTCGCGGGCTTCGTCGTCCTCTCCCAGGTGCGGAGGGCTGTCATCGCTGACGGCAAAGATGGGCCCATTGACATATTGCATTGGCGGGGGTGGTTTGTTGT
Source organism: Eremochloa ophiuroides (assembly GCA_038502445.1). Taxonomy (NCBI): domain Eukaryota; kingdom Viridiplantae; phylum Streptophyta; class Magnoliopsida; order Poales; family Poaceae; genus Eremochloa; species Eremochloa ophiuroides. The sequence continues at coordinate 42,083,782 of JAHLJS010000006.1, forward strand.
GGTTGTGGCTGAGGCGTCCGCCGTTACCATCGGCGTGGTCGGCGCTGTCCTTGTCGGCGTCGATATAGCCGGTGCTGTTGCCGGCGTTGTCGTAGGTGATGTGGTCGGGGATGGCGAGGTCGGAGCTGCGCAACAGTCGATGATAGCTGGCGGCCCCGTTTCGTAGGCTGAAAGGCAGAGCGCCTGTTGATATAAATTAACTGCACTCTATTAAATAAGATTATATTCAGATTATCCGCAAGCGCACAGATATAATACCGCTATCACATTTCACCCGGAGGTTTTAAATATCGTATCCACAAGGAACAGTAGGTGATAATGACCAAGCCGATGAACTTAACCCTACAATTAGGCTAGATAATATCAAAAAAAGGGGAAATAGCTAATGATTATCTAGTTCCAACAACCGGTAAGCTTTGAATAATATCGTTCTAACTGGGTAGTGAAATGAATAAGAGTGGAAATCAGAGTTCCCTCCTACCAAACACTTATACACTATCGATCCTATCAACGGGAAGTGGACTACAGAGGAATCAACGTAGCTGTCACCTACGCGAACTAACACTATTCGGCCAATCAGGGGACATTCACAAGTAAACCTAGCCTAGACACCACGCCTACACTATGAAATACTACTTCAATCAAGCAATTACCAAGACCAAAGTACTCAATATGAGTTGCAAACTGAAGAACAAATAAGAACAAATGCTTACTTAAATTAGATGTTGAATGCAAAAGTACCTCAGAACGCAGCTCCGGGTGAGGGAGCTGAATCCAGACGAATACAGCAACGAAGAAGCACCGACAGGCCGGAACTCCTCTAGAACTCTACTCCTCTACTCTATCTCTCTACTTCTCTAGACAAGACTAGATCTAGAAGAACTAGTCTCTCCTAATTGCTACATCTAACCCTAACTGGAGATATTGAATTGAAGCTCAGGAATAGGGATGCCTCCAGGGGTTTGCCTCTTTATTTATAGCCTGGTGGGATGAACGTGCGTCATAGGATCAAACCGACTTAACCAAGGGTCAAGATGACTCCTCAAAGGCAGTAGAGGAAGACTCCAGAAGGCAGGAGCCCAAACCCTAGGGAGGGTGCCGGCCGGCCCCACCCTAGGGCCAGCTGGCCCCACTTTGTGGGGTCTCGGGCCCCGGTTGCTCGGGTGTGTTTCAGAGCCTTCTAGTGTTCCGATGACGATGTTTCCTTCACGGTTAAGTTTGTGTCTTTTAAGCACTTTAATCCCTCTTTTATGCTTTTCTGGAATAGCCCATGGAAAATACAGAACATGCAAAACTCGTGGAAATTGTCAGTTAAAACCCTAGAATAGTATGTTTTCATGTGTCCTTTTGTGTCTAAAGTTCTAATAAAAGTTGACATTATCGACCGTCAACAGCGCCCCTCGGGAAATCGTAGTCGGTGTAACACCCTAAAAATCACTTTTGGAAAATAGAAATTAAAATTTGCCAAGCACTAGTATTTTTCCTCTCTTGAATTAATTAGGAAAATAATAATTTTATAAATAATATGGGGGCTTGATTATTCTGTTGCATACATGCTGGTGCATTTTATTCATGCTTGTGTGCAGGCTAGATTGCTTGAAAAAGCATTTCAAAAATCCAATTTCAAATGTGTGCAAATTTGTGAAATCAGAAAAAGAAAATGCTTTCCTTTTTCCCTCTCCCTCCCTTTATCCTTTTCGGCCCAAGCCGTAGCCGGCCCTGTCCCTCCTCCCTCTTCTCTACGCCCGCGCCCATGAGTGGGCCGCCGGCCCAGTGCCGTCCGCTGCGCTGCCGCTTTCCCTCTCCCGCTGCCAGCCCGGCCCCGCCTGTCGGCCGCACGCTTGTGTTGACCGCCCGGGCCAACCGGTCAGTGACCGGCGCCCTTTCCCCTACCTCCAGCCAAAGCGCTGTGCCGCCACCGCGCCACCCATGGCACCGCCGTGCGGGTTAGCCCCGGCCGGCCGCGCTCCCTCTGCCCGCACGCTCAGTCCATGGTGGACCGAGGCAGCCGCGCTGCGCACCCGGCTCACCGCAGTGGCCGTGGACTCGCCAGCCCGCGCGCGACACGTGGTGCTCAGCCGGCCCAAAGCCGACAGCCCCTGCCACTTTTGTAGTTTGGCTCCCCTGTTTTCCTGATATTAACCCGCAGTCCATGCCAGTTCATAAGAAATTCAAAAGAAGCCCTTTTTTTTGGTTTGGCCCCTGGACTTCTCTAGTCTTTGCACCAAGGTCCAGAGCTTGCTATTTTTGCCTTCTAGCCCCTTTGTTTTAGGTATAATTGCGATAGCAGCGTCGGATTTAAAAGAAAAGGACTTCAAAATAATGTTTTAATTGCAGATTAGCCCCTAGAACTTATTTTGTCCATAACTTTCTCATTTTAACTCCGTTTTCAGTGATCCACGTATCCATGTGTTCGTAGAGATGACTAGAATAATTCTATTTAGTTGTTTTTCTATCTTTTGATGCATGGTGTATTGTTCTAATAGTGTTTTATATATTTCTATGCATGTGATGAATGGATTGATGCTTGATTAGTGATCTTCATGGTATTAGAGGGCGAGTTCTTCGAGGAAAGTGATCACGAGCAGTTCCAGGACCAAGCGGATTTTCAAGGCAAGTGTATATATGGTTTCCTTGTTACCTATGGAATATATTATCACCATAATCTTGTGCATATATACAACTTTTTGAACCATAGGATTTACCTAGTATATCTATACCTGTTACCTTGTTATACCTATGGGGTTTTGCATTAAGCTATGTAGTGCTTCGCTCCACCAAGGATTATTATTAATCATGATTAACTACTTTATGCAACTTGATAAAATATGCTTTTTGGCAACATGGTTAAGAGACTAGAGCTGTGAACACCTTTTGAGCTCTAGTCACCTCCGCTCGGACTTTTACTTAAAGTGGCCACCCAGGATTATCCCGTACAACCATGAGGATCATATGGCTTTGATCTTAGATGAGTAACTAGATTAACTCTAGCTTGTTAGTAGTTACCGAAAGGCGCTAGAGGAGGGTCTAGGTTCAAGAATGGGTTCCGAGCCTGTCAAGATGTGTGCTGGGCTGCGGTCAATTAGTGTGCCACACTTGAAGGGGGCCTCCATTCGCCTTGCTGAAACCTTGCGTCTACTAACTTGTTAGAGTGACTAGTGAAAGGCTTCGTAGTGACTCCTTGCCCGCTCACCTTGGCAATGTTATGGGGGTAGCTCCCCCAGGCAATCGGGAATTCACGACTCATGGGTTAAGTGTACACACTCTACAGAGTTAACTCCATCTGATATATCAGCCGCGCTCACTGTAACACCCTAGTGTTAGTTACTATTTTCACACATGCATTTGCATGTCATCAAGCATAGATCATGTCATTTCATGCATTATTATCATTGCATTTGATTTGATTCCCTTTTATTGCTATATGTTTGTTTATATGTCCATATTATGCAAAATGTGTTGTCATGCAAATGTGATGCTTGTTTACGGTTCTAAATGCTTTATACATGTTTAGGATAACATTTGGAACAATGTTCATGTTGGTGAAATCCCCAAAATACCCCTCTAGCTCATAGTTGACCAGAGAGCCCTTTAAAAGCTATTCTGTTTGACCAAACAAGAAGGGCATTTTAGAGATTCTGCATGTCAGTGCACCCTTAATCAAAGTTGTGTAGAATTTTATAAGCAACAAACTTTATTTTTGGGTCAACTCATGAAAATGAGTGGAAGAAGGTCAAAAAGTTGAATTAGTGCAGATTTGGAGCTGTTTTGGAAGTTTTCAAATTTTCCTAAGTCTAAACCGGTTTTCAGTTTCGGTGTACCCCTGTTCATTGACTTGTATCTCTCAATCCAGGCCGAACTAGAGTAAAGTTCCTTAATATGAAATGATCTACTCATATAGCTCTTCAACTCATATTAGTGAAGTTTTCGCTGAAACGCTCTGGATCGCGAGTTGTAGATCGATAAAAATCGAGTTTCAGTCGGGTCCGCGGAAACTGAATCGGAGCCGATTCAGTTCGACCCTCGGGCGAATCGCGAGCGAATCGCGCGACCGCGTCAGGCCTCGGCCGCCAAATGGCGCCGTACGCCGTCGTTGCTGCCGCGCGGTCGGCTTACAAAGGGGAACACGCAACGCTGTCTCCCGCACGCTCGCCCTCACTCTCCCTGCTCTCTCGCCCTCTGTTCGCTCGCTGCTCTCCTCTGTCCCCTTCGCCGTCGCCATTTCCGCCGTCGCCATTTCCGCCGCGACCGCCGCGGTGAAATCCGCCGCCACCGAGCCGTCTCCGACCGCGCCACCCTCGGCGCAGCTGCGGCTTGCTCTGCTCTTCGTTTCCGACCCGTTGCCGACCTCAGCCGACCTAAGGTACAGCTCCAGCGAGCTTCTCGCCGTCCGCCATTGCCGGAGCGCCGCCGAGCTCTCGGGTCGCCGTGACGAGGGCGATGCCGGGGTCGGCTTCCCTCTCTTTTGCTCGTCTAAGAGTCTCCGTTAGCCGTAGATCCTTTCCACACCGTCGGTTAGATCTACCTCGCCGTGGTTTCGCCGGAACCCGAGTTCGCCGTGAAACCGCTCGCCACCGTGCCGCCATGCGAGCGCGGTCAGTGAGTTTCCGTGCGCAATAGTTCGATTAGTCGCGCGCACAGGTCCACTAGGGTTGCAGGAACACGGAACGAGGCCGAGCCGCGCGAGCAACGGCCGGAATCGGCCGGCGCAAGTTCGCCGGACCACCGCCGTCCGCCATTGCCGCCGTCGAGCTCGCTCCGGTGGAGTACGACCCTCGGCAGTTCGTCCATCGGGTTCGCCTCGTTGCCGCGAGTCGGTAGGTAGCCTCGGCGTCGCCGGAGACCTCGCCGTCGGCGAGCTCTCGCCGGTCAGCGCCGGCGGCTCTGTTTCCTCTCTCTGACGCGTGGGGTCGGGTCGACCCCGAGGCCCGCGAGTCAGCCGTTCAGGTGCGCCTCTGGTTCGCTGAGCCGGGTGCACGTAGCAGTTCTATCGGGTTTAGGTTTTTGATTTTATAAAAGGAATTTCCAGAAAATGTGTAAAACCTTCCAAAATTCATATCTGGAGCTAGGAATGTCCAATGGGGGTGAACCAAATTTTGTTGTGTTTGTATTTCTGAGCTCTATCAAGGAAAAATATAAAATGTACTTTTTGAATACTTTTTGTGTGCAGTTATAATTAAATTTTTAATTGCTTGTAAACTTGATAAATGCATAAGTAATTGCAGGAATGTGCTAAAAATGTGATTCCACTTGCATTCATCTTGTTTAGGGAATTAGAATCTATGAAAAATATGTTTGCTGGTGTTTCACTGTTATTTATATGATGTCTAGTATAATGTGCCTTTTATGCTTTAATCTGGCAAAAATCACCATGCTTAATGTGTTAAGGTTATGGACATGAATATTTTTCCTGGGCTATGTTATGTTGGAAAGAAGCTAAGAAAATTAGGAAATCTGTTGTTTGATACTTTTCACTGTGTTAAGTATTTTCCATTGCTTAAAAGGCTGGTTGCTTGTTATTTTTGTGTAGACTGTTATACTTGTCCAAATGACTTGAAATTTTGTCAGTAGGCTAATCTGGATGTGTAATAGCTACTGTAATTTCTATGGATTTTTCTGGTCACAGTAAGCAGTAGGTCCAGTTATAGGCTAGGGTTTGTTTAATTGTTTCTAAGCAAATATCTTTTGGTTGTGGTAGGTTAGTTGATGCATGTTAATTATTAAGTGCAGGTTGTAGACCTCTCACCCGGGACGAGAAATTGTTCTATGCTTTGCTTAAGAAGGGTGAGTATGAGTTGGTTGTCTAGGAAAGAAATAAATGAGTGTGGATTGTTAAACTGATTGCATATCATGGGTTAATTCGTGCATCTCTATCTTGCATTTCATGTGCATTCTCAGTTCTCATATATGCATATCATGCATACAGGATCGCCGGGAGGAGTGACACTGCTGCAATTCGATCCACCGGAGGAGGGAGTTCCGCCGGAGATTGAAGTGCCCGAGGTTTCCGAAGGACAAGAAGAAGAGGTTGAACTTCCGGAGTGCCCGGATCACCAACCCGCTAACTTTGTGAAAGGCAAGCCCCGGAGCATTCCTAAGTCTCCACCTACTCTTTTTACAAATACACTGGTCTTTATTAAATCGTATGATTGTGCACTTAAGTATAGGAGTTGATATGATACCGTTGCTGCATTTATTCCTTGTCCACTTATACTTGATCCTGAAGTTATTACTAGACAAGGGGATGGGTTCGATCCTATGCTTAGCCATGCTTAGACCGGTAGAAGTCGAGGGATTTCCTGTCCTTCGCGAGCATAGGTGGTTACTAATGATGATGGGGTTGGATTCCACATGATGGACTATATGTGCCACCATGCCACAGTGTCTAATGAGAGAATCAAGGCTAGGTAGCGGGGAGCCGCATGACATGGTTGAGGTCATGCCGTCTTCGGTGCTGCTTGCGGCCGACTAGGACTGAGGCCACCAGACATCAGTTGAGATTGAAGGACGTCGTCACATAGCTGGCCAGATAAGTCGTTCTGACCGCGAAGCCGAGTATTTCTTTCTGAGCCGGGAATTGGTGCGACTAGGCAGACATATTCTGGAGGTAGGAAGTATGTGTGGAGACACCATCTTACCAAGGGCAGGTCAGGGACCTGATGCATCCTGGAAGTGGGTTGGTCTCTGAGAATATGGTCCCCGCCAAGCCCGCGACATATTGTGACTCAGAAAGATTTAACGGTGGCCCAAGAAGCCAGTGGCTCGGCTGACAGGGTTTGTGATTGGCATATTTGCCAGCTGGTACAATCGATTCGAATCGCCATCTCTCCTGGTTAGTGAGAAACTGAACTGATCTTCTGGTGAGGTAGAGGCTAATAACTTGAACATAATGATTATGGTGAGATGAGGTTGATATCTGTGGATATCGGAAATCATATGGTTTTATTGATTGCTACAATATTCAGTGAATGCTTAGTATAGTGGCTAATCTTAGTAAACAGTTTAACTGAAATCGAATCTTATCACAATTAAAATGAATAAGTTGAGGTTCTACTGTAGTAATGCTTTTGATGCAAAATGATGCTACCCTCTGAGCTCCACCAAATAAGCCTTGCATATCCTTGAGAGTCTTTTTATTTACTCCCTGTCGGGTAAGTCTAGCTGAGTACAATTGAGTACTCAGGGTTTTATTCCCATTGTTGCAGATGGTGTAGTGTTCTACGCGTATTGCAGGAACTGCTTCACCCCTGCGGGCGAAGAAGACTAGACCCGAGGGCGGGGTCATTATCTATCTTTAGTTGTTGTAAGAATGCTGTGACGGGGTCATGTGATGGTACTCGTATTCGAACTCTGTGGTGTAAAACTATGTTGACTTCCGCTACTACCCTATTTGTGTAAAAGACTATGTTGTACTCTGATGTTTAAATTTCGGTTGCGAACTTATGTGTCATGTGATCGGGTATTGCTGAATGAATGATCCTTGGGGTATGAAATGTTTGAAATCCTTCGAGATTTCCGGACTACCGGGTTTATATTGGCTCAAGTGCGACTGGATTGCGGCGAAAATGCGATCGTTGTACTTGTACTCGTATAAATTGGTCGGTTCTGTGACAGCTGGTACCAGAGCATAATTCAGCATATACCGTCACTTGACTATTTAAAAACTAAAAGAGTTTTGAGTTTTACAAACTAATTGCCAACTGATAGTGTGTATAGGTGATTTAAACCAAGTGTTTGCAAAACTTATGAGTACCAATGACCAAGTCCTATAGCCCTATGTATATGTGGTAATTAGGTGGCTTATGTAAGTACTGACTTGGGGGAAATTGCATCATATTTCTATTTGTGGTTCATTTGGTTTTATCGTGCGGATAATCATGAACTGTCGGTTTCTTATTGCTTCTTATGGGTCAATGTACCACGTCGCCTAAGGTAAGGTGAGATGTGAGTGTAAGATCGAACAACCATCGATCGATGGTGAGTGTATGATTACTGAAGTGAGTACATGTTATCCATATGTGTACTTATGGAAGTAAGGTGGAGTAATTAATTTTTGGGGTCGCAAATGTTCATGGGAACATTTCCGGCAAAAAGTGCTTCTTGTTGCCCTGCATACATTGGGATTGGGCTGAAATGAATCTTCTGCAGGTACACTAACCACGCAAAACGTATAGCACGGTTAGTTACGTATATGAGAGCACGTGGTATGCCACCGACTATAACGTTAGTTAAAATATATTATGTGTGAGGTCGTTGGCACGTGCATGCATCATGATCATGAAATTAATTTAAGCTATCTGTACTATTTCCTTCCCTATGGTAAAATTTGTGCTGTCCTATCTTATTCTAAATGCTGAAAGATGTAATGTACCAGATGGCAGCTGAAGGTGAGCCGCAGAGTGGTCAGTTTCTGGAGCAGTTTGGCACACCCACTGTGCTATGGAGGTTGTTGCAGTCGGTGGGATATGCAGAGCCACCACTGTATTTCTGGAAGCCAGCGCAAACCATGGTGCAGCCTTGGTTTGATGTTTGGGTGACTATCCCTGTGCTTGAAAGGGGTTGGCCGTTTCCAGGAATAAAGGTGGAAGTTGACATGAGGACGCCATGGGATGGTGCGTAGCTTGCAGCTTTTGAGGTGTTGACGGATATTTGCAGCCGGTTCAACAAGAGAGCTGATTTGGGGCCAGCAAATGTTTTTCCCAGGGTGGATGCTTCTCAGGGTGAGTGGGCTCAGTCTAGCCAAGCTTCTTTAGAGCGAGGCAGGGACGAGCGTGCTCATAGCACGGGTGCTTCTATGAGTGCTATGTTTGCTGTCCTGAGGATGCATTATTCCACTAGGGATGGTTGGATGAAGTGCATTGAACCCCTGCATGATGCTGTGGAGAAGAAGTTAGAAGCTGAAGAGTGGGCACGTATGGCTCGTCGTAGCTCAGATGACTTGGTGGTAGCTCTCACTGCCTGTCGCAATGAGTTGTTACAATGCACTGGCGCCTTGTTGGCAGCTGATCGCCGTGTCGAGGTGCTTGAGAGGGAGAATGCAGATCTTCGTCGCCAGCTTGACAATCGCAATATGAGCTTGACACGTCAGCGCGATGAGTTTCTGCAGGAGTTGCGTGATAGTCAGCAGCAGGTTTGGGAGTTGCAGCAGGATGTTCATCGTCTGAACAACCGTGCTGATCCGTTTCATCCTCCGGGTGCAGCGGAGTTTGCTCCTGAGATCTTCATTGCAGCTGATGATGGTGAAGCAAGTGAGGAAGAAGAGGAAGAAGACCCCGAGGAGATCGTGCCTATTGACGAGAGTGATCACCATGGTGGGAACGTGTCCGGCGTGGACAGTGACCACGATGACTAGGCTTTTTCTAGTGATCTTGCCATGATCGGCACCCTTTTGTATTGGGAAAACCTTTAATGTCATGTAATGGGTAGAACCTGAATTGTAATGAGAGAACCCTGTGTGTTCAGGGCTGGAACCATCAAACTTTTAATTAAGTAATGGTAACTTATGCAGCTTGAAAACCCTTTTTGGTTGCGCCTTGTTATTGTGCGGTTGTGTGATGATTATTGAATTATTGTGCCGTTTGTTGGTTATCAAAAATGATCATTGATATCTTTTGGGCATAATCTTTCGGTTATCTTTGACATAACTGACACTTAACAATGGTTGTTGCGTGTTGCTACAGATGGCACCTCATACCCGTCGTCATGGGTCAACCAGTGGTGGTGGGAACGAACATGAAGATGAGGAGTTGCCGCCTCCTCCACCACGTACCCAGGAACAAATGTTTGCTCAGTTCTTGGACACCCAGCAAGCGATTTTGCAGCAGATGGTTGCTAGTAACAACCACAATCGCGATCGAGGTGGACGCCGCGGAAACGATGAGGACCAATACAGTAACTACAAGGACTTCATGGACACTAAGCCTCCGGTATTCAAGCAGGCCGTAGAGCCGCTGGAAGCTGATGAGTGGTTAAACACTATTGAACAGTCATTCTCTGTGCTGCGATTGACTGAAACCATGAAGGCTAGCTTTGCTGCTATGTTACTGCAAGGCCAAGCTGGAATGTGGTGGGCCAATCGTAAGACCGCCTACCCCGTGGTCGCTGATATCACCTGGGAGCAGTTCACCAGGGATTTCAGGGGGCATTTCATTCCAGCAGGCTTGATCAAGATGAAGGTCAATGAATTCATGCAGCTTACTCAGGGTACCAAGACCCTCACTCAGTATCATCATGCCTTTAACAATCTGTCGAGGTATGCCCCGTGGATGGTAGATACAGATGAAAAGAAGATTGAAACCTTCAAGAGAGGTCTTAGTACCAAGCTTATGAAGGCTCTGGCGAACAACGCTCGTACAACTTTTAACGAGTTCATCAGTGAAGCTTATATCCAAGAGAAACAGAACAACTTGCACACTGCTTCCAAGGGAGGCAAGAGGCCATTTGAAGGAAGCTCTTCTCAGTCAAGGACTCCAACAGCTAGTCGTGCGGTGGCAAATCGCCCTGCTTACCGTCCGGCTGTTCCTGGAGCAAAATTCAGACCCCCTCCAAAGAAGCAGCCAGCGCCTCAGCGCTACAAGAAAGGTTTCACAGTGCCTTTGAACAAGAACAATGCTCCTCCAAGCAACGTCGCTCCAGTGAGGACCAACCAAGGTCTGGGGCCATGCTTTAACTGTGGCCAACAGGGACATCTTGCTCGTTATTGTCCTCATCCCAGGCAGGGGCGTGTCCATCACACTACTGCGGAGGAACTTCCGGAAGGTGAACCAGTCACCGCGGGTATGTTTTCTGTGAATCAGCATCCTGCTATTGTTTTGTTTGACTCTGGATCGTCGCATTCTTTCGTGAGTCAAGTATTTGCACAAAAGCATGCATTACCAATTGTTGAGTTGAGCCATAGTTTTCGGATAACTTCAGCTGGGGCTGAAATTTGTACGCGTCATGGTGTCGGGGATGTGACCATCGAGATTGGTAATCGGGTTTTCATCAGTAGTCTTATTGTGCTACCAGGGTTGAGTCTGGATGTTATTTTGGGAGTTAGTTGGATGGACAAGCGGGGTGCGGTGTTGGACGTCCCTAACCGGATGTTAACACTGAGGGAACCCCAAGGTGAAGGCACTTTTCAGGTTCATCTGCCCCGTAGGGGAGATCTTTTTAGTCTCTCTTTCTCAGTTGAGGCCGTGACACTTCAGAGCATCCCTGTAGTGTGTGAGTTTCCTGATGTCTTTCCTGATGATCTACCTGGACTTCCTCCTGATCGAGATGTGGAGTTTGCAATAGAACTTATTCCCGGTACGGCACCTATTTCTCGAAGGCCATATAGAATGCCTCCTCATGAATTAGCTGAACTCAAGAAACAACTCCAGGAGTTATTGGACAAAGGGTTCATTCGCCCTAGTTCCTCTCCGTGGGGCTGTCCTGCAATCTTTGTTAAGAAGAAGGATGAAACTTTACGTATGTGTGTGGACTATAGGCCACTAAATGCTGTGACAATTAAGAACAAGTATCCTCTACCTCGTATTGATATCTTGTTTGATCAATTGTCCAAGGCCAAGGTTTTCTCCAAAATTGATCTGAGATCTGGGTATCATCAAATTAAGATCAGACCACAAGATGTTCCCAAGACGGCTTTCTCCACTCGGTATGGATTGTATGAGTATTTGGTTATGTCTTTTGGATTAACCAATGCTCCTGCACATTTCATGTATCTAATGAATTCGGTCTTCATGCCTGAGTTGGATAAGTTCGTGGTAGTCTTTATTGACGATATTCTGGTATACTCTGAGAGCATGGAGGATCATGCTGAACACTTGAGGATAGTCTTGACTAGACTCAGGGAGCATAAGCTGTATGCTAAGTTCAGCAAGTGTGAGTTTTGGTTGACTAAGGTACCTTTTCTGGGCCATATCTTATCTGCTGAAGGTATTTCTGTAGATCCGTCAAAAGTTCAGCAGGTGTTGGATTGGCAGTCACCAACAAATGTGTCTGAGGTTCGTAGCTTTCTGGGATTAGCTGGGTATTATCGCCGCTTTATTCAGGATTTCTCTAAAATAGCTAAACCTATGACCAAGCTATTGCACAAAGATACCAAGTTTGTGTGGAGTGAGGAGTGTGAAACAGCTTTTCGCACCTTGCAAACGTTGTTGACCACTGCTCCAGTTCTTGCACAACCTAATATTGAAAGGCCTTTTGATGTGTACTGCGATGCTTGTGGCACTGGGTTAGGATGTGTTCTCATGCAAGAAGGCCGAGTTATTGCTTATGCCTCGCGTCAACTGAGAAAACATGAGCAAAACTATCCTACTCATGATTTAGAACTTGCCGCTGTAGTTCATGCATTGAAGATTTGGCGCCACTATTTGATGGGTCACAAATGTCATATCTATTCCGATCACAAGAGTCTCAAGTACATTTTCACTCAGCCTGAGTTGAACATGAGGCAAAGAAGGTGGTTGGAGTTGATCAAAGACTATGATCTAGAAGTACACTATCATCCGGGCAAGGCCAATGTCGTAGCCGATGCCTTGAGCCGAAAGTCTCATTGCAATGTATTGCAGCCTTTGCTAGCAGATGGGTTCAATCTTGTGCATCCAGTGGTGTTGAATAATATTACTCTCAGTTGTACTTTGGAAAGCAAGATTATTGAAGGTCAGAAAACAGATCCCGGCATATATCATATCAAGAGGAAGATGAAAGAACAAGAAATGCTTCATTTCCGAGTAGATGAAAAAGGTATATTGTGGTTCAAGGATCGATTGGTAGTACCGAAAGACCGTGAGTTGAGGAATCAGATTATGGATGAGGCTCATTTGTCCAAGTTGTCTATCCATCCTGGTAGTAGTAGATATATCAAGACTTGAAACCTAGGTTCTGGTGGACCAAAATGAAGAAGGAAGTTGCAGCCTATGTGGCCAGGTGTGATACCTGTTGTCGCGTGAAGGCTATTCATCTTAAGCCAAGCAGGCCTATTGCAACCCTTACCAGTTCCAGGTTGGAAATGGGATGAGATAACCATGGATTTCATATCTGGGTTACCTCTAACGCAAAAGGCCACGATTCTATTTGGGTGATCGTAGATCGATTGACTAAGATTGCACATTTCTTACCAGTTCGAACTACAGATCGTCCTCATCAGTTGGCACAGCTCTACTTTGCTCAGATACTTCGGTTACATGGTGTGCCGAGGACGATAGTTTCCGACAGAGGCCCGCAATTTATTGCACGCTTCTGGGAGCATCTACACAAGTGTTTGGGAAACCAATTTGGTTCGCAGCTCAGCTTATCATCCTCAAACTTCTGGTCAGACTGAAAGGGTAAATCAAATTCTTGAAGATATGTTGAGGGCTTGTGTTCTATCGTCTAAAGGTTCGTGGGAAGAATGGTTGCCTTTGGCCGAGTTCTCATACAACAATAGCTATCAAGAGAGTATTCAAATGGCTCCTTTTGAAGCTTTGTATGGGCGCAAATGTAGAACTCCTCTCAATTGGGTTGAATCAGGCGAAAGGAGATATTACGGGATTGACTTTGTGAAAGAGGCCGAAGAGAGAGTGCATACCATTCAAACACATCTCAAAGCCGCTCAGACTCGTCAAAAGAGCTATGCGGACAAGCGAAGAAGGCCATTGGAATTTGAAGTGGGTGACTATGTATACTTGAAAGTGTCACCTATGAAAGGCGTGCAACGCTTCGGAGTGAAACGAAAGTTAGCTCCAAGGTTTGTAGGTCCTTTCAAATTCTGGAAAGAAGTGGGAAGGTAGCATACAAGTTACGGTTGCCACCACACATGTCCACTATCTTCAATGTGTTTCATGTATCTCAACTCAAGAAATGTTTACGAGTACCGGAAGAGCAAGTGGATTTTGGTGATATCAAGTTGAAATCAGATTTGACCTATGAAGAAAAGCCTATTGAAGTAATAGATTACAAAGAAAGAATCACCCGTAGCCGAGTGATCAAGTTCTACAAGGTGGTGTGGAACAACCAAAGTTGTTGGGATGCGACTTGGGAGCGAGAAGATTACCTCAAGGAAGTCTATCCGTCTTTCTTTAAACAATGGTAATTAACTCTAATCTCGGGGACGAGATTCTTTTAAGGGGGAGGGCTGTAACACCCTAGTGTTTAGTTACTATTTTCACACATGCATTTGCATGTCATCAAGCATAGATCATGTCATTTCATGCATTATTATCATTGCATTTGATTTGATTCCCTTTTATTGCTATATGTTTGTTTATATGTCCATATTATGCAAAATGTGTTGTCATGCAAATGTGATGCTTGTTTACGGTTCTAAATGCTTTATACATGTTTAGGATAACATTTGGAACAATGTTCATGTTGGTGAAATCCCCAAAATACCCCTCTAGCTCATAGTTGACCAGAGAGCCCTTTAAAAGCTATTCTGTTTGACCAAACAAGAAGGGCATTTTAGAGATTCTGCATGTCAGTGCACCCTTAATCAAAGTTGTGTAGAATTTTA